>CM076571.1:582784600-583291353 GCA_034641835.2 Pinus albicaulis
AAAATTATATAAGGCTCACACATTACCTAGCATGGGATAACACAAAAAAAAAATGCTCAACAGTTTATATTCCATATCGTCACAAACTTTTAATTTTCATAAAATTACTTCCCTTACATATCTACCACCTTCTGGCGTTCCTTTGCGCCTCTTGGTGCAATTGCTAGTTTGCTAATTTTAGTTGTTCTTAACATTATAAATCTGATTTTCTTCCTCGTTGTCTCTCGGTTTTATGTGAGGCATTTGTCAACCATAGTCATGGCCATGAAGGTGTTTCCCCAGCCCTGAATACCAAAGCCTGTGCATGTGAAAACAAGCAATAGAGTATGGAGAAGTTGATGGTGACCAGTCAAGGGAAATAGGTACACTCGGCCACTCATCAGTCTCTGTATCTATTGTTTATTCATATATTTCAATAACCATAAAGGAGCTGCTTGCTTTCATTGTTCCATCATCAGTCTCATGGGTTTGTTTTGACATTATGGTATTTGTCATTATGGTTACATGTTTAATGTTGGCCAGTTTCCAGACTAAGGCCAAGACTTTTGCCTTGTTAGATATTGGGCAACTCTTTATTCGGCCATGGGTGGGAAAATCTTCTTGCATTTGATTCTCTGTAATCGGTTTTTCTACTTTCATGTTAGTTGGATTTCATGACGGTTGGATTTCAATTGTGGCTCTGGCTCTTTATTGCGGTGGTTTACTTCTAACCTTTTCTTGGTAAAAGGGAAATACAATTGCAGTGAATAAGGTCCTCATAACTAATTTTTTACTAAAGTCAAGTGTCATCCTCTAAACCATATTCCTTAGACGATTGTCTATTGATATTCAACAAATCTAGCTAGCAGGGACTTGCTGCCCCACAACGCTTCTTATTTTCTTTGGAGGGACCACAAGTGAAAAGAAGAGGGAGTGAGAGAATAAAAGGAATTTTCTTAACTAGGGTTTTGTTTTTTTCAGTATTCAATGTGTGGTGGCGTGACCACATGTTCCTCGATGCTTATCTATCTACCCTCGAATTATTCATGTCATAATGTTAAATATCTGCATATATACATGTGATAGTCAATCATTTCTGCACCGCGAACACATTGATGCCGTATGGTGCCCACTCCGAGACGAACTCCACTATGAATCAACCTTTTTCTTCTATAGGTTAAACCTTATAAATGCAGCGTTATATTTCATCACCTATATATATTAGAGGGCATACAGGGACATCAATATATCGTTATAAGATGGACTCGGGTTAGCAATTACATAATACCTACCAGCAGCATGATAATAAATTAAAGAACAATATATTAGTAAAAAAATTACTTGACAATAATTACTAAGCATTAAGCATAAAAACTATGTGAGTTTTTTTCTTCAAGTTCTGGATCAAGGTTTCGATAAAGCGTATTACATGCGTTATAGCTCAAACGACTTTTCTATTTCTTGGAAACATATGGAATATTTTCAATTAATCGTTACTTATTATTGATTTATGCATGGCTCACTCACACACATAATTACACGTTTAATTTTTATTTTAAATATATAAAATAATTATCATTCATCACTCAACCACTATTCTTATTCGTACTCCTAAATGTTTCCTTTATCTCTTCCTATTTTCCCATTTGAGTGGATGTAAATTTACTTATTTTTCCATTTAAGTGGATGCAGATTTAGTCACCAATTTATTTTCAATTAAATCGTCTTTTCTTATTTGAATTTAAATTATTATTTTTTTCTTAATCTTCTTTTATTTTACGAGTGTACTAGTAATCAAATTTTAACTTAATTAAAATTAATTATTTTATATTTTTTGAAATATATATATATTTTAAAATAGTTTCAGATTTTTTATTAACTTTAAAAAATTTATTTCATTCCTTTTTATGAATGTGCAATGACTTATTTTCTCAATTAATCAGTCATGTATTTATTTAAATTTCCCAATTTAAATAGATTTTTAGGTTAATTAAATATTTTCTTTATGTATAATAACTTTCATGAATACCAAAAGTGCCATGGTTCTCCATGCCTTTCAAACCTTCATAATATAAATTAAAATTAATATAACCAATATCATACTTCTTCATGTTATATGGATTGAATTATTCTATTAATTTTCATCAATTAGAATGGAAAAACTCAGAGGAATTAACTAGCAAAATCATTTTAACATTGAGTCTTAATTTGTAAAATTAATTTTTGAAACTTTTTTAGTCATGATAGTTTTTGGCATCAAATTTATGACTTTTAGGTGTGCCCACTTCTTCGTCCGTCGGTCAAACCAACCACGAAAAAAAAAACTAAAAGTAGGCGTGCCCACTTTTTCGGCCGTGGGTCAAACCAACTACGAAAAAACTACAAGTAGATCCCACTGTTTTTTGTTCAGACCACGAAAAAGCTAAAGGTAGACGTGAGCACTGTTTTCTGGTCAGTTCTTGGTTGCATTCTATGCACTTCTGTTGGGGTCAATCAAAAGTGTCACTTCTTGAGTTTTATAGGGGATTTCTTGAAAAGAAAAACCATGCCTGATCCAGGTTTTGTTTCTGGATTTATTGGTGTGGGTATCGGCAAAGCGATCCAGCAGATCATTGCTCGCATAGACATTGCAGTTCGGTGCAGGAAAGAACTGGTGTCTCTTAGAGATGTCGTAATGAAAATAGAGCCTCTAGTTAAGCAGATCCAGAGATACCGCCAGGCAATAAACAAGAAAAAGAAAGATAAGGTTTCTGCTGTCAGCAAATGGCTTAAAGATTTGGATGCCCTCCTCCAAGAAGCATCAGAGATGGCACGACGCTGCACAATACCAACGTGTAACGTTGTTCTTCGTTATCAAACCAGCAGAAGATCTCCGCTTTGATTTCACATATCAACGAACATCTCAAATTCTCCCCTTTGGTTGAGTTGGCCCAACTTCCAGAGCTGTTAGAGGAGCAAACCCAGAAGATTAAGGAAGCCATAGAAGCCTTGCCTTCTTCAAGCAGTTGTGGAATCACTTCCCAGGGCGGTCTTGCTCCAACTAGCTATATAGAGATGAAGCTTATCGATGAACCCTTTATAGTGGGACAGAAGGAAGGACTTTCAGTTCTCAAAAATTTGGTGATCAAAGATGCAGAGGCTAAGAACATTGGCGTGCATGGCAAGGGAGGGTCCGGGAAAACTCTGATTCTCAAGAAGCTCTTCAATAGCAAAAAGGTACGCAATTACTTCAGTGACGGTTTGTTACTTTGGTTGACTGTTTTGCAAAATCCGTCTATTAAGAGTCTTAGGAATGAACTCCGTGCGCAAATAGCTTTACAAAAAGGTGCAGATTCGGGCCAGAATCTGGATGAAGAAGGTGTCAAATTATTGTTGAATCAGAAATTGCAGCGAAGTCAGAGTTTTGCCATCTTCCTCGATGATGTATGGGGAGAGGATGCTGCGGAATTGCTTGAGAAATTGGGTGTACAGCGACCTGTAAGGGAGCACTCCAAGTCCAAAATTATTGTCAGTTCCCGGGATCGCTCTGCACTATTAAAAATGGGAATTGCAGATAAATATACAATAACAATGAAAGACTTGATTGAGGAGCATAGTTGGAACTTGTTTTCTTTTCACGCTTTTCCCTATAATAATGGGATTTTGCCTGGAAATATTGATGAAGATGTAGCCAAGCGTGTGTGCCGTAAGTGTGGAGGGCTTCCCATTGCTATCAAAGTGGTAGGGAGGGCAATGGGCGGCAGTACTCTTCCAGGGCAGTGGGAATGGGCTCTAAACAGTCTGCCAAATACCGACAGCGTCTATGATTGCTTGCGGTTAAGTTATGACGCCCTTGGCGACGAGGACGTTAATATGCAATTATGCTTTCTATACATGGCCTCTTGCTGCTTAAAAGGCCAAGTTCTTCTTGGGGTGTCAGTGATTCATTCCTGGGTAGGGGAAGGACTGCTAGCAAGGAAGGTATTGCAGGATAAGCATCTGCTCAGCTACGACCCATTCGAAATGGGAAAAAATTATCTCAACATTTTAGCAGATCGTTGTTTAATAGAACCGATCATGAGGAATTTTGAAGGGCAAGTAGTACTCGTCAAGGTCCACGACGTGCTGCAGGATCTGGCAACCAGAGTTGCCGAGGAAGAAGAAAGTTTCTACTGTCGTGGGGGGAGAGATTTGACAGCATTGAATGAATATGAGATCTCTGAACGCAGCCGGATATTTTTGAGCAGGGACGAATTCTCATCGCTTCCCGAGTCTTTCAGAGCTCCACAAGTCCGTTCATTGGTAATGATGTTCAACAGAGATTTCACTATTATTCCAAAAAGGGTCATGGGAAGTATGGTCTCTCTAAAGGTCTTGAATTTGAGAGGGACGTCACTGAAGTCATTGCCAGATAGTGTGGGTTGTTTGAAACAGCTAGTATGCATGGATTTAATGGACACGCCCATAAAAACCCTCCCTGTATCTCTTACAAATCTTGTAAACCTAGAGATTCTCAATCTTAATGGGACCGGCATAACAGAATTACCCTATGGTCTTCATAAGTTGACATCCCTCAAGTTTCTTGACCTTTCGTTATGTAAAGATTTGCATTATGTACCTTGCAGCATCTCAAAGATGACCTCTTTGCAATCCTTGCTGATGAAAAGCTGTGACAGCTTGTGGACAAAACCAGTTGGATATGGACGGAAAAGAGTTGCTTGCATTGATAATTTAGCGAGTCTAAAGCAGCTAAAAACATTGCATCTGCAAAATAATGGGAAAATTATCAGTGAGGGAACATTAGGGAGTATGATCGAAATGGAGACTTTATCTTTGGGACTCACAGAGATGGAAAACTTACCAGGTGACTTGAGTAAGATGTCAAAGTTGAGAAGACTGTCACTGTCACAGTGCTCTCAGTTGGTTAAAATGGGGAGCAATTTTTGTGATCTTCAAAATCTGAGGTATCTTCAATTGTGTGGGTGCAATAAATTGGAAGAACTTCCACATTTGCAGACGCTCAGGAGTTTAAGGAAATTGGCGATTTATGCTTGTCCCATGCTGAGGCAGCTTCCGAAAGAATTTGGTTGCAGAGGGGCATTTCCTTCATTGGAAATATTCTCTCTTGCTTTTTTACCGGAATTGGAAGAGTTACCAGAGGTAGAAGTGGAGGCAATGCCTTTACTCCAAGTTTTGACTATAATGAGATGTCCTATCCAAATATTATCAGAAAGTTATTTACAGTTAAAAACACTTGAAACAATAAGAATTTACGGTGACTCGATATTACTAAATAATTTAAACAATTATAATGAAAATAAAATAAAAGTAGTGAAAGAGCCTGAGCACAACATCCAAAAAGTTCTGGACCCTCTATCGATATTTATCACCGGAAGTGAAGATAAGTTTCGAATGTGCTCTTATAGCACGGAAACTTGGGGAAACGAAGATTTCCTATCCTATGTGAGTTCCCTTTTTGATATGTATTGAATATATATTTTGTATGACACTTTCCCCTTATTGACATACTTTGAATGTATATTTTTTCTGAGAGATTTTTGGACGTAAATTCTGCTTATATATGTATGAAAAATGTAATATTATCAAAGGTTTTGTGTTGTGATTTTGATGTAAATCATATAGTGTTATTATTGGATTTAATTGTAATTGAAAATTGATAAAATATTAATTTATTAAGTGGGAAAATGATAGGAGATATATGTACAATTGAGGAAATTTAATTAATTTTTCTAATATATAATTTTATTTGTGAAAGAACGTTTTTCTAAATTGTAAAACATATTTCCAAAATTTTAACAATTGTTTAAATAACAGTTAATCCAAAAAATTAATTTTATAATATTAAAGGTTGACATTAACACCTATCTTTCCCTCTAAGCATGGTGAAGTCTCATGGTTCATCTCCTTATTAAAAACTACTTAGTGAAAACAGTTTTGGAATTGATTTTTATAGTACAAAAATTTGGGAAACAACGATCTCCTATCCTCTACCAAGTTCTTTATTGACATATATATATATATATAAAGAGACTTTTACGTGTAAAGTCGGATTCATTTTAATTTGTTGCTTATATATGTTATGAGTTTTGTGTTTTAATTTTGAAGTAAATAATAAATTATTTGATATAATATTTTATTGAATTTAATTGTAATTAAAAATTAGTAAAAATAGTAATTTGTTAATTAATAAAAATCACAACATGTATATGCACAATAGAGTATGATATAGTTAACTTTAATTAGAAGAAATTTAATTAGCTTTTATAATATGTAAGTTTTATTTGTGGAAAATTGGAATGTGCTTCTAAATTATAATGTATATTTCCAAAATTTTAACAATTGTAAATAGTAATTAGTTTATGGACTTAGTCATGTGACCTGTTGCCTGTAAATCACAACACTTAACTACTTGACTAACCCACTACATTGGACATGATTTTGTTGATGTGGTATGAACTACCAAGTTGTCATTATGAAGCTCAAAACCAAAGCTTGATATCGAACTTTGATCTGGTGATAATCTGAGCGGAGGTCAATCTTTGAGAAGTACATGGACCCCTTCAGCTCATCCATCAGCTTGTCGATCCTGGGGATAGGATATCGATTTTTTATGGTCTTTTTGTTTAGTGCCCGATAGTCTATGCACATCCTTAGGGACCCATCCTTCTTCTTGACCAAAACCACAGATGGAGAGAAAGGGATTGAGCTTGGTCGAATGTGTCCTAAAGCCAACAACTCCTCGATTACCTTCTCTATCTCATCCTTATATTCTTTGAGATTTCGGTAAGGGGTAGTGGTGACAACTTATAGCCCTTGATCTAGTTTAATGATGTGCTCAAATCCCCTATCTGGTGGTCGTCCTAGTGGTATATCTCCAAAAACCTTTTGGTGCTTTTGCAGTAATTCATTGATGTCAGGGGGATACTCCTTATGTTGTTCTATTGGTTTCTTCTCAATGGTTCAATACTCCACAACCCATACAATATCCCCATGTCAAAGATATGCCTCCATCCTATTGGATGTCACAATATTGGCTATGTATATACGCATTCCTCTTAACATCACCGTCCTACCATCTGGACCTATAAATGCAAATTCCAAGTCTTGCTAATTCACTGTATGAGTCCCAATTGAATAAATCATTGAACCCACAATACTACATGGGAGTCTCGACAATCCACAACAAAGAATTTATCTATAACTGTGTAGTTTCCCACTGTTAGACTTATATTGGGGACTATTTTAGTGCATGGAATGTGGTTGTTCTCCTTCTTCTTAGGAATCAAAATTGTAAATCCTCCAAATTCTTCAATTGTCAATCCTCTTCTAGATTCAAATTATGCATCAATGAAGTTGTGGGAGGTCCCACCATCAATCAGCGTGATCACTGTTTGTCCTTGTATGGTGCCCTTAACCCGAAGAGTGTGGTATCTTGGGACCCCTGTAAGAGAAGCAATAATTCCCTCTTGGGTCTCCTCCTCTATTGCCCACATACCATGTGATTCTACCTAATCTAGCTCTCGTTGCTCTTCTTCATATTTTCTCTCAGAAAATAATTCAATATAGTGGGCCTTTCCTTTAGTACACTGATGCCCTGGAGCCCAAGGTTCATGACAAGAGAATAATAACCTTCTTTTCATGAGCTTTTTTCCTAGTTTCATCATCCAAATTTCTCTTCCATGATGACTCCCTTTGTTGTTGTTCACTTCTTTTTCCCTTTGTGGAATAGTTGGTTTGGTTAGGTATCGAGCATGGGGTACCGCATATTGCATATCCCTTCCTTTTCTAGTTTCGTCTTGCAAGGTCACGGGATAGTAGGCTTTGAACCAACCAGACAATGGTTCTGACAACCCTTCTATGAAAAACATGACCATCTAAGTGATTGAGAGGTTGGTGACCATTGCTACAAGCCTCCATAATTCTACAGTATAAGATACAACACTTCTTGTTTGGTGGAGTTGGGTTAGATCCTAGAAGTACAACCCAGGGTCCTTCCTGTCAAATATCTCTATCAATCTTTCCGTGAATTTTGTATAAGAGATTATGTTTTCATGTCCTAGAGTGACCATCCCATGTTTCCACCATTCTTGTGCTTCTCCATCAAGATTCATTGTAGAATATTTAATGGAATCCCTCTCATGCACGAGATTGAGCTAGAAATATGTATCCAACTTCTGCACCCACGATCTTGAAAAACACTTTGTTGATCCATTAAAGTAAGTAATAGTTACTTTACCTGCAACCTTTTTCAAATCCGAGTTTGACTGAGGGCCCCCATATATTGTTTCCTTCCTTTGCTTTTTTCTGCTCATGAAGTAATAATTATTGATGCTTGAGATTTCTTTCACGTTGGAGGTCAACACATGATATTCCTTCATCCAACCTGTAACTGCCTCTGCAATTGGTGAAGGAGAGTCTTGCACTCTCGTGGAATCATCTTAGAATGGAGGCATAGTTGTTCTGCTGAAAGGAATGGTCCTATTTTTGGCATGTTCATGTCATGGACCATCCTTGCCTAAATGAGAGCCACCTTCCTCGTTATTTCTCTGCAATTTAGCTTGCCTAATCTGCAATTTGAGAAGTTCCAAAATTGTGTATTTAGTGGCGACAATATTTTGTAATGCATCTTCAAGCTTCGTACTTTCGTGATCACCCATCATTTCGTCTAACTCTTCTGACTCTCCCTGGTCCTTAGTGTTGATCTCTTTGTTTTTCGCTCCTTAACATATAGCCTTTTTCCATTTCCAATTGATAGCAATTCCCTTTTCTTTTTCTTTTCTTGGAATCTCACAGCTAGCCAAGATTGTTGCTCTAATACCACTTTAATATTCTCAATATAAAGTGAGAGAAGATTGAAACTATATGCACATCCCACTCCAAACATAACCAAGGTGCCTTATTTAACTGAGTAGATAAACCCAATATATATAGGAAGTGCTAATCTTAAATTCAATATATATATATTCCCATAGATTCAATGCACACCATACCAATGTGATGGAGGGTTTAGTATTAATGAAAGCCCACCATTCATTATGAATACCAATACAATGAGAGCTTATACCCAAATTGCTAACCCCACTAAATATTTATAACTTGCACCCAATGGTCAACATCGATGACCCGAGTACTTAGTGTTGATATGTGATTTATCCTATGCATGTGATTGATGATACTACACCTCCGTTCTAGATAAACTCGATGTCTAGTGATTACGCCAACCCCTTGTCGTCTATGAAGACACGTACCAACCCTGGGATCGATACTCCCTATATTTTATGTTGCGTTTCTCCTTCACAAATTCACAATTTGAGACTACGCCCTCCTATGCTCCCCTGAAGATGGTTACTGATGACGCTCCTCATACCTCAGCTCGATGCGAGACCCTTTGCTGCAGTCGTTGGCTCAAGTCAACCATCAACCTGTCTTGATCCACAGTTAATGGTCAACTCATAATTTCCACACCGGTTCCCACCGTTGTTGGCCCAATCCTATGCATGGTTGCTTACTATTCCCATGGCCCAATGCGATTGACAGATGCACCCACCGATAGTTCACAACTCCTCATTGTTTACCTGAACGACTCACCCAATCATTGCACCTGCAAGACTCGTTCCAACACTCAAGGTGTCAAGCCTCACAACCACTGATGTGCTCCAAATGTTGGCCTTCACACGATAACAAAAATGTATTCCCTTCACAAGAACGACTGCGCTTGAATAAACCCTGGAAACTATCGATCGAAAGACACTTTACAAAAAAAAGAAATAAATTGACCAGTTAAGATGATAATCAATACCACCAAAATTGGGTTTCCAAATAGAGTGAGATCAAATCCTACCGAAAAAAAACTGAAGATCTCACCTGAAATCCTCACTTGAAAAATCAATTGAACTCTCAATCAAAATGCCAATAAAGAAGATTCAAAATTCCATGCCCGCTCTCGTTCCTCCTATGCCCCTTTTAAAGCTCAATTGCTTACCTGAATTGAAAGTTACCTGAAAACCAAAACTATGTGATCTACTCCACTTATTTATTTATTAATATAATCTTTTTTTTTAACTGAGTCTAACTGGCTCAATTAGTTGGGGATATTACAAAAATAAAATAAAGGCAGTGGCAAAGTCTATCGGTAGCATAGAAAAAGTTATGGAAAGTCTAGAAAATTTCGGTAAGAAATTGACAGGAACTAATTTATATAGTCCGAATATGTGGGGAAAAGAAGAAATCCAATTCTTTGTGGATAGGGACATGAATTGAGTATATATTTGGTAAATCGTAATATTATCAAAGTACTTGAGTTGTATTCTTTAAATTTTATCATTTTAATAGAAACGTTTATGGGAAATCTAGCAATTTTGGGTCAATTTTTTTTTGGGAGTAACATATATAGCATGGAAATTCGTGGTTCTTATGAGTCTCAGTAGTAATATATTTTGAATATAAATATATATATATTTTGTAAATTGCACTATTATTAGAGTGTTTGAGTTGTATTATTTAAATTTTATTATAAATAATATATTGTTCTATATAATGTTAGTATTGGATTTAATTTTAATGGAAAATTGGTAAGAAATAGTAATTACATAAATATGCATGTATATTTTGAAATAGAGTATGTTTAACTCGTATATTAATTATTTTAATAATAATAATAATTAAATATATTTTGAATATATATTTTTGTAAATTGCAATGTCATTAGAGTGTTTGAGTTGTGTTATTTAAATTTTAATATAAATAATAGATTGTTTTATATAATGTTAGTATTGGATTTAATTGTAATGGAAAATTGGTACAAAATAGTAATTACATAAATAAGTATGTTTATTTTGAAATATGGCATGTTTAACTTACATATTAATTATTTTAATAATAATAATAATAATTATTATTATTATTTAAAACAAAGTTATAATTTAGCTACCTTGTAAGAATTTTTAATCTTAGCAATGTGAGATGTATTATGAAGAAGTATTTGGATTGGAAAAGATGAAATGTTTTTCTTCGTTCTAGTGCATATTTCTAAAATGTTAACATTTGTACATAACAACTAGTCCATTAACTTAGCCCCAACTTAACCCTGTGTCAGCAACTACCTGACTTAACTGAATACATGTGTTTTCATTTATGTTGTATGAACTATCAATTTTTTCATTCTCAAACTCAATCCAAAGCGTCATTCTCAAACTCAATCCAAAGGTTCTCACCATTTTTTTCTTAATGTACAAGAACAAGCACACATTACTAACATGCACACTACCCATAAATGTATTGTTTCTTATTACATAAATCTATAACTATGCAAAACTTCCCTCACTTATAAATTTTTGAAAATGAAATATTAGCATTAGAACTTATTTTCAAGCATGGAAATGCCTATAGTTCCATCCTCTTTGTGCAAGACTACCTAATAGTTAATGTGTTTTACCTAAGCATCCAAGATAATCCCAATTGACTATTTTTTAATAAAAAATTAAAAAATATAACATAATTATTATATATATATCTCCATTAATTATAATTCCTTACATTGAGCATAAATAAAATTAATTAAGAATATCTCAAAATAAGAGAATAACTCGTTTATTAATTGTACCATACTCCTTCAAAATAAATGAAACCGTGAAACAAAATTTTGAAATTAATTATAATTCTTTAATTGTTAATATTAAATGTAATAAAATTAAAATTAAAGATATAACTCTTGAACCTAAATACAATTATATTATAACATATTATTATTAAAAATAAATAAAAAATACAATTTTATACCATACTCTTATTTAGAGAAAGAAAGAAACATGAAATAAAATCAGATGCATTAAATCTCTTCATGTAAAATAATTCCTTTTCAAAAGAGAAAGGCAAGATGATAGGCAAATAGAATATTTTGTAAGAGAAGGCCTTCTGAAATAAAAAGAGTCGTGCCCACGCTTCACTTTGTAATTCAGAATGTATTTTATATATATAATAAACTAAACCCTCATGCTATTGCTAATGTCTAACTGGAACAACGTTTTCAAAATAGATATCCCTCACGCTACCGATAAAAACGACTTGAAAAACGAAACCAGATATGCCCATTCCTTTCTGTAAGGTTGCGAAGATGCTCACTTCAAATTAGAAAGCTTCTTCTATGGTCAATTAAAATTAAAATTGAAAACTTTTGGACATTCAATGTTGTGGTCATTATTCTTTTACAAACATGAAGACTCACTAAAAATGAGCTTGATAAATTCATAGCAAACACATATACAAGATTATGCTAGAGATTCAATAGTGAATTCCGCCAACAGTGAATTTCGCCAATAGACATTTATTTTATCAAACTTGAAGACTCATTCAGCATGAGCTTCCGCATTGCATTGCAAACACAGGAATTTATTCAGGAGTGTGTCGGAGATTCAATAGTGAATTCTGCAGACAACAATTTATTTTATCACCTAAACTTTTAGACTTTCTGCTGACTAACAGTGCATTGTTTTCGTATGAATAGAGGGTGATCTAGACTTATGCAAGAATGCAAGAAAATAAAAAAATTCACATAAACACAGAGATGCATCAAAAATAAGATAGATATCTCATAAATTAAATATGCTTACAGACATAATGGAAATAAACTAGCTAGGGCGCTGGTAGCTTATCTCTGAAAAGAGATGTGGCGGCTACCTGCCTTTGAACTGTGTTACAATGAGGCTTGAAGACCTATTTATTATTGAGAAACAATGGAAAACCATAAACATCCAGAAACCTAACCCTAGGAGACGAAACACTAGACTATGGGCCCCGTTGAGGTAAATTGGTACATCAATTTCTCGGGGTCGTAACTTTGGCATACTATCTCTGTTTCATGCACATGATACATTGTTAGAAACATCTATCCGAGGACTAAAACTACTGACAACAAATATTGAGTCTGAAAGACTCATATTCGTCAGACCTTTCATGCCCAAAAAACATTGTTTAGGGCCTCAAAACGGCTACGAAAGTTCAGGACTTGAAAAACTGCCAAAAATAGTAAATTGTGCTACAATTAAGGAAATTCCATTGAGTTCCTCCATGAGATGAGGAAACCTTTGTTGAACTTGGTCCTTGGTGAGCCACATGATCCAAAACAACTCGATATAGCTGGATCCTCTGCTCGCGGGTGTTCTTTATCTGTGTTTCCATAATTCGATCAGTTGTGGCTTGCTCAATGCAGTATGGGTTTAACACTGTTGGTGTGAGTTGTTATACTATGTTAGATGTGTCTAGTAGATGTGGAAAGTAGGGTAGAAGGAAGTCCACATTGAACACTGGGTGCAGACCAAGGAATGGTGGAATACTGAGCTCGAAGAATTGTTCCCTACATCCTTGGTGATGGTGTATGGCCCATATCGGAGCAGGTGAAGCTTGCAGTGGAGTCCAACGAGGCTCTCCTTCTACAAATGTAGCCACACTTTGTCGCCCACCTGGAAGTTGTGTGGCACTTGATGTTGATCATGTCGTTGCTTGTACTTAGAATTGGCTCTGTCCAATATGTCATGAACTTGTTGGGGGATGCGCTGAATGCATTTAATGAACTTGTTCGTCTTGGCAGCTTCAGACTGGACATGAGCCGAATCGGCCTGAGTAGCTGCAAATGGCATGGATACGTCAATGGGACATAGTGGCTGGAATCCCAAGCCAACCTGAAAGGAGATGTGGAGGGCCTAGTTATAGCTATGTTGTACATAGGGGAGGCTCTCATCCCATGTGCGTGGATTATTTGATTCGTACATGCGCAGAATGTGTACGATCATCCCATTGACGACCTCTGTCTAGCCATCAGTTTCAGGATGGAAAGTTGTGGACTTGGTGAGCTTGGTGTCCAGCATTGACCAGAGGCTAGACCAAAATGTATTGAGGAACCTGTTGTCCTGATCTGAGATGATAGACTTTGGGATCTCAAAGTGTATCCACACTTGTTCAAAGAAGATTATAGTAGTGGCTTTTGCTGTGATATTCTTCTCAGAGGCCATCATAATGGCCATCTTCGAGAATCTGTCGACAGCCACGAAAAAATATTCATTGCCATGCTTAGTAGAAGGAAGGCCCGAAATGTAATCCATGGAGATGGATTCCCAAGGTTGACTAGGGGTAGGCAGCGAAGTCTAGAGGAATTTATTCTTAATGGTCGGTTTGGCAATGGCACAGGTAGTGTAGGATATGATGTACTTCCTGACATCCTGTCGAAGGTTTGGCAAATAGAAATACTTCTGCAGTACTGCCACTGTTTTCTCAACCCCGAAATGCCCAGCGACCCGACTGTAGTGTACTTCTCAAATCATCTTGGCACACTTGCTTGAAGGAACACAAAGGTGTCCCATGTGACATAGCAGTGCATCATGTAGGTGAAAATTTGGAATTGGGTTACCCTCCAAGAGCACCTTCTATGTGTGGCTGAATTTTGGATCGCTCTTGTAGTGAAGCTGCTAATCAGATTTAGAAGTATCGTGCCCACAAGAGTTGAGCACGATGCTTATCTCTACAATCGGTGGTCAGCTGAGGAAGTCTACAACATTATTGGTGCTGCCCTTCTTGTACTTGATGTTTAAATTAAACTGTTGCAGATATGTGGACCATTTCTAATGGTGATCATTCTGCAACTTCCCTTGTGTCCGTATGAACTACAGGAGTCGATGGTTTGTGTGGATGATCATTTTCTTCCCCAAAATGTAATGCTTCCATTTTCGGCAAGCCTACACAATGAAATACGCCTCTTTGTCATGAGTGGGATACTTTCGTACTGTGTCGGAGAGTTTTTCACTGTGATATGCCACTGGATGCCCCTATTGAGTAAGAACTGCCCCAATAGCATAGTCAGAGGCATTTGTCTCGATCTCAAATGGTTGTTTCAAGTCTGTTAGTGTGAGCACTGGGGCACCACAGAGGCGATGTTTCAACTCTTATAATTCCTTCTGTTGAGATTCAGACCAAAGGAATTTTTCTTTCACTCCACCCTTGGTGACTTGACTCAGAGAATCCCAACACGAACTTGCAGTACAAATTCGCAAGACCAAGAAAGTTGTGGTGATTTGTTAGAGTGGTTGGGGCTCACCAATATCGAATGACTTGGATCTTCGCTGGATCCACATGCACCGCCCTCTTAGCAATAATGTATCCCAGATACTGAACCTAGGTCATATGCCAAAAGTGCACTTCTCCAAATTGGCACACAACTTCAGTTTTCGTTTGCTCGAGGACTTGTCGGATGTGGTGGAGGTGCTCTTCCCAAGTCTGGCTGAATATTAGGATGTCATACAGGTATAAAACTATAAATGAGTTGGTGAATGGCCGCAAGATGTCATCCATGAGCCTCATGAACTGATCCAGGTGGCTCTAGAGACACACACACGACAAAGAGGGCTTAGGAAAGCTCAAAAATCAAAGCGACGGAAACATGGTAAACTTAGTTTCAGGTTGAATATATCATCGTCCTGATTGAAACTGTGTGAACGGTTCATCAAACCGAGTTCGTATGTGAAATTTAGAGTTGGTCAAAGTTTTGAGGTTGACTTGGTGATGTGGCGGGTTACCAGAGGACACAATTTGGAAGAAATCTCGCCACTGGATTCCGACAAGCTCTGGATGATTTCTGGGCGAAATTGTGGGATATTTAAAATGTCTCCTATGCGTCAAAAACCGAAAAATTTAAAAGGGCGGTTGGTATAATTTAAAACAAAAAAATATAATTTAGGGGTGGCGGGCCACTAACCCTGCCACCCCACACAAAATCTGCATGTATATTATATTAAAAAATAAATCTATTTGAGGGGGCGGGTGGTCAACCCGCCATCCCCACTGCCGGAGACACACGGTATATGAGCCATATATATATATAAACGTTGCAACGCGGGGCGGTCCACCGACGGTGGACCCGACCCCCCACTCCATATAAATGCGTATTGATGTGAGCCACGGGGGAGTTGGGGTGGGCCACCTGATATGGGTTCTCCCCCCCCCCCCCCAAAAAAACAATACCACAGTTCGATTTAAAAAAAAAGAAAATTATGCCAAGTATGGGAGGGGCAAGATTTGACCCCCCGACCCCTCATCAACGATTCCCAAATATTTCCATTGCACCAACGAACCCTGTTTTGGAAACTCCGCCCGAAGTTTTATATAAAAACTCATTTTTTCACGGTGTGCCAGGCCAATTCGGAGGGCAGACAGACACACAGTTTGAGGCAGGAGGGTGCACGCAATTCGAGGGAATCTTTTTTGATGCCAAGGGAATCTTTTGATTCCAAGGAGGTAAAATTTCTGTGTCAGAATGTATTGTAATTTATATGAATTTTAACCAAAATTTTGCAGGGAGCGCGATGGTGCACCCAGATTCTCCATTTGAACAGTAGTTCAGAAGATTCTCTTCAGAATATGAGAATCAGGAATCTTGGGGGAGTCTAAAAGATTCTTGTAGCCCTAGAATTTCACTTTGTCAAAATTCATAAATTTGATAGTCGATTTTGCACTATTCGATGCCATGAATCTGATGGTGTATTCTAATTTCCCATTTGGCCATTCCATTTTTTGGCCACTTTTCAAAGTGGAGTTACGGGTGTTAGCATTCAATGTGTGAGCAACCGTTTTCAGGATATTAGATGCCACGAGATTGATGGTACAGCCAGATCCAACAATTTATCATCCTTTTCTTCAAATAGCTCCAGGATGTGAGGTATATGCAGTGTGATCATGTACTTCTTTATCTCTTTGCTACAAGATGCATTGTGCCTTATAGATCCCCATTTGATGTTTGATGTGGGATCTTTTTTTGTTATTGATGTGAAATGTAATTTCTTTCATGGATTTGTTTTATGTTTTTTGAGATCCCTTTGTTGCCATGTTCAGTGGGATACTCTTAGTCACCATTGAGTGAGATTGTCATACTGATAGGAGTCCTTTTTGTGAATGAGAGTTCCTGTAGTGGAACATCTCGTGGAGAGGTCCAACCACTCCTGCGTAAGGGAATTTTCCTTGTATGACATAGAAAATACCATCCACGTACATCATCACTATTTCTAGCACTTAAAGAAGTGGTCTACACCATCTTGACATTGAGGCCCGGAGACGTAGTCCCTCCTGGACGAAATTCATTATCAATATATTATCTTGCTAATGCTTGTTATGTTCCTCTTCTTTACAGCATGCATATATGTTCATTTATGTTCATTAAATCTTTGATAAAATGCAATCCTAACACATTAGCTGAAGTAAAAGGTCTTGGTTTAAAGGGTAGTGAAATTTACTCGGATCAAGTGGTATCAGAGCGGTCTTCTTGCTAATGTGGACTGCAAACGTGAACCATTGAATGTGTAACAATGGAGGATGTCAAAGACATGTACGAGACCATGCTTAGGGTGTCCAAGAAATCGTACATGTTGTATGAAGCTTATGAGAAACAAGTAGCATATAACGCTGAGTTGAAAACACTCCTACAGGAAGAGAAGGAGGAGAAGCAGCGATTGCAACTTCAGTTGCAAGCCACGATAGAGGCATTGGAATAATTGAAGCGCAATGACAGAAGTCTTCAAACAGATCATGATGCATTAAAGACACTTCTACGAGAAGAGAAGGAGGAGAAGCAATGATTGTAGCTTCAGCTACAAGCTGCGACAGAGGCCTTGGAGGAAGTGAAAGCAACGAATTCTTAGAGAAGCCCTCTTCACATGTTTCAAAATTGACAGATGAGGTAAAAAATGTTGATTTCTCTTCAGTTTCATCTTCACATGATATAATTTCCATTGGAAGTGTAGAGATACCCATTACAGGAAGCGTCACGAGACTCCTTACCATGATGGGGTACAAAGGAGGAGGAATTGGCATTCATGGCCAAGGCATAACTCGTCCATTGGAGTTTGTGCAGAGACCTAGCTACGTAGGTTTGGGATACAATGAAGGGGAATGCTCAAAGGTTTCTGAAGCTTCCATGAAATTGATGAAACCGTCGAGGAGAGAGAATGATGGGAACACTTCACCATCATCTTATGGCAGTGCATGTCGCAATACAAGAGTTGAGACAAGCTCTCTTCAACATGATTGCACCAGATACCACTAGGAAAGGTATAATAAGTCTCAATATTCACAAGTTCATTTTTATTAGAAGCATGTTGCTAATTATGGCATAAGAAAACTTGTCGTTTTTTTGGTTTACATAACCATGTCATTGCTGAGTGTTGGAAAAGATTGGTAGCACAAAGGAGGATGAGGCATGAAAATCCTTCTCCACAGCAGAAAAATAAATTGGTTAAGCAGGTCTAGAGAAAGAAGACCTTCGCATCCATTGCAACCAAAGTGGCCATCAAAGAGCCACGTGTTTGAGGCTTCATTCATAGCAGCACCTTAAGGACGAAGCATCGGTGCATGAACCAGTTGAAATAGTTGTTCGACAAGCAAGTTCACCAAAGGGAGATGATCCATTCACTTTGATAAGTGACAGATGGTTTTTTTAGATGTGGTAGTGTGTCACGGCCGTATTTGTAAATCATATGTTGCATTTCTAACTATAAAAGGGATGATGTGTTTTCCATCGCTTGTTAAGCAACTATGATATTTTGGCCTTGTTTTGTAAATCATGTGATGCATTTCTTTTCATGTAAAAGTGATGATGTGTTTGCCATCGCTTTGAAATGTGACAATGATGTTTTTGGTCTTGTAATGATAGTTGGGGTGTGATTTCCATTTGATGTATACTTTACCATCAAGTATGTAAACTCGTGGAAAGTATGGAAATGTTTGGGTCATTGGAGGAGCCTCTCTTCCACTGCCAGATGTGGGTAAAAGGTTCCCCGCTATATTTCATTGTCAACAACGAGAGCCAAAACAACCTCATTTCAGTAGAGGTCATGAAGCAGTTAGGCTTGCTGACCATATCACACCCAGATTCAGACACCATCAGGTGGCTTCACCAAGGATGGGATCTCCGCGTCAGCCAGCAGTGTCGCCTTCCCTACAACATCAAGCCCGTCATGGATGAGGTATAATGTGACATTGATTCTCTTGATTTTTGTGATGTATTATTAGGCCAACCATACTTGTGGAAGCGACATACTGTGTATGAGTCCCAGCCTCGTGGTGTTATTCTTACTTTGGGCAATAATTTTTACAGGATACCAGAGGTACCACCACCTGCCGCTATTTCTTTTGTTACTGCAAAAAAATGCAGTAAGCTCATTTCCAAAATTGAGAAATTTGTTTTCCTCATGATGAACCCCTAGGGAAAGAAGAAGACTATGGCCACAACCTCCAGACAGGGCTCCTCCATACGACAACAACAAATGGACAAGTTGGTGGAGGAGTACGAGGACATCTTCACCTCACCCATAGGGGTGCCTCTGCAATGTCATGTCAAGCACCCCATTGATCTGACCCCATGTGCACCACTGCCCAATGGACCGATCTATCGGCTCTCTATTCTCGAGAACGATGAAATCAAGAGGCAGATTTAGGAGCTGCTACAGAAAGGTCACATCCGGTTGATTTCATCGCCCTATGGGAGCCCGATCGTGTTGGTACAGAAGAAGGACATGACTTGGAGACTCTGTATTGACTATCGGGCGCTGAACAAGATCACTGTCTGGAATAGGTACCTAATCCCATGGATTGATGACCTTCTGGACCAACTCAAAGGGGCGAAATATTTCATTCAAATCGACTTGAAGTGCAGGTATCACCAGATACAAATAGAACCCTCCGATGTGTGGAAGACTGCCTTCAAAGCCAAGGAGGGCCTTTTAGAATGGTTGGTCATGCCTTTCGGGTTGACGAATGCTCCTGCAATGTTCATGAGGTTAATGGTTGACATATTGTGGCCATTCAGGAGCTCATTTGTAGTAGTGTACTTAGATGAAATTTCGATCTTCAGCCAGACTTCGGAAGAATGCCTCCACAACATTCAATAGGTCCTCCAAACACTGCGACAACACAAGTTGTGTGCCAATTTGGAGAAGTGTACTTTTCGCATTACCTCAGTTCAGTATCTGGGATACATTACTGATGAACGGGGGGTGCATGTGGATCCAACCAAGATCCAAGTCATTCGGGATTGGCCGTACACCTTTGTGTTCCTTCAAGCGAGCGTTCCAAGATGATTTGGGAAGCACACTACAGTCGTGTCGTGGGGCATTTCAGGGTCGAGAAAAAAATGGCAGTATTTCAAAAGTATTTCTATTGGCCAAACCTTCAACATGATGTTTGGAAGTACATGAGATCCTACACTGCTTACGCCATTTCCAAACCGACCATCAAGAAGAAATGCCTCTAAAATCCGCTACCTACTGATAGTCGACCTTGGGAATCCATCTCCATGGATTACATGTTGGGACTTCCTTCTACTAAGCATGGAAACGTCTATGTTTTCATGGTCGTCGATAGATTCTCAAAGATGGCCATTATGGCGGCCTACAATAAGAATATCATAGCTGAAGTCACTGCTAAACTCTTCTTTGAATGAGTGTGGGTGCACTTTGGGATCCCATAGTCTATCATCTCAGATCGGGACAACAGGTTTCTCAGCACATTTTGGTCCAGCCTCTGGTCAATGTTGGACACCAAGCTCACCAAGTCCATAGCTTTCCATCCCCAAACTAATGGCCAGATAAAGGTCGTCAACAAGATGATTGTACACATTATGCGCATGTACAATTCAAAGCATCCACGCCCATGGGATGAGAGCCCCCCTTATGTACAACACAGTTATAACTGAGCTTTCTAGAGCTCAACTAGCCACAACCCCTTTCAGGTGGGTTTGGGATTCTAGCCACTATGTTCCATTGATGTAGCAATGCCATTTGCGGCTACTCAGGTTGATTCAACTCATGTCCAATCTGACAGTGACAAAGCGAATAGCTTCATTGAGCGCATTCAGCACATCTGCCAATAGGTTCATGATATATTGGACAGAGACATTGCTAAGTACAAACAACGACATGATCAACATCACGTGCCACACAACTTCCAGGTGGGCGACAAAGTGTGGCTACATTTGTAGATGGAGCACCTTACTGGACCTCACCGCAAGCTTCGCCCGCTCTGATATGAGTCATACACCATCACCAAGGTTGTAGGGACCAATGCCTTCGAGCTCAATATTCCACCATTCCTTGGTCTGCACCCAGTATTCAATGTTGACTACCTTCGGTCCTACTTCCCACTTCTATTAGACACCTCCAACATTAAATAACAACTCACACCAACAGAGTTAAACCCATACTGCATGGAACAAGCCACCACAGATTGTATCATTGACATGCAAATCAAGAACACTCGCCAGCAGAATATCCAACTATATCTAGTTGTCAAAGCTGGCCAACTCTTGCACCAAGGCAAGTGGTTCACCAGGGTCCAAGTTCAGCAGAAGTTTCCTCATCTCATGGAGGAACTCAACACAATGGGGACCATTGCTTCCTAAGGGGGGAGGAATAATCCAAGTGTATTTTGGTGGCCACTTTCCTATTCCACTTGGGTCCCCACCATTGTTTCTTTAAGTTTTTCAGTTTCCTTAATTATAGCATAGTCTACTATTTTTAGCCGTTTTTCAGGTCCTGAACTTCCGAAGCCATTTTGAGGCCCTAAACAACGTTTTTTGGGAAACCTGGGAGAAAAATCGGTCCATGGGCCAATTTGTATCACTCAAAATTTTTAGTCCTTGGATATATCTTTCTAACGAGGTATTGAGCGCGTCAAACAAAGATCGTATGCCAAAGTTACGTCCCTGGGAAGTTGATGTACCAATTTACCCAAATGAAGCCCATAGTTTTGGTGCTTCATCTCCTAGGGTTAGGTTTTTGGATGTTTAGGGTTTTCCATTATTTATAAATAATAAATAGGCCCTTGAGCCTCATTGTAACAAAGTTCAGAGGCTTGTAGCCACCACATATTTTCTCAGAGATAAGCTACCAACGCCCTAGCTTGTTTATTTCCATTTTGTCTCTAAACAAATTTGAGTTCTTTGATATTAATGAAATGAAGTGTTATTTCCACTGAATTTTTGTATTTATGGTTATATGTGTATTATGTTGCATTCTGGCATAAATCCTGAACATTATTGGATCTGTTTCTAAGATGGTCATGACAATGGAGGATACGACCATGGATATTGTTCAGAGGTCGCTCATGTTTGAAGATGAGTGCATTTTGGTGGATGAAGAGGATCATGTCAATGGGCATGAATGAAAATACAATTTTGAGTTTGTGCAACTTGGTTTCATACTGTATAAGGGTATTTTTCATGGAAAGAGGGGAAAGCATGAATTGAATTACCTTGTTTTCATTGTTCGGGATGTTGCTTTGCATCCAAATCTGAAGAAGTTTCTCATGTAAGCAAAGAGCAGTTGAAGGAGCTTGTAAGGAAAGAAAGAAAGGTGAGGATGAAACTGCATCAAAAAATGAACAAGCATGGACCACTTAGCAAGAAGGAAAAAATGAAATGTATTGTTGTAAGCCTAGCTGAGACTTAGACCATTAGTCAAGTTAATAATTAAGGACGTGATTAAGGGGAGGTGTTACAATATTAATCACTTCCTCTGATCCAGGTGGATATTGGTGGCCATCCGCCTATTCCACTTGGACCCCCACCATTTTTTCTTTCAGTTTTTTAGTTCCTTAATTCTAGCACAATTTACTATTTTTGGCAGTTTTTCGGGTCGTGAACTTCTAGAGCTGTTTTGAGGCCCTAAACAACGTTTTTTTGGCATGAAAGGTTTGATGAATATGAGTCTCTCAGACTTGATATTTTTTTTTAGCAATTTTAATCCTTTGATAGATATTTCTAACGATGTATCATGTACGTCAAACGAAGATAGTATGCGAAAGTTATGACTCCGAGAAATTGAGGTACTAATTTAGCCTGACGGGGCCCATAGTCTGGCATTTCATCTCCTAGGGTTAGGTTTTTCAATGTTTATGGTTTTCCATTGTTTCTTAATAATAAATAGGCCTTTGATCCTCATTGTAACACATTTCGAAGGCAAGTAGCCGCCACATCTCTTCGTAGAGATAAGCTACCAACACCCTAGCTAGTTTATTTCCATTCTGTTTGCAATCATATTTTAGTTATGAGATATTAAAGAAATGAAGTATTATTTTCGTTGCATCTCTACGTTTATGTGTATTTTTTTATTTTATTGCATTCCTACATAACTTCAGATCACTGGTATCAGATCAGCTTGCTCTTTATCGATTCTTCTTTGCATATCCCCAACGAGGTCGGGGTATAAGGAGTTAAGGTTCGATCTAGTTGAACCTTTTCAAGATCACCCTCGCAAACCTCACCGACTGCCCATGGGGGATAGAAATAAGGATGAGGGAGAAGGAGATCCTATCAAAATATTGCTCAAGGAGGGCCTCGTGAAACAAAGGAATGCAATGATGAATAACTTTGCCCGGATTCTTCAACAACTGCCCACTGGCAGCGCATATGCATCCAACAACCACTCTGGAGGCGCAACTCCTTTTAAGGTACAAGTAAACTTTGACATTCCCATATTTGAGTGCCAAATAGATGAAGATGTCATAGATAGATGGTTGAATATATTAGAAGGATATTTCTCGGTTCATGACTTTTCCAACTGGGAAAAGATTACTTTTTCACTCCTCAAAGTTGCCCCCCATGTCAATGAATGGTGGGAAATCTAATATGAGCAAAAGGACGAGAGGGAACTGTCTCTTTTTTCAGCCGCACCCACTTGAAATTATTTCTGAGACGCCATCAAGAAACAATATTATCCTGTGGGGAGCTATGAGGGCATGTGCATACAATGGACTACGCTGCGGAAACAAAGGGATCAAGATGTGCATGAGCTGATGAATCTGTTTCATACCTTGCGCACAAAATTGGGTATCAAATATTCGGAGAAACATTTGGTGCTAAAGTGCCATAGTTGTCTACATAGATACATTCAGGAGGAAATAGATTTCCTCGACATATCCTCGCTTGGTACAGCATACCAGTATGCTGCCAAGATTGAGTAGAAGTTAAAACAGAAGAAGCAAGACTTTGGACTTGCGAATCAGAAGCAAGGGAAAGGTGCCCCCAAACTACAGAACAAAGGACAAAGCCAAGGCAGGGCGGCCCAGGATAACCCTTCAAAGCCACAAACAAAGAACAAAACCACGAAGCCAAAGAAGGACATGGGCAGGTGGTGTGAGTTCCATAAGAGCTCCACTCAAAACAAAAGTGAGTGTCGAGCTAAGCAGTCACTAGTGGCCGAGCTGAAGCTTATGAGTTGGATGCATGCTCTGACTCTGAATCAGAACCTGACAAGGGGAGTGACAAAGGGAATAAAATTATCAATGCGGAGCCCAATGCTACCATCACCACGATGAATATCCAAAAGGAGGAACCCGAAGATCTAGAGCAGGAGGAGCACCTCTTCCATTCCCATATGTGGGTAAAGGGTTCCCCACTGCAATTCATTGTCGAAAACGGGATCCGAAAGAACCTCATTTCAGCAGAGGTTGTGAAGCGGCTAGGCTTGCCGACCGCAGCACACCAATAGCCGTACACCATCAGGTAGCTTCACTAAGGACGAGATCTCCGCGTTAGCCAGTAATGTCACCTTCCCTACAACATCAAGCCCTTCACGGATGAGATATTATGTGACATTGTCCCTCTTGATGTTTGTGGTGTATTATTAGGCCAACCATACTTCTGGAAGCAACATGATGTATACAAGTCCTGGCCTTGCATTGTTATTTTTACTTTGGGAAATAAGTTTTATAGGATACCAGAGGTCGCACCGCCTGCTGCCATCTCTTTAGTTACTGAAAAATAATGCAGTAAGCTCATTTCCAAAACTATGAATTTTTTTTTCCCGATGATCTGCCTTCAGGGCAAGGAGAAAATTGTGGCCACAACCTCTAGACATGGCTCCTCCTCATGACAACAACAAATGGACAAGGCCGTGGAGGAGTACGTGGACATCTTCACCTCACCCGCAGGGGTGCCTCTGCACTGTCACGTCAAGCATCCCATATATCTAACCCTAGGTGCGTCGCTGCCCAATGGACCAATATATTTGCACTCTGTTCTGGAGAATGATGAGATTAAGAGGAAGATTCAGGAGCTGCTACAGAAAGGTCGCATCCGGCCGAGTTCCTCACCCTATGTGAGCTTGATCGTGTTGGTGCAAAAGAAGGGTGTGACTTGGAGACTCTGTATTGACTATTGGGCGCTGAACAAGATCATTGTCCGAAAAAGGTACCTAATCCCATAGATTGATGACCTTGTTGACCAACTCAAGGGGGGAAAATATTTCACCAAGATCGACTTGAAGTCCAAGTATCATTAGGTACCAATCGAACCCTTCGATGTGTGGAATATTGCCTTCAAAGCAAAGGAGTGTCTGTTCTAATGGCTAGTCATACCTTTCGGGTTGATGAATGCTCCTGCAATGTTCGTGAGGCTCATGGATGACATATTTCGGCCATTCACCAATTAATTTGTAGTAGTATACCTGGATGACATCATAATCTTCAGCCAGACTTGGGAAGAGCACCTCCACCACATCCGACAAGTCCTCCAAACAGTGCGGCAACACAATTTGTGTTTCAGTATCTGGGATACATTATTGATGAGAGGGGGGTGCATGTGGATCCAGCGAATATCCAAGTCATTCGGGATTAGCCAGCCCTAGCCACTCTAACAGAGTTCTGTAACTTTCTGGGTCTTGCTAATTTCTACCGCAGGTTCGTTTTGGGATTCTCTCATATCACTTGGCCCTTGAGTCAAGTCACCAAGGTCGTAGAGAAAGAAAAATTATTTTGGTCTGAATCTCAATAAAACATCGCCTTTGTGGTGCCCCAGTGCTCGCATTTCCATACTTGAAACAACCATTTGAGATCGAGAAAAATGTATATGACTATGATATTGGGTTTGTTCTTACTCAACAGGGACATCCAGTGGCGTATCACAGTGAGACACTGTCTGACACAGTTCGAAAGCATCACACTTATGACAAAGAGGTGTATTCCAATGTGCAGGCTTGCCAAAAATGGAAGCATTACATTTTGGGGAAGGAAACCAAAATCCACACAGACCACCGACTCCTGCATTTCATACAGATACAAGGGAAGTTGCAGAATGATCGCCATCAGAAGTGGTCCACATATCTGCAACAGTTTAATTTCAAAATCAATTACAAGAAGGGCAGCACCAATAATGTTGTAGACTTCCTCAACTAACCACCGATCGTGGCGTTAACCACCGTGATCAACTCTTGTGGGAATGAGACTTCTGATTGGTCGCTTCTCTACAAGAACGATATAGAATTCGGTTACACATACAAGACACTCTTGGAGGGTAACCGAGTTCCAAATTTTCACCTCTAAGATGCACTCCTATTTCACATGGGACACCTTTGTGTTCCTTCAAGCGAGCGTGCCAAGATGATTTGGGAAGCATACTACAGTCGGGTCACTGGGCATTTCGGGGTCGAGAAAATAGTGGCAGTACTACAGAAGTATTTCTATTTTCCAAACCTTCGATAAGATGTTGGGAAGTACATCATATCCTGCACTGCTTGCACCATTGCCAAACCGACCATTAAGAATAAATGGATCTAGACTCCGCTCCCTAATTCTAGTCAACCTTGGTAATCCATCTCCATGGATTACATTTTGAGCCTTCCTTCTACTAAGCATGGAAATGATTTTGTTTTCATGGTCATCGATAGATTCTCGAAGATGGCCACTATGACGACCTGCAAGAAGAATATCACAACATAAGCCACTACTAAAATATTCTTTGAATGACTGTAGATACACTTTTGGATCCCATAGTATATCATCTCAGATCGGGACAACGGGTTCCTCAATACATTTTGGTCCAGCCTCTGTTCAATGCTGGACACCAAGCTCACCAATTCCACAACTTTCCATCCCCAAACTGATGGTCAGACAGAGGTTGTCAACATGATGATCATACACATTTTGTGCATGTACAACTCAAAGCATCCATGCACTTGGGATGAGAGCCTCACCTATGTACAACATAGCTATAACCGGACTCTCCACAACCCCTTTCAGGATGACTTTGGATTCCAACCATTATGTCCCATTGGCGTAGCCATGTCATTTGCAGCTACTCAGGCCGATTCGGCTCATGTCCGGTTTCAAGCTTCCAAGATGAACAACTTCATTAATTGCATTCAGCACATCCGACAACAGGTTCAGGACATATTGGAGTGAGATAAAGCTAAGTACAAGTAGTGGCATGATCAGCATCACGTGCCACACAGCTTCCAGGTGGGTGAAAAAGTGTGGCTACATTTGCAGAAGAAGTGCCTCATTGGACCCCATCACAAGCTTCGCCCACTCCAATATGGGCCATAAACCATCACCAAGGCTGTAGGGGATAATTCCTCCGAGCTCAATATTTCACCATTCATTGGTTTTCACGTAGTGTTCAATGTGGGCCGCCTTTTTCCATACTTTCCACCTCTACTGGACACATCCGACATGGCAGAACAACTCACGCCAAAAGAGATAAACCCAGACTGCATGGAACAAGCTACAACTGATCAAATTATGGACACACAGATAAAGAACACCTGCGAGAAGAGAATCCAGCTATATCGAGTTTTCAAATTAGGACAACTCCTTCACCAGGGAAAGTTGCTCACCATGGACCAAGTTCATTAGAATTTTCCTCATCTCATGGAGAAACTCAATGCAATGGGGACCATTGATACCCAAAGGGGGAGGAATGATCCAGGTGGATATTGGTGGCCACCCACCTATTCCACTTGGACCCCCACCATTGTTTCTTTCATTTTTTCATTTTCCTTAATTGTAGCACAATTTCCTATTTTTAGCAGTTTTTCGGGTCCTGAATTTTCAGAGCCGTTTTGAGGCCCTAAACAATGTTTTTTGGGTGTGAAAGGTACAATGAATATGAGTCTTCGAGACTCGATATTTTCCATCAGCAGTTTTAGTCCTCAGATAGATCTTTCTAACAATGTATCATGTGCGTGAAACAAAGATACTATGCCAAAGTTACGACCTTGGGAAATTGATGTACCAATTTACCCCGACGGGGCCCATAGTCTGGCATTTCATCTCCTATGTTTAGGTTTTTGGATGTTTGTGGTTTTCCATTGTTTATTAATAATATATAGGCCTTCAAGCCTCATTGTAACACAGTTCAGAGGTAGGTAGCCGCCACATCTCTTCTCGGAGATAAGCTACCAGCACCCTAGCTAGTTTATTTCCATTATGTCTGTAAACATATATTAAGTTATGAGATATTTCCATTATCTCTGCGTTTACGTGTATTTTTGTATTTTATTGCGTTCTTGCAAAAGTTTGGATCACACTCTATTCATACGAAAACAATGCATTGTTACTCAATGCAGTAGTTATTAGTTGACAGAAAGTCTAAAAGTTTAGGTGATAAAATAAATGTCTATTAGTGGAATACACTATTGAATCTCTGACGCACTCCTGTCTAAATTCCTGTGTTTTCAATGCAATGTGGAAGCTCATCTTGAATGAGTCTTCAAATTTGATAAAATATAAAATGTTTGTCAGCGAAATTCACTATTGAATCTCTGGCACACTCTTGTATATGTGTTTGCAATGAATTTATCAAGCTCATCTCATTTTTCGTGTCTCAAGTTTGTAACAGAATAATGTCGAGAGCATTGAATGTCTAAAAGCTTTCAATTTTAATTGACCATAAAAGAAGCTTTCTAATTTTAAGTGAGCATATTCACAACCTTACAGAAAGGAATGGACACATCTGGTTTCGTTTTTCAAGTCCTTTTTATCGACAGCGTGAGGGATATCTATTTTGAAAAGGTTGTTCCATTTAGACATTAGCAATAGCATGAGGGTTTAGTTTATTATTACATATACAATACATTCTGAATTACAAAGTGAAGCATGGGCACGACTCTTTTTATTTTAGAGGGCCATCTATTACAAAATATTCTATTTGCCTATCGTCTTGCCTTTCTCTTTTGAAAAGGAATTATAGTTCATGCAGAGATTTAATGCATCTGATTTTATTACATGTTCCTTTCTTTTCCTAAATAAGGGTAAATAGGAGAATGGTATAAAATTGTATTTTTTAATTTTTTTAAATACTAATAGTAGGTTTCTTTACTTCTATTTTTAATTATATTTAATATTAAAAATTAAAGAATTATAATTAATTTTAAATTTTGTTTCAGGTTTCATTTATTTTTTTAGTATGGTACAATTAATTGAAGAGTTATTCTCTTATTTTGAGTGATTCTTAATTAATTTTATTTATGCTCAATGTAAGGAATTATAATTAATGGAGATATATGTATAATAATTATGTTATATCTTTTAATATTTTATTAAAAAAAATAGTCAATTGTGATTATCTTGGATGGTTAGGTAAAACACACTCACCATTAGCTAGTCTTGCACAAAGGGGATGGACCTATGGGAATTTTGATGCTTGAAAATAGGTTCTAATGCTAATATTTCATTTTCAAACATTTATAAGTGAGGGAAGTTTTGCATAGTTATAGATTTTGTAATAAAAAACAATACATGTATGGCTAGTGTGCATGTTAGTAATGCATGCTTGTTCTTGTAAATTCAAAAAAAATGGTGAGAAGCTTTGGATTGAGTTTGAGAATGAAAAAATTGATAGTTCATACAACATAAATGAAAACACAGGCATTGGGTTAAGTCAAGTGGTTGTTGACACAAGGTTAAGTTGGGGCTAAGTTCATGAACTAGTTGTTATCACATTTTAGAAATATGCAGTAGAACGAAGAAAAACATTTCATTTTTTCCAATCCGAACACTTCCTCATAATATATCTCATATTGCTAAGATTAAAAATTCTTACAAGCAAGCTAAATTATAACTTCGTTTTAAATAATAATAATAATCATTATTATTATTATTAAAATAATTAATATATGAGTTAAACATGCCCTATTTCAAAATAAACATACTTATTTATGTAATTTATATTTTTTTACCAATTTTCCATTACAATTAAATCCAATACTAATATTATATAAAACCATCTATTATTTATATTAAAATTTAAATAACACCACTTAAACACACTAATAACATTGCAATTTGCAAAAATATATATTCAAAATATATTTAATTATTATTATTATTAAAATAATTAATATATAAGCTAAACATGTTCTATTTCAAAATAAACATGCATATTTATATAATTACTATTTTTTACCAATTTTCCATTAAAATTAAATCCAATACTAACATTATATAAAACAATATATTATTTGTTTATAATAAAATTTAAATAACGCAACTCAAACACTCTAATAATATTGCAATTTAAAAAAATATATATTCAAAATATATTACCATGGAGACTCATAAGAAACATGAATTTCCATGATATCTATATATATATATATATATATATATATATATATATATATATATAACTTCCCATAAAACATTCCCCAAAATTCCTAGATTTTTCATAAACTTTTCTTTTAAAATGAAATCCAATAATAACATTATATAAAACAATATATATATATATATATATATATTAAATTTAAAGAATACAATTCAAATAATTTGATAATATTATGATTTACCAAATATATATTCAATTCATGTCCCTATCCACAAAGAATCAGAATTCTTCTTTTCCCCACATATTCACACTATACAAATTAGTTCCCGTAAATTTCTTACCGAAATTTTCTAGAGTTTCCATAACTTTTTGGATGCTGCTGGCAGACTTTGTCACCGCCTTTATTTTATTTTTGTAATATTCCCAACTAATTGAGCGAGTTATAATGAGTATAAAAAAATAATAATATTTATAAATAAATAAGTGGTGTATAGCACATAGTTTGTCACATAGTTTTGGTTTTCAGGTAATTTTCAATCAAGGTAATTTCTCATGATTCTTTTCAAGAAATTGAGCTTTAAAAGAGACCTAGGAGGAACGAGAGTGGGCATGGAATTTTTAATCGTTTTTCTTGGAATTTTGATTGAGATTTCAATTGATTTTTCAAGTCAGGGTTTCAGGTGAGATCTTCAGGTTTTTTTTCGGTTGGGTTTGATCTCACTCTAGTTGGAAACTCAATTTCACTGGTATTGATTATCACTTTAACTAGTCAATTTATTTCTCTTTTTTGTAAAGTGTTTTCCGATCGATAGTCTCCAGGGTTCATTCAAGCGCAGTCGTTCTTGTGAAGGGACTAAATTTTTGTTATTGTGTGAAGGCCAACATTTGGAGTGCATCAGTGGTTGTGAGGCTTGACACCTTGAGTGTTGGAACGAGTCTTGTAGGTGCAATGATTGGGTGATCCGTTCCGGTAAACAACGAGGAGCTATGAACTATCGGTGGGTGCATCTGTGAATCACAGTGGGCCATGGGAATAATAATCAAGCGTGCATAAGATCGGGCCAACAACGGTGGGAAGAAGTGTGGAAATTAGGAGCTGACCATTAGCTATGGACAGAGACGGGTTGATGGTTGACTCGAGCCAACTACTGCAGCAGAGGGTCTCCCATCGAGATGAGGTATGAGCAGTGTCGTCAACAAACATCGTCAGGGGAGCATAGGAGGGTGTAGTCTCAAACCGTGAACTTGTGAAGGAGAAACGCAGCATAAAATATAGGGAGTATCTATCTGAGGGTTGGTATGTGTCCTCCCAGTTGGCAAGGGGTTGGCATAATCACTAGACATCGCAATTGTCTAGAACGAAGGCGTAGTATCATCAATCACATGCATAGGATAAATCACAGATCAACAGTAAGTACTCGGGTCATCGGTGTTGAACATTGGGTGCAGGTTATAAATATTCAATGGGGTTAGCAATTTGGTAATAAGATCTCGTTGTATTGGTATTCATAATGAATGGTGTACTTTCATTAATACTAAACCATCCATCACTTTGGTATGGTGTGCATTGAATCTATGGGAATATATATATTTAATTTGATCTTAGCACTTCTTATGTATATATTGGGTTTATCTACTCAGTTAAATAAGGCACCTTGGTTGTGTTTGGAGTGGGATGTGCATATAGTGTCAATCTTCTCTCACTTTATATTGACAATATTAAAGTGGTATTAGAGCAGAAATCTTGGTTAACTGTGGGATGCCAAGAAAAGAAAAACAAAAAGGGATGTTATCAATTGGAAATGGAAAAAGCCTAGAAATCAAGGAGGGAAAAAAAAAGAGATCAACACTAAGGACCAGGGAGAGTTGGAAGAGTTAGAAGAAACGATGGGTGATCACAAAAGTATGAAGTTTGATGATGCATTACAAAATATCATCACCACTAAAGGCACAATTTTGGAACTTCTCAAATTGCAGATTAGGCAACTTAACTTGTAGAGAAATAACGAGGAAGGTGGCTCTCATTCAGGCGAGGATGGTACATCACATGAACATGCCAACAATAGGAACATCCCCTTCAGCAGACCAACTATGCCTCCATTATTAGATGATTCCATGAGAGTGCAAGACTCTCCTTCACGAATTGCAGTGGCAATTACAGGTTGGATGAAGGAATATCATGTGTTGACCCCCAACGTGAAAGAAACCTTAAGCATCAATGAATATTACTTCATGAGGAGTAAACAACAAAGGAGTGAAACAATATATGGGGGCCCTCAGTCAAACTCAAATCTGCAAAAGGTTGCGAGGAAAGTGACTATTCCTTACTTTGATGGATTAACAAAGTGTTTTGTAAGATCATGGGTGCAAAAGTTGAATACATATTTCCAGCTCAATCCTGTGCATGAGAGGGATTCCATTAAATATTCCACACTTCATATTGATGGAGAAGCACACAAATGGTGGCAACATGGGATGGTCACTCTAGGATATGAAAACATAACCTCTTATACAAAATTCATGGAGATATTGATAGAGATATTTGACAGGAAGGACCCTGAGTTGTACTTCTAGGAGCTAACCCAACTCCACCAAAAGTGAAGTGTTGTATATTATATTGCAGAATTCTAGAGGCTTGTAGTAGTGGTCACCAACCTCTCAATAGCTCAGTTGGTCATGTTGTTCATAGAAGGGTTGTCAGAACCCCTGCATGGTTGGGTCAGAGCTTACCAACCTGTGACCTTGAAAGACAGAACTAACAGAGGAAAGGATATGCAAGATGTTGTACCCAAGGCTAGATTCCTACCTAAAGGGAAAAAGAAGTCAAGCAACAACAAAGGGATATTCCACAAAGGGAAAAAGAATTCAAGCAACAACAAAGGGAGTCATCATGGAAGAGCAAGTTGGATGATGAAACTAGGAAAAATCTCGTGAGAAGAACGTTATTATTCTCTTTTCATGAACCTTGGGCTCCTTGGCATCAGTGTACTAAGGGAAAGACCCACTATATTGAATTATTTTCTGAGAGTAAAGATGAAGAAGAGAAATTAGAGCCAGATTAGGGAGAATCACAAGGTATGGGGACAATAGAGGAGGAGACCCGAGATGGAATTATTGCTTCTCTTACAGGGGTCCCAATATACCACACTCTTCGGGTCAAGGGCACCATACAAGGACAAACGGGGATCGTGTTGATTGATGGTGGGGCCTCCCAAAAATTCGTTGATGCATAATTTGTAACTAGAAGAGGATTGAAAATTGAATAATTTGGATGATTTACAATTTTGATTCATAGGAAGAAGGAGAACAACTACATTCCATCCATTAAAATGGTTCCCAATATGATTCTAACATTGGGAAACGACACGGTTATAGATAAATTCTTTGTTTTGGATTGTCCAGAATCCCATGTAGTATTATGGGTTTAATGATTTATTCAATTGGGACTCATACAATAAACTAGCAAGACTTGGAATTTGCGTTTACAGGTCCAGATGGTAAGAAGGTGATGTTAAGAGGAATGCATGTATACCCGCCCAAGATTGTGACATCCGATAGGATGGAGGCATATCTTTCACATGGGGATATTGTATGGGTTTTGGAGTATTGAAACATTGAGAAGAAACCAATAGAACAACATAAGGAGTATCCCCTTGACATCATTGCATTACTGCAAAAGCACCAGAAGGTGTTTGGATATATACCACTAGGACGACCACCAGATAGGGGATTTGAGCATATCATTAAACTAGAGCAAGGGTTCGAAGTTGTCACCACTACCCCTTACCAGAATCCCAAAGAATATAAGGATGAGATAGAGAAGGTAATCAAGGAGTTGTTAGCTTTAGGACAAATTTGACCAAGCTCAATCCCTTTTTCTTCATCCTTGGTTTTGGTCAAGAAGAAGGACGTTTCCATAAGGATGTGCATATACTATCGGGCACTAAACAAAAATACCATAAAAAATTGATATCCTATCCCCAGGATCGGCGAGATGATGGATGAGCTAAAGGGGGCCATGTACTTCTCAAAAGATTGACCTCTGCTCAGGTTATCACCAGATCAAAGTTCGATATCAAGCTTTTGTTTTGAGCTTCATAATGACAACTTTGTAGTTCATACCACATCAACAAAATCACATCCAATGTAGTGGGTTAGTTCAAGTGGTTGAGTGTTGTGATTTACAAGTCATATAACTAAGTCCATGGACTAATTACTATTTACAATTTTTAAAATTTTGGAAACATGCATTATTTTTTTTGGTAAATGAGACTAATCTATATTAATTCGAAAATAGAAACATTACATATGCTACAGGCTGAGTTGGTAAGTTGCGTTTAACCAATCCTAGCCTTTTTTGCGCAGATAAGGGGCTTCCTTCATGGAGGAAACACGCTCGGAAAGTAAATGAAATAGAAAATTACAAAATGTGTTGTAGCACTAGTGAAAATAGAAATTCTGTGATAATAGCAAGCATGACAAAAAAATAGGAAGAGCTGAGATGTTGCGTAGTCATTAGTCTTTGGCTTCATCATCACTGTCTAGTTTTTCCTCCACTATGGGGCAGGTGTATGCCTGTGCGACAGCTTCCTCTTCAGTGGTGGGTAGACACGATGGCTTGGAGACCGGTGTGTAGAGGATGGGAGCCACCGGGTACTCGGAATCTGGGACACGCGTCCAGGTACCACTTCTGCCTCTCTGCGAAACATGCGAGGGAGCCTCCTCCTCCTGGTCAAGTTTGGGGTGCTAGGGAGCCTCTCTGGCATGAATGCCCAAGGAGGAGCCTTCAACAGATTCCAAGAGATTATCAGGTCCTCTGTGGTAGCAACCAGGGAGCGCACCTCTCTGGCCTCCTTTAATGGTTCTTTTTTGATGTCTAGGTGCCATGTTTAGCTAAATTAGAGGAGGTACGAAGCAAGGGGAATACACAATAAGGAGGGAGGTGAGAAGCAGGGTACTAGTGGACAGGGAGGTGCGCTGAAGGGGAGTGCGCAGTAAGGGGCACAGGATGATGGGAGCACCCAGGCTTATGAAATTGGTAGGATAGATGGAGATGGGTAGAGTCGCATAGTCAGGGGGGAGCGTAGCCTGGGGAATTCTACACAGCGCAACACTAGGGCAGAGGTTGCATGATAGACTAGGCACGCAGGGGGCCAAGAACTAAAACAACATATAAACCTAAAGTAACATATTGTGTGTCTCTTTGTGCTGAAGGTCCTTCCCTTTAATAGGCTTGTGACACATGCGAAGTGGCTTAGCATTATTGTGCCTCACACGCAGCTGTGTGTTGTAACAGTTTTCATGAGTAGGCACATGCAAAGAGTTATGGACGAGTGACATGTCAATCCAGGAGATCATTCTAAACGATTTTGGTATAGAGGTACCCCGGAGGGAGTGATGTTGTCCAAGCGTGTCTTCATTATGATTTATCTCTGTCATCTCATGCTGATGATTGCAAGAGTGTGGTTCCATGTAGGGTGAAGACCTGCGCTACAAATCTTCATCCTCTTGAGCATGGGAGAGGCAGTTATCATGCATACTCTTATTGTCACCCACATCCGGGGAGAGAGTATCTTTTTGAATGAGAGTTTGGCATTCTCTTCCTAACTAATCATCCTGAACCTGAGTGAGATTGGAGTGATGCAGCTCTCTGTGACTTTCCACACCCTTGTTCGTGAGGAGGTCCGCAACTGAGTTTTCTTTCCTGCGCACATGGTGAAAAGTTATTGCTCTGTGATTGTGTATTAGCTATTCCAGAAGTTTGAGCCTGTGGGAAAGCCTCTAGCTGGTTGTTATATTTGTGGAAGCACACCATGGAGAATTCTTGTAGCCACCAAAGTAGTAATTTGTGAATCTCCGTCTATTTCCGGTGGAAAATAGTTAAATTCAATTTCTCTGTAGATGCCCTGGATGAGTCCCTCAAGCTCCGCAGAGTTGTTTCTATCCCATCCTATGTTGCCATAGTAGATCAGAAGTGGCTCGCCTTGGTTGTTCCTGAAGATGCCTCTGAATCCTGCATTCCCAAGGTTTCCTTTGGATGCACAATTGTAGTTATATTTGAAGAAGCCATTTGGGGGAGGCTTCCATTTTTCAGGCTCAGGGGTTCTTCCTGTGCTCCTTGGGGTGATGTCCAAGGGGGTATTTATGCTCATATGCCAGTTTCTCTATATGTTACACTCCGCAGTGGAGGTTGGGAGATCCTCCTAGCTCCAAGAAGAAATGGCCAGAGTTTCAGTGAGGTTGTCGTGTATCCTTGCCCAGATTTTCTCTTGGGTGGATACTTTGTCTTTGAAGATCCCATTGTTCCTTTCTTTCCATATGTTTAAGATCAGGAGGCCTGGAATTATATGCTAGAGTCTATTCAATATTTTTCTGTAGTAAGGATTGTCTATCCACTTGCTGATGGTGTTGATGATGTGGCCCCTTTTTTCGTTGGTTCGTCTGCACAAGATTGCTATTCTGTCCTACAGGGCATTGGAAGTAGGGCATAGGTCCAACAAGTCGTTGATGGTTTCAAAGTTCTCCTGGCATAGGGGGCATCTTGAGGGTCATACAAACCCTCTCTTCAATAGATTCTCCCATGTGAGGATGCGTTGTTTACTGAGCAGCCATAAAATGGTGGCTACTTTGGGCCAGAGCTTGGCTGACCATATCTTCTTCCAGATGAGATTGGTAGGATCTGGGCTCTACTGATGTAAGAGGTTGTAGGCTTCCTTGGTAGAGTAGTTTCCACTTGGCGTGTAACCCCATCTAAGGATATCAGATCCTTGTTGAGCTCTTATTTTTATTTAGTGCTTAGTTCCTCCCAAGTGTTTGTGTGATTTTCATTATTCCAGTCCTCTTGCCATCTGTCCGTATGTATCCAATTCCTGTATCCCTGAGTTGTGTCTTCGGTCCAGAAATCCTGTACACACTTCCTCTGCCTTTCCTATAAAATTGCGCTCCACAGTGGTCTGGGGAAGATGGAAGAGAGTCTAGGGAGTTGCTGCCAGGAGTCCTCCCAGAATCTAGCTTGAGCAACACTGCGCAACTCCAAGAAGTTGTGGGTCTGTATCAGTTGTTTTTGGTTGCTTACTACTTTCCATATTTGAGATCCTCCTCACTCTATGTTGAATCTGATAAGGTCCTCCTTGGGCCAGGTGCAAGCATATTTGGATGCCCACAAGTTGGCCCACAGAGTGTGGGGGTTGGAAACCCATTTCCACCAGATACTAGCTCCCATGATACTGTTGTTGTGCTATGGATCACGTAGCCCTAGCCCCCCATGACCTTTTGGTGTGCATACATATTTCTAGTTGAGTAAAGCCCATTTATTTTTCTCTTTGGTACCACTCCACAGGAAGGTCATTTGAAGTTTTCACATGGCCTTGAGGACCCATTTTGGGGGCTGCGAGTACCGACAAGAGGTAAATGTGGAGAGACTAAAGAAATTATTTGATGAGTACCAAACAACCTGCTATATTGAAAGTGTGATGGGTCTAATTGGATAGCCTAGTTTCCATTTTGTCCAGCAGCTCTCGCCATGAGGAATGATTAATGGGAGTGTTTGTGAGAGGGGCACCAAGGTATTTGGATGGCAAGGAGGCTATGGAGAAGCCCAAAATGTGGGCAATGTTGCGCTGAGTTATAGGGGGGGTGTGGAAGAAGAATATTTGCAATTTTTCAGGGTTGACCTCTGTGCCAGAAGCTCTAGAGAAGGAGTCTAGCAGAGATTTGAGGGAACATGCTTCTTGGACTGAGGGGTATCCCATGATCATGTTATCATCCACATATTTTTGATGGGAATTGGGGGGGGGAGATTGTGGAGGGGTATACCCTATAGAGTACCTAAATGGACGGATCTCTTGAGAAGGCGACCCAGCCCTTCAGCCATAATGATGAAAATGAAGGGTGAGAGGGGATCCCCTTGTATAATACCTCTTGAGTGATTGAAGGTTGTTGAAGGTATACCATTGACCAAGATGGAATGAAACGGGGAGGTTATGAGGCTCATGATACATATTACCCAGGTGTGGCTGAAGCCAAAGGAAAGAAGGGCATGTTTAATGTAGTCCCAGCTGAGTTTGCCAAAAGCCTTGGATAGATCGATTTTGAGGAGCATACTAGGTTTTTTGTAGGATTTGAGAGAATGAATGACCTCATGGGTTAAAATGATTCCATCAAGGATTTTTCATCCTTCTACATAGCCCATTTTCTTCGAGGAGATGATCAAGGGAAGGAGTTTCTTTAGCCTGTTAGCAATATCTTTGGAAATTATCTTGTAAATGACATTGCAAAGTGCTACGGAACTGTACTTACTTGGCATAGATGCATTGTATTATTTCGGTATGAGAGTGAGGAAGGTGGAGTTAAGAGCTGGAAGAAGCCAATGTGTGGTGCACGATTTCTCAACAACACCCCAAACCTTGTCTTTGGTGGTTTCCTAGAAGAAGTGGAAGAATTTGGTGGTGAATCCATTAGGGCCCGGAGCTTTCCCTTCCTTCAGTTGGAATAATTCTTGTTCCACCTCAGCAAGAGTAGTGGATTTGAGCAGCATATGCGTGTGATCATTCGTAACCAACTTAGGTTGTATTGGGTGATTTTTCCTATTGCCTCATTCCTCTGATGATTAGGTTCTTGAAGAATGTCCTTGAAGTGGTTGCACAGCTCCTTCATGACGTCCTCTTTCTTTTCCATATGCTCTCCATTTTGATTTTTGAGAACTGTGATTCTATTATGCATCCTGTGCTGAATGGTGGAGAGATGGAAAAACTTTGTGTTTCGTTCTCCCTCTTTGAGCCAACAGATCCTAGATTTTTGTTTCCATAGGATCTCTTCCCAACTCCTTCTTTCTTCCATATGAGTTTTTAATATTTTCTCTTGTTTCTCTGAGTCGGCAGAGTGACCTTCCATGAGGATAGTTTTTTGAAACTTCTTCATTTTCTCTTCCAGCTCTCTTTGATCTTTGAAGATATTGTCGAAGGTGGATTTGCTCCACACCTTCAGTTTCCCTTTGAGAATTTTCAACTTTGTCTGGAACTGGTGCATTTTTGTTCCTTGTAGTGATAAGAGGGAGGACCACCAATTAGAGACCATTTCCTTGAACCCTCGATGTCTAAGCTAGCAGTGTTCAAAGCAGAATAGTTTGGGTGTAGGTGCACCTGGTCTTAACCATTGAAGTTGTATTGGCCAGTGGTCAGAGATGGCGACCGGGATAATGGTGGCTACTATATCAACCCCCAGATGTATGAAGTCTTCCGTGATGAGAAACCGGTCCAGTCTAGAAGTAATTTGATGGGAACCTCCTCTTTTATTGTTCCAGATGAAGATGCTAATAGAATTTTGTAGATCTATGAGGTGGTTATCTTTGATGAAGTTCTTGAATCCATTTCTGTCCATGTCTAGATGCAACCTTCCTCCTTTTTTTTCTATAGATTTGATATCATATTGAAATCTCCTCCCAACATCCAGAGTGGTAGAGATCTTTGTTTATGAAGCTCATCCATGTTGTCCATAAGCTCTGTTTTCTGGTGAATATTATGGGGAAAGTAGACATTCATTAGCAAGCCATGGATGTTCGTTCCAATCAGGTGAAAGTCGGCCTGAATGAAATGCCTATTGACATGGTAGTTTTTTACAGAGATGATTTGGGGGTTCTAGATGATTTCCATTCCTCCTGAAGCTCCACTGGCATCTACCTCTATTGTTCGGCATCCTTTCCATATCTTTTTTAAGATTGTTTCCAGAGTGGACCTCGAGCATTTGGTTTCTTGCATGTAGAAAATTGCAGGGTGTTCCTTAGTGATTCTTTTCTTGATGATTTTGTGCTTGGTGGGGCTGTCGAGCCCTCTTATTTTCCATGAGATGATCTTCATTGAGGGGGATTGGTAGAGTAGGTGTAGAATCGGGTTAACTTGGGGAATCTCCTAGAATCCACCATTTCTTTGCCCATTTCTACTGTTATTTGCAACGTTGTTTTCTATCCTCTTTTGTGGGATTATTTCATGTAATATTTTGTATTTATGAGCATACCCTCCTGAATTCCTAGAGAGGGGAGCTGTTGTGCTCGGGTGAGGATTTCTTCCAGCTTTTGGATCTGCTACTCGGATATTGAGTGAAATTCCTTCTTATTGCATGCATCCTCTAACCCTATGAGGTCGAGGCCCTCCATATTAATGGTCTCTAGTTCTTCCTCCATAGCTTCTTGGATCAAATCCAACACATGTTCTTTACCATTCGATTCAAAGTTGTCCCCTACGAGGCTAGGGGTTTGGGGTTTTAGAATGCCTCTGGTTGGATCTTGTCCTGTTGTTTCTTGGAGGTCTATGGCTACTCTTGTAAGGTTCTCCCTGCTTCTTTGGATGGTTCATTCTCATTTTCACTCAGCTAATTTCATTCTCATTTTCACTGAGCTGATTTAGGGCTGCGAAGCTATTACTAGTCGCGGGGCATTTTTTTTCTGGTGAGAATTAGTTCTCTTGTTATGCCTTTTCTTGCTTGCTACCTTCGTGAGCCCTTATGTTTCTTGGTCATTTGATTCATTTTCAGCCACTGCTTTTTTGTTTAGAGGGAAGTCTCTCAATAGGTGCCCATGTTGGTGACACCTCCAACATCTAAAAGGAACATGCTCATAATCTATAGTTTGTATCCATTCAAAATCATCATGCAGTAGACTTACCTTGCCTAGTAGCAACTCCTCTATGTTCATGTAGATGTAGATTCATGCATATGTTATGTAACGATTGATCTTTGTTTCCTCCGCTGTCTTGACAAATTCACCTAGGGCATTGCCTTTGTACCTTAAGTTCAGCTCATCCCAGTAGTCCTGGGGGAGGGAATATAGCCAGATCCAGACTGGGGCCCATGTAAGATCTTGTTTTTCTGGGCTAAATCACTCAATCCAATCGCGGAGGTATAAGCCGCCAGAGTTGAAGAAATAGGGTCCTCTATCCATGATCCTATTTTTGTCTTCAATACAGGTGAAGATCACATTGAAGAAGCCTTTAGCACACAGCTGAAGGTCAATATGGCCCTTGGGCTTCCATTTGGAATCTATCCATCCTCGGAGGGATTTTTCAGTGGGCTAGAAACCCATGAACTTTCCTATCAACGCATGATCCCTCATGAACTGTATTCTTTCGTTGATGTGGTGCGCAGGGAGCTTGATCATGGTTCTTTTGGGGTTCTTTGGAATGCATGTAGCTGATGTGACATTCGCTTCTTCTGTTGCAGATGTAGATGTTTTTTGCGTTGTGGGAGTCGCCCCTGAAGTGTCATGATACAGGCCACAGTTTTGCTGACTGTCGATGTCAGCCCCTGTCGCCGCCCTTGTGGGAGGCTGGCCTGTGATGGGGGGAGCAGCGGTCCCCCCACTAGTTCCTGTCATAGGTGAGCCTCAAGGCTAATGAGGAGATTAATCGCGGCCTAACGGTTTGGGAGGGAGGTCTGCTTGGGGCAGCCTACGTTGAAACCTCCAAACCCTAGGTCATGGTGGTCGGCCTGGTGCAAATCTTGTTTTCATTCCAGATCAAATCAATGTTCATTCAATCTTCATTATAATTTAAAAGAACGTTCCAATTTTCCACCAATAAAACTTATATATTATAAAAGCTAATTAAATTTCCGTGTTATAACATTTACATCATTCTCTATTGTGCATATACCTCTTATGATTTTTATTAGTTAACCAATTACTATTTTTACCAATTTTTAATTACAATTAAATCCAATAAAATATTATATAAAATAATATATTATTTACTTCAAAATTAAAACAAAAAACTCAAAACATATATACGCAACAAATTGAAATGACTCAGAATTTACACATAGAAGTCTCTTACAATATATATATCAACATATGTCAATAAAGAACTTGGTAGAGGATAGGAGATCGTGGTTACCCAAATTTTGTACTACAAAAGCTATAAAAATCAATTCCAAGGCTATTTTCACGAAGTAGTTTTTAATGAAGAGATGAACCATGGGACTTTACCATGTTTGGAGAGGAAGATAGGTGTTAATGTTAAGCTTTAATTTTCAAACATGCACGCTTATTGACTCTTCAGACAGTTAAGTCATGATTTTCTAAGTTTCTAATGAATTTTGCAGCTAGCTTTTACTGTTTTCAGTTATAATTTGATAAAAATAGTAAAATGGATATAACTTAGCTGAACATATTACATTATTCAAACCTTATCTTTGATCCTATGTCTCAATTTTCATTGGGAGAGCCTCCTGGAAACATATTTCTATATTTATTATATAATAATAGATGAGTGGTTTTGAGTGAAAATAGAATAAAATAAATAACATGTAGTGAAGATCTACGTTTTGCAACATCATATTTTTGGATAAATAACATATTTGTGCATAAAGAAGTAAGGGACAGATCCATATCTACTGTGGCTAGTGTACGCGATCATTTGGCTTGGTAACATCTACGCTGGAAGAGTTCATAAACCTTTCAGGCTCGAATTCCAGAGGGTGTTCCCATTCAGCAGGGTCTTCAAAGGCTCAGTGTTCATGGACACGTGATACCCTCCATCTGTGCACGGCTACTTCAGAACCTGTGAGCATTACGACAGCAATGAAATTACCCATTCCATTATGAAATCGAAGACAATACCAGGCTTTTTCCATTGGAAAAAAGTGCCCGAACTTTGAATCTATTGTAACGCTAATATCATGTGATACCCGAGGTTTTAATCAATATCAAACACATGTATCCAAAAGGCCTTATTTAACGCCAAAAGAAAATATACCAGCAGAGATGAAATTCATTTCTGAATTGGAATTAGACAGTTGATATGATTGTGGACAACTTGTTCTCTGTGCTTTTTTACTATCCTTCGAGCGTTCTCGTTTATGGGAATTTTGGTGTCCTCCCAGGGCTTGAGTGAAAATATGCACAGAGGGAAAATTCAAAGGAATTTCATTGGGAAGACTGTCTCCACGTAGATATTTTAGGGCCAAGGATATAAGAAAAATTTTGTATACAGTCATCCACACAATTTCCAGAAGTTCCCGAAGTTCCCGAAGGCCTACTGATATCCCACATACAAAATTTTTGAGTTAATTTATCCATGAGTGATCATCCATAAAGAAAAATTGCGCAAGGAGAAGCCACAAATTCCCATATGTTTGTATACTTGAGATGTCTATCTGCTACGCATTGTAGTTTTTTTGGATGATTCACATGTACACATAATGCTGTTGTCTTAGTCAGATAAAATTTTTATAAATCCTGTGGCTGATATATATATATATATATATATATTTACCAAGTATTATTGTAGATTAACATTGTATCTGGATGATAATTAAAACCCGTAGCTTATTTATCAACTGAATCACTACATCCACATTGGCATTCTAAGGTAGGAAAACCTGCTAACTGAAGGTCAAATACCTTCACACGACCAAGCCCAGGTTTGAATGTGGTTGCCCTTAACAACTAGCCCAACACTGACAGAGTATAGCACTTATGATATTATAGTATGAAATTTTATATGCATGGTCTTTTGAAATATATGGTTCATAGAATTCATTATATACTTTCTATTTCTGAATATACTATTTCCGCATAAGAATTGTTGTTAACTGGAATTCATGATAGCTTCCGTCTGATGTATTTCTTGCATGCAAACTCTCGGCCAAGAGTTTTTAAAACTTTCGGGCGAGAGTTTACCCACATGGTTAAATTTAACCTGTGGTGGTTTAAACTCTTGGTCGAGAGTTTAACATTTCTCGCCTGAGAGTTTATTAAATATCTTGCCCGAGAAATCATCTTGCCTGGAAGTTTCTGGTCAACGAAAAACCCAAAAAATTATGCAGCTTTAAGGAACCTGCAGCTTTGGAGGGGCGGAACACCTACAAAAATAGAATGTTATCTTTCGGACCTGGTACCATTAGATTCATATCTGAATATAGTTTTTGATGATATAATATCTGTGGAGTTTCATTAAAAATTTCAATTTGTTATTAATTTTATACTAAATTGTGTCACTTTGGAATTTCATTGTTCTGAAAATTGCAGTGAATGAAAAATCAATAACTTTAAATGGCAACACTAAAAAAATAAGAAAATCATATTTTGATTCCTCTCCCTGTCTTAGTCAAAATGGTATTTTCATTTTTCTTTTTGATGATCACATTGAAAAGAAAATGTATGGCTCATAAAATGTACTGAAACATCATCGTTTGTATGTCTTCGCCCATCTCAAAAAATAATAAAAAATAGTGATTTAATCTGAAAATTACTGAACAATAGTCATTGCAGTAGTGTAGTCTATGTACACTATGATGATATGGTTTATTTCCAAAAAATTAATAACCATCCCTAGAAAAAGTTAGGGTTCAAAATGTGACTAATTATGTTTTCCTGAAAATTTCAAGTATATGCAGTTAGTACACAACAAATTTACCCCTCTATATGTCAATATTAAAAAAAAAAAAAAGATGAGTATGGAGGTACGACAATTCTCTACAAATGTTGTTTTTATGTTAAAGCATAATTTGCATTGAAAATATGAGTTTAGTGGAGTTGAAGTTTAAAAAACATAGAAAATTACAATTTTCAACGTCAAAAAAGGGAAAAAGGTGTTTCCCAACTTCATGTTTTCACCCCTTGGCCCTTATCATAAAATCATCAACTTACTTGATTTATTAGAGATCAACATCCTTTTTCATGATTCATTTTGATATGAATCTTTCTTCATACAGTTATGAGAGTTCCCATGGATCGAGCTTCAATACCAATCTACAATATCTTCCTTGGTTTCATTGTTATCTCCCCATTTTTCTTCTGGAGACTATACTTGATTTAGATCAACATAGTCATGTGCAATATTTAGAGAGTATTAATAACCATTTATTTCAATGTATGTCACATTTCTTATTTCAAGCATCATGCAGCGATATGAAAGAATAAACAAGCACATTCATAAATAATTATTCCTTTATGATTCTTGTAGATGTGAACCATTCTCTAGAAGAATAAACTCAAATACAAATACCTTTGCTCTCATATAATAATCTAGCCATCCTTTGTTCGAGCTTGCTTCTCATATTTTTCAGAGATACGTTTTATTTTCCAAGAAGATAAATACTTTCACTATGTCTTTCATACTATAACTTAACCATTAACATTCCTTCATCCTTTAAACATATATATACCAGCCATAATGTTGTTTCCAAGCATATTCCACAAAAAATATTCTCATTGTATTTTGACGATCCTTGTTTGCAAAATGACTACGTCTAACATGATGTTAGACTTGGATGAACTATTATATGCAACGTGGTTCCAAACTTCTCACTTTATTTAAACTAGGTGATATTTCCCAAACCAAATTAAACAAGTAGATTCTAATATTTTTACCATCATGTGCTTCTATATAATATGGCATTCTTTTTACAAAATAAATTCTCTTCTAGAGTATAAAATAATGTATGCTACTCTACTTTCTACTCAAATAAAATAAAAACAAAATTTCATAAATAACATGACTGAGATGAGACTTCTTTCAATAGTAGAGATTCTTTGGATATTCTCCTTTCAGCTTCTTCTTAGGTTCTCTGCAATATTCCTAATCAGTGATAGCTAATTGGAATATTCGATTTTGTTTAGTTTTCATCTATAGTTTGTAAACAAATAAAAAAGTGAGTGAATAGAGTCTAACTCACTTAAGTGAAACAAGACACCCACCTAGTAGCACAACGTTGTGACTTAAGTGGGAGTCAAGGGGGGGGCCTAACACCACGTAGAGGAGGAGGGCCTACGTACACTCTAGAAGTTTCTGCAAGCTTTTGCGCAGATAAGGATGAGTATGTGGAGGAGAGAGAGTCTACGTTGGGTTTTGGAGGGAAACCAACATTACAAAAGACGGAGGAGCCTCCTCATTTCATTCATTCTTGAGTTGATGATTTTTGAGTGAGACATTTGTCTTCTTGAGCATGCCAGCTGTTTAGCCCGTCTGCAGAACTGTTTAGTGCATTGAGTGTCTCCGGTCGGAGATCTCTCCCTTAGCCCCGGGGGACTTCGAGTGCCTGCTCGGGCAAGGCTGGTTTTTCAGTATTTTGTGAGTCGTTTCATTGTTTGGGTTTGTTGCGGAGCTGGAGCTTATAGAGACTATGCAGTCACTGGGAGAGAGGACGCAGTCCATTGTGGAGGAGCTTCGGATTGGGGTTTCTAGAGGTGATTTAGCCGGTATTTTGAGCAGAGGGTCAGCCTTTGCCCACCGGAGGTTTTTGGCGGAGTTTGTGGCAGTATTTCAGCTGTTTCTATCTAGCCACTGTGCAGTGCCTTGGAGGCCAACGTAATTTACTGGGGAGGCAGTTTCTGGTGATTTCTGGGGTTGGCCATTCTTGGAATGGTTTTTGGATTTTGTCTGGGTTGTTGAGGAGAGGAGGTTTGCCAATTTTCATCTCATTCCAGTAAGGGGATTAGCCCCTAGTCTTCAGTCCATTCCGGCAGTAGCAGCTATACGGCAGTTTTCCAGCAGCTGGGACGCAGTTCATAGAGCAGCCATTCTCGGTATTCTCTGAGAGTGTTTTCTCACTTGCCTTGTGCAAGATTAGCCTATTGTACTTCATTACATTTCTCATATTAATAAAATGGCTCAGAATTTTCTCTCTATGTTTTCTGGATGAGTTGTCGTAGTTTCCGTATTCTCTTTCTATTATATGTCTGCTGCACTATTATTGTTTTTTTTTTGAGCGCTCTAGTTCTATACCACTTGGTGTGTTTATATTTCACTCTTAGACAGAGTCTGGAAAGGGCTAGGTAGCCTCTAGATATCGTCCTCTTTTCAGAGGCGACATATCCGGTAAATTCCCTCCCAGTCTATCTCTGGTTGGAGTTTGCCGTGTTTTAGAGATATCCCTGAAATGGGATATTATAGTGGTATCAGAGCATAGTTCTGGCTTAGCCTGTGGTCTATGACATCGGGAAAGAGACCATACAGAGGTAGGAAGTATAGAGACCGTGAGCATAGGTTGGAGACCACCTACGAAGAGGAAGACTGTGCCCAGGTAGAGGATGCAGATAAGGAGAGAGAGCCTGTGACGGACGCAGAGCAGGTGGAGCTTGTAGTAGATTTGAGGCAGAAAGAGCCGATGGAAGATGACACAGAGGCCAAACAGTTTGGAGAGGCACTCCTCAAGTCGGTGCAAGATTTAGCTCGACAGATTGAGGTGATGGGACAGAGGTTCACAGTTGTGGAGGCTAGGCAACGTGAAACTCCATGGGTTTTCCAGGTCGGAGAGGGATCAGGTACATCCCACCATTTTCCAGAGCAGGGTGCTGCTCAACGTGATACTCCTCAGCCGACGGCTTCACGTGCACCTACCTGCTCTACCATGCCGACTTTCTTGGGAGCAGATATAGGGGTAGGAGCCTAGCAGGAGGCAGAGCCTGGACACTTAGATGAGTATTTTGCAGAGTATCAATCCTACGGGCAGGAGTTCAGGGATGCTCTCACATTCAGAGATTTTGTGCAGATCCAGCGGGACAGTAGACCCCGCGACCATCATAGAGGGCACCAGCATTATCATGATGGAAATTCCCACCGTGCTTCTAGTAGATTTCATTTGCCTACGTTTGATGGATCATCAAACAGTTTGGAAAAGTCTTGGGTGGAGAAGTGGGATATCTATTTCTAGCTTAACCAGATGTCCGAGACGGAGGCCATCAAGGTGGCGACATTACATTTGGATGGTGAGGCCCAGGACTGGTAGTTCCATGGGATGGTGACACTCGGGCATTCCACAATGACGACATATTCCAAGTTTACCAAGAGATTGATAGAGCGTTTTGACCGGAGGGATCCGGAACAACATTTTGTTGAGCTGATGAAGCTCAAGCAGACAGGGAGCCCAGAGACATACATCGCAGATTTCTTGAGGGTCTTGGTGATGGTGCCAGATCTATCTGCGACACAGATGATCTATATGTTTGTGGAGGGATTGGCAGAGCCACTTCGTGGTCTAGTAAGATCTACTAGACCAACTACACTCCAGGATGCTATCAGCAGGACCAGGGACTTACAGGATGCATTGCCCAGGACGCAGACACCTTACCCCCAAAAACAGGGTTTTCAGCCCAAGGGGAAGGATGTGAGGGTTCCTCCTCCAAAGGGGAATCCGGGACGGGCACAGATAGATGATGATGCCGGGAGGGAGTTCAGGAAGAAGCGGTTGTGCTTCACGTGTGAGGAGCCGTGGGCACCAGGGCATAGGTGTGCTGCTGGCAAAACAAACTTCATTGAGGTCTTCTCTGATGATAGTGGGGAAGAGGATGAGGAGGATGATGAGGAGGCAGGAGATATTTAGAAGGCCCAGGATCAGTTGCCGCCTCCACCTCCAGAGACAGGAGGTGCAACTTTTGCACCCACAGGAGGGGCCCTTGTAGCTTTGCGAGGAGTTCCTAAGTATTTAACGTTGCACGTACTAGGGATAGTACGTGCCCAGTGAGTATCAGTCTTGGTTGACAGTGGGGCAACCCACAACTTCATTGATGCACAGATGGTCGAGCGGAGGGGTATACCGACCGAGAGTTTTGACGGGTTTTCAGTCTTGGTCCCAGGAGCCCAGACGATGCAGTGTGCCCGGTATGTTCTAGAGTTAGCAGTGACAATGGGTACTTACACCGTGACTGATCACTTTTTTGTGGTCAACATACCAGATACCAATGTGGTACTGGCTGTTCAATGGCTGATTACTCTGGGGAAGGTCACCACGGATTGGGAGGCCTTAGAGATGGAGTGGGATGACAACAAGACTGGAAAGCATGAGAAGATCCGCGGGATGCATACTGACCCACCTCAGACAGTTTCGACACATTGGATGGAGGCAGACTTCTGGAAGGGAGACATAGAGTGGGTAGTTGAGTTGCAGGCATCAGAGGCAGAGACCACCGGTCGAGCAGTTCATCCAGAGATACAGGCCATCCTTGATAGGCATGAGGTAGTGTTTGGGGATATACCATCAGGTCGGCCACCAGATAGAGGGTTTGATCATACCATCGAGCTTGAGTAGGGTATCTAGGCAGTGATCACTACACCCTATAGGCATCCCAAAGCCTATCGAGATGAGATTGAGCGGGCCATCCAGGAGTTGTTGGCTCTTGGACACATCAGACCGAGCACGAGTCTGTTTGCTTCTTCTGTAGTGCTGGTGCAGAAGAAGGACGACACCTTGAGGATGTGCATTGACTACAGGGCCCTGAACAAGAAGACTCTGAAGAACAGGTACCCTATACCTAGGATCAATGAGTTGATGGATGAGCTGAGAGGAGCTAAGTTCTTCTCGAATATTGATTTGAGATCAGGGTACCATCAGATTTGCGTGAGGGAACAGGACATTCCCAAGACCGCCTTCAGGTGTCATTATGGGCACTTTGAGTTTTTGGTTATGCCTTTTGGGCTGACCAATGCACCAGCCACCTTTCAATCTTACATGAACCATATCTTCCGCAGTCATCTGAGGAAGTTTGTATTGGTTTTCTTTGATGACATAATCATATATAGCAGGACTTGGGAGGAGCATCTCCAACATATAGAGGCAGTGCTACGCATCTTGGAAGAGCAACATCTCTATGCTAAGCTCTCCAAGTGTGAGTTCGGGATGACAGAGATGTTGTATTTGGGTCACATTATTGGAATGGATGGAGTGAGAGTCCATGAGGAGAATATTAGAGCCATCAGAGAATGGCCGGAGCCGAAGAATGTGACGGAACTTCGAGGGTTCATTGGGATATGCACCTATTACAGGAAGTTCATCAGAGGTTTCTCACAACTTGATGCACCCCTTACAGATTTGACGAAAAAAGGGGCATTCAGTTGGTTAGATACAGTGCAACGAGCCTTTGATAGGCTCAAGGAGGTGATGAGTAGCTGCCTAGTGCTTGCATTGCCAGATTTTACACAGCCATTTGTCTTGGAGTGTGATGCATCGGGAGAGGGGATTGGCGCATTATTGATGCAGGGGGGACACCCTATAGCTTTTGAGAGCCGAAAACTCCTTTTGCACGAGAGGTTGTATCCTATTTACGACAAGGAGATGTTGGCCATCATGCATGCCTTGGCCAAATTCCGGTAGTATCTGGTAGGGAACAGATGCAGGGTGAGGACTGACCATAATAGCCTCAGGTTCTTTTTGGAGTAGAAAAAAACCAGGAGAGGCAGCGGAAGTGGATCAGTAAGATCCAAGCATATGAATTTGACATTGAGTATGTCAAAGGTAAGAATAATGTGGTAGCAGATGCCCTTTCACGTAGGCCAGCTACGTTATCTCTTATGAGCTTGGATATGGATTGGAGGGCTCGACTTTTGGTTGAGTACTCCAAGGATAGATTTACGTGTGAGGTGCTGAATGGACAGGTGGCGGATGACAGGTACAGGGTGGTTGATGAGATCATCTATTATAGGGACAGGATCTTCTTGACTGAGGGATCTCAGCTTAAGAAGAAGATACTCCAGGCATCACACGATTCTCCATTGGCAGACCATCAGGGGTTTACAAAAACCCATAGGGCCATTAGAGAGAGGTTCTTCTAGAAGGGCCTCAAGGAGGACGTACTCCAGCGCATCAGGGAGTGCGATGTTTATCAGAGAAATAAGGAGGAGATGAGCCATCCCGCAGGACTGTTGCAGCCTCTTCCCATTCCGGAGGGGAAATGGGAGAGCATTTTGATGGACTTCATCACAGGGTTGCCCATGGTGCAAGGCAAGGATTGCATCTTTGTCGTCGTTGATCGACTGACAATGTATGCACACTTTTTTTCCATATCCACGCATTACACAGTAGCACAGGTGGTCGAGTTGTTCTTCAGAGAGGTTTTCAGGTTGCATGGTCTTCCTAAGACCATCATCAGTGACAGGGATAGTTGTTTCATGGGCAGATTTTGGCAGGAGCTTTTCCGACTAGTGGGGACAGAGTTGACACCGAGTACCAGTTACCACCCACAAGCGGATGGACAGATGGAGATAGTTAACAAGTGGCTGGAGGGCTACTTGCGTAACTATGTCAGCGGGTAGCAGCGTGCATGGTTGAGATGGTTGCATTCGGGGGAGTACTGCTACAACACAACACATCACATGTCTATTGGTATGTCACCATTTTATGCTTTGTATGGGTGCCATCCTTTATCTTTTGCTAACATGATGTTCGGTTCTAGCAAGGCTCCTAGAGCCAAGATTTGGATCCAAGAGAGTCAGGACATCCTCTGAGCTCTCAAGGACAATATGGCTACAGCGAAGAACTAGCAGAAGTTGTATGTCGATAGAGGTTGGGTGGAGAGACAGTTTGAGGTAGGGGACTTAGTCTACCTATGGTTATAGCCATACCGATAGTCATTGATGAAGCAGAAGAGAGTTGAGAAGCTCAAGCCTCTCTTTTATGGGCCATACAGGGTGATACGCAGGATTGGGCAGGTTGTATATGAGTTGGAGTTGCCCCAAGGCAGCAAGATCCACAACATTTTCCATGTATCATGCCTGAAGAAGGAGCTGGGGTAGCAAGTGACAGTGACAGAGGAGCTACCACCTACAGATGATGAGGGGCACTTGGTGTTGTAGTCGGAGGCCATTATTAATACCAGGGAGAGGCAGTTACAGAGCAGGACGGTCCGGGAATTCTTGTTGAGGTGGAAGAATTTGTCGGATGAGGATGCCACTTGGGAGAGCGAGAAGATTTTGCAGCATCCATCACTTCAGTTGCTTGAGGACAAGCAACATTTTGCCAGCGGAGACTGTAATATTCCTAATTAGCGATAGCTAATCAGAATATTCGATTTTGTCTAGTTGCCGTCTATAGTTTGTTAATAAATAAAAAAGTGAGTGAATAGAGTCTAAATCACTTAAGTGAAATAAGACACCCACCTAGTAGCACAACGTTGTGACTTAAGTGGGAGTCAAGGGGGGGGGGGGGGGGGCTAACACCATGTAGAGAAGGAGGGCCTACGTACACTCTAGAAGTTTCTGCAAGTTTCTGCGTAGATAAGGATGAGTATGTGGAGGAGAGAGAGGCTACGTTGGGTTTTGGAGGGAAACCAACATTATAAAAGACGAAGGAGCCTCCTCATTTCATTCAATCTTGAGTTGATGATTTTTGAGTGAGACATTTTTCTTCTTGAGCACGCTGGCTATTTAGCCTGTCTGCAACACTGTTTAGTGCATTGAGTGTCTCCAGTCGGAGATCTCGCCCTTAGCCCTGGGGGACGTCGAGTGCCTGCTCGGGCAAGGTTGGTTTTTCAGTATTTTGTGAGTTGTTTCATTGTTTGGGTTTGTTGCGGAGCCGGAGCTTATAGAGACAGCGCAGTCACTGGGAGAGAGGATGCAGTCCATTTTGGAGGACCTTCGGATTGGGGTTTCTGCAGGTGATTTAGCTGGGATTTTGAGCAGAGGGTTAGCCTTTTCCCATCGGAGGTTTTTGGCGGAGTTTGTGGCAGTATTTCAGCTGTTTCTATCTAGCCACTGCGCAGTGCCTTGGAGGCCAGCGTAATTCACTGGGGAGGTAGTTTCTGGTGATTTCTGGGGTTGGGCATTCTTGGAATGGTTTTTGGATTTTGTCCAGGTTCTTGAGGAGAGGAGGTTTTCTGATTTTCATCTCATTCCGGCAAGGGGATCAGCCCCTAGTCTTCAGTCCATTCCGGTAGTAGCAGCTACACGACAGTTTTCCAGCAGCTGGGACGCAGTTCATAGAGCAGCCATTCTCGGTAGTCTCTGAGAGTGTTTTCTCACTTGCCTTGTGCAAGATTAGCCTATTGTACTTCATTACATTTCTCAGATTAATAAAATGGCTCAGCATTTTCTCTCTATGTTTTCTGGATGAGTTGTCGTAGTTGCCGTATTCTCTTTCTATTATATGTCTGTTGCACTATTATTGTTTTTTTTTTTAGCGCTCTAGTTCTATACCACTTGGTGTGTTTATATTTCACTCTTAGATAGAGTCTGGAAAGGGCTAGGTAGCCTCTGGATCTCGTCCTCTTTTCAGAGGCGACATATCCGGTAAATTCCCTCCCAGTCTATCTCTGGTTGGAGTGTGCCGTGTTTTAGAGATATCCCCAAAACGGGATATTAAATTCTCCCCTTTCCTCAACTATGTGAGGTTCAATTATTTCCATCGTTTTATTGTTCACTTTGATGTATGGGAAATCCATTTTGTATTTTCCATACTCATTGCATCCAAAGCATCGAATCTTGGACATGTTTGTCTTCTTCTTGGACTTCCCAAACTTCCCTTTATTGGGCTTCTTGGTTCTTGCAATTAATGTTTGAGATCTTTCATTTGACTCAGTACCATATTTTTCCTTTATTCTAGATTCTTCCAAGATACCTTGAGCCCATATTTCATCAAAGGGTGTAGTATATTTCTTTTCATATATGCTAGTGTAAAAACTACTCTAATTATGTGGAAAAGTATTCAATACAAAAAGAGTCATTTCATAATTGGAAATAGTCTCCCAAAGCCCTTGAAATTGATCCCTTATTTGATAGAAATTCATTAGATATGTTGGCATGCATTCATCCTTGGATTTCATTATTATATATATTTGATTTCTCAATGAAACCTTTTGACCTAATCTACTTATAGAGTACAACCTTACCAGCTTATCATACACAACCTTAGATGTCTTCAAATCAACAACAAAAGGAACAAGATGACCTTTTAATGATTCCACAATGATTCTTTATGGTCTTTCTTCTCCATTATTATACTTTGCTAGTTCTTGAGTCTTATCTTTGCTTGGTTCAGTAACTTCATTAAGAACATACTCCATGACTTCATTTTCTATGAGTCCCAATTCAATTATTTTTTTCCATGCTAGGAAATTTACTTATCAAACAATCGTGTTTCTCTCCTTGCAAAATGAAGCCATTTTATATATATATTGAGACATATAAAATAGTATACGACTTACTTGTTAACTAAGAGTCCTTTTTCTAGATGATTTCTCCAACTATATTGAAGTTTTCAAGACCTCCAAGGAGACTTCAAATATGTCCTAGATGTATTGTAAGATGCCTTCAACAATGAGTTATTTAAAACAACTTCAAGGAGTGAATGATCATGCCAATACTCCATGTTCAATCCTTATTTTATCAAGATGATATAATATACAAGAGAACTTCCAATGAGAGCTTGATGATGGGCTCTTCTTCAGTGTAGTAACCCTCCATCTAGGTCAATATGTCTTCTACTTAATTTATTTTTTCCTTCTACAAAGGATTTCCCTTGAGAATTAACCTCTTCTTTGTGTCCTTCCAGCTGGCTTCTCTTATTTACCTTACCTATGATACCATGTTGGAGAATGCAGTAGGGTAGCTATTAATTAAATTTATCCTTAATATTAACAATTGGTTGGGAAATTTATTTATATTCTTATGTTTCTTTATTAGATCTTCTCATCAAACAATTATCAAGAGAAAAACAGTAAAGACAATGGACACAAAAATTAGGCTCCAAGTCAAGGAAAAACCACTCCAAGGGGAAAACCCATAAAAACACTTCTCTTCTTATGAAATCTACTTCAAATGAGAAAAAAATGACTCAAACCACAAGACCAAAGCTTCCTCCAACACAAACTCATCCCTCCAAGAAGACATTCCAATTAGGTCAAATCCAAACCATGTCAAGAGAAAAATCCTTCAAGTACTGCACCAAGCACATAATTTTAGCCCCTAGCAACAGTATTTTGGACCTACAATTGTTCTACAACTTCGTCCCTTGCAGTAGCTAAGTATACTCACACGTGTGAGAGAAAATGAGGGAAAAATTTGTCCAAAACTTTAATTTCCCTTCCTTCCAAATTATGCTTCCTTCTTCCTTTCTTTTCTTGTCCACCTTCTAGAAATTCTCAATTCAATTAAAGCTTATTTATTTTAGATTGAATTGGTGAACAAAGGAGGTCAAAAAACTTCTATTTACGCTCTTATGGGTGTGTCAAATCCCCCTCTCTAGGCCTGTTTGTCTTTGGTAGAGTCGAACTATGGTATAAGGAGGCTTATTTTGACTTATTTGACTCAAAATAAATTATTTTACAAGGTATATATTTCCCATATGGGTCTTATAGTCATGATTTTGACTCTCTTGACTCTTGACAATAAATCCTATGACCTAAAAAACCCTAGAAGCATGAAGAACATGCTTTTACCTAGAATACCATCAATAAGAAGCATGAAACCCATGCCCTAAAATAATATTTTTTCTTTCTTCTTTTATTTGTTACATAAGATATACATATTTACACGAGTATAATAATCATTATGAATACCAAAACTAGTTACATTTTCAAACACTAGGTATTTTTACAGAAAGGGGAGGAACCTAGGTTCCTTTACCATGCTTGAGAGAGCAAGATAGGTGCTAATGGTAAGATTTCATTTCCAAACATGTAAAGATGAGGGAAGTTTTGCATAGTTATGGCTTTATGCAATAAAAAAGTGTGCATGTAAGTAACACAAGCTTGTTCTTGTAAATTCAAAAAAAATGGTGAGAAGATTTGGTTTGAGCTTCATAATGACAATTTGGTAGTTCGTACCACATCAACAAAATAATGTCCAATGTAGTGGGTTAGTTCAAATGGTTAAGTGTTGTGATTTACAAGCAACAGGTCATATGACTAAGTCCATGGACTAATTACTATTTACAATTGTTAAAATTTTGGAAATATGCATTATAATTTACATGAACATTCCAATTTCCCACAAACAAAACTTATATATATTATAAAAGATAGTTAAATTTCCTGTATTATAGCATTTTATATCATAATCTATTGTGCATATACCCCTTGTTATTTTTATTAGTTAACAAATTACTATTTTTATCAATTTTCTATTACAATTAAATCCAATAAAATATTATATAAAATAATATATTATTTACTTCAAAATTAAAACACAAAACTTGAAACATATATATGCAAAAAATTAATATGAATCGGAATTTACACATAAAATTCTCTTACAATATATATATATATATATATATATATATATATATAGAAACATATGTCAATAAAGAACTTGGTAGAGGATAGGAGATCGTGGTTTCCCAAATTTTTGTACTATAAGAATCAATTCCAAAACTATTTTCACTAAGTAGTTTTTAATGAAGAGATGAACCATGGGACTTTACCATGCTTGGAGAGGAAGATAGGTGTTAATGTCAAGCTTTCGTTTCCAAACATGCATTTAAAGGTGAGGAAAGTTTTGTATCGTTACGATTTTATGTAAATAAAAGGTAATGTATAGATAATGCATGTTATTAGTGGGTGAAAATGTGAAGATGGGTAACACTTTTGTGAGTATTCGGGGCGGAAAACATTTTTCCTCCATAGTTCAGCTGAACATTTGTCAAAGTTCAGCTATTCAAGAGTTCGACCGAACTTTTTAAATTAGTTCGGTCGAACTCATTCTGCCGTTTACATTGACGGGGTACTTACGGTAATGGCAAACATATTTTTCGCCGGAGATTGGAAAACCGGCAAACAAAGTTCGGCCGAACTAAAAGTTCAGCCGAACTATTAGTTCGGTCGAACTTTTAAAATAGTTCGGCCGAACTATTATTTTATAAATATATTGCCCACAAACTATTACGGGTTTCTTGTTCACATCTGTCTCACGCGATTGTATTTGATTTGGTGTTGCGCTCACATCTATCCCGCGCGAATTTAGTTGATTTGGTGTTGCACCGCGGGAGTTTTGTTGATTTGCGTCTTGCTGAGGAGGTAAGTTCTGCTAATTTTTTTATTTTCTGTAATTTTTTTTGGTTGTTTTTTTTTTAATTTTATTTTACTTTGATTTTTTTTGTTGGTAGAGTTCTTCCATGACGTCTTTAGCGTCTTCAGCATATTTAGTCATCGAATTAACAACCAATTTCTGCTGCGAATTTCCAGGTACGTATGTTCCTATCTAGTCTAATTAACGGCCATGTTTGTAAAGAAGGATTTTCTCACTGTTTCTGCTCAGAGTTACTATCTATAGTCAGACGTGCAACCTTACGGATTGCATTTTGACCTCTCTAGGAACATCGTGTAGCATTTTTTTCTAATTTACTAGCTATAAGAAGTCCAGGTTCAGCTTATCTATCATTATCTGGTTATGATGCCACTTATCTTTCTAAGCGTTCTCAATTTTATAGAGAAAAACGTGAAAAGAAACTAACTTTTAAGCAAATAACAAATCAGTTATTCGTCTCTTTTCTCCGATATTGGATTAGTAAGGATTTGAAATACCTCTCTGTAAGCTGTCCTTGTCTTTGAGAAATGCCAAGCTTAAGTCGTATGATGCGGATAGCTTAGAAAATAGCCATTACTAGTTATGTAATCTACACTAGTCTATGTGTTCTATTCCCTGTGTTAACTAGTGTAGTGAGAGCTTCTAGTATCATGCAAGTGGTTACAGTGTAATCAACCTTATGGAATATGTTCAACCTTTGTTAGAAAAGGTAACAGCTTATGTTAGTTAATACATAGTCACAATACTGGGATCAATGGTCTTTCAACATGCTATTATTGGTGTTATTAGAACCGTAGACCTCATTAAGGTTCATTGCTTCTGCTAAGAATTGACTGCTCATATCTCGTTAAAAGTAATTAAATTAAATTTACTCAGAATTTAAGCCTCTGTAAAAAAATATTTAATATTTCTTGAAATTCCTTCATGATATCTATGGTTGCTCACCTTCGTTCAATATTAAAGAATAGCCAATTTATTTCTTGATAGCTTAGAGAATAGCCAATACTAGTTATGTAATCTACACTAGTCTATGTGTTCTATTCCCTGTGTTAACTAGTGTAATGAGAGCTTCTAGTATCATGCAAGTGGTTACAGTGTATTCAACCTTATGGAATATGTACAACCTTTTTTAGAATAGGTAACAACTTATGTTAGTTACGTAATCACAATACTGGGATCAATGGTCTTTCAACATGCTATTATTGGTGTTATTAGACCCGTAGACCTTATTAAGGCTCATTCCTTCTACTAAGAATTGACTGTTCATATCTCATTAAAATTAGTTAAATTAAATTTACTCAGAATTTAAGCCTCTGCAAAAAAAGATTTAATATTTCTTATCATAATATTTCTTGAAATTCCTTCATGATATCTATGGTTGCTCACCTTCGTTCAATATTAAAGAATAGCCAATTTATTTCTTGATAGCTTAGAGAATAGCCAATACTAGTTATGTAATCTACACTAGTCTATTTGCTCTATTCCCTGTGTTAACTATTGTAATGAGAGATTCTAGTATCATGCAAGTGGTTACAGTGTATTCAACCTTATTTTAATATGTACAACCTTTGTTAGAATAGGTAACAGCTTATGTTAGTTACATAATCACAATATTGGGATCAATGGTCTTTCAACATGCTATTATTGGTGTTATTAGACCCGTAGACCTCATTAAGGCTCATTGCTTCTGCTAAGAGTTGATTGTTCATATCTCATATTAAAAGTAGTTAAATAAAATTTACTTAGAATTTAAGCCTCTGCAAAAAAGATTTAATATCTCTTATCATAATATTTCTCGAAATTCCTTCATGATGTCTATGGTTGCTCACCTTCGTTCAATATTGGGTAAAATGTCATGGTCTTACCTTAATTCTTATTCTAATTCCCTTTCCTAACTTTGGTTTTCATTTAATATTTCTTATCATAATATTTCTTGGACTTCCTTCATGATATCTATGGTTGCTCACCTTCGTTCAATATTGGGTAAAAGGTCATGGTCTTACCTTAATTTCTATTCTAATTCCCTTTCCTAACTTCATAAATTTGATTTTCATTTAATATTTCTTATCATAATATTTCTTGAACTTCCTTCATGATATATATGGTTTCTCACCTGCATTCAATATTGGGTAAAAGGTCCTGGTCTTACCTTAATTTCTATTCTAATTCCCTTTCCTAACTTTGCCTTTTTTCAATATTGGGTAAAAGGTCATGGTATTACCTTAATTTCTATTCTAATTCCCTTTCCTAACTTCCTAACTTTGATTTTCATTTAATATTTCTTATATCATAATATTTCTTGAACTTCCTTCATGATATATATAGTTGCTCACCTTCATTCAATATTGGGTAAAAGGTCATGGTCTTACCTTAATTTCTATTCTAATTCCCTTTCCTAACTTTGATTTTCCTTTTGACCTTGGAGATAAACCCAATCATTAAATATGATAGTCATCCCTTCTAGGGAACTTAATATGGGTTGCTTAGTGGTTTCTAACCCTTATGATGATGTGAGGTGGTGTTTCAAACATGGGAGTAACTTGTGTTTGCATGTGATGCTCACGGGCCATGGTTTCTTTTGTGGGTTATAGAAGGTTTAGTTCTACCTCTTAAGATAAACTTTCTAAGAAACTTCCCTTTATTCCTTAAAGTCAAAATATATCTATACTAAGGATTACTCTTTATATGTATTTCTACCATGTAAATTATAACGATCATTAATCACATATATGTGTTAAAGTAGAATATGAAATAAGCCATTTTTACACTTGGCTTGGCTCTTATGTACATAGATGTGTGGGTTTGGGAATGTGGTTCACATGAAAATTAATAGGGATGGATTTAGTAGAAACCTTTTATAAGATCAGGACTCATACAATTGTGATATTTTCCCTTCTTTCCAACTTAGTCCATCCTTCTAGAAAACTCCCTTTTAATGAAGGAGATATATCCATATTGATCCACTGATATTTGTTCACCAACAACTATTACATTTTGGACTTTTATATCTCAAAACTATGCTCATTGAATTTATGCATCTATATCTTTAAACTACTTGAAACTATTTTATTACACCATAGGAATCATTTCGAGAAAAACACATTAGCCATAAAAGTTTCCCATTGAAACCAAAAGTGATTTGATACAAGACATAGGTTTTAACCTTATATAGTTAATTGTTTCAAAAAGATTTTTAATAAAATAAAAAATATTCAATGTAAAACACATGCACACATTAACATATAATTGTGATATTTTCCCTTCTTTCCAACTTAGTGGAAATCCTTCTGGAAAAATCCCTTGTAATGAAGCAGATATATCCATAGTGATCCACTAATATTTGTTCACAAACAACTCTTCCATTTTGGACTTTTATATATCAAAACTATACTCATTGAATTTATGCATCTTTATTTTTAAACTACTTGAAACTATTTTATTACACCATAGGAATCATTTCGATATATCTCCCATTTTAGTGGGGTGTATCACATTTCGAGAAAAACACATTAGCCATAAAAGTTTCCCATTGAAACCAAAAGTGATTTGATACAAAACATAGGTTATAACCTTATATACTTTAATTGTTTCAAATATATTTTTAATAAAATGAAAAATATTCAATGTAAAACACATAGTATTTAGAAACAAAACGTAATTTGATACAAAACATAGGTTTTAACTTTATACTATGTTAATTGTTTTGAAAATAGATTTTTAATAAAATAAAAAATATTCGATGTAAAACACATGCATATTAACATATAATTGTGATATTTTCCCTGCTTTCCAACTTAGTCCATCCTTCTAGAAATATCCCTTTTAATGAAGCAAATATATCCATAATGATCCACTGATATTTGTTCACCAACAACTCTTCCATTTTGGACTTTTATATCTCAAATCTATGCGAATTGAATTTATGCAGATCTATATGTTTAAACTACTCAACTATTTTATTACACCATAAGAATTATTTTGATATATCTCCCATTTTAATGGGGTGTATCACATTTCGAAAAAAAACACAAATTAGCCATAAAAGTTTCTCAGTGAGACCAAAAGTGTTTTGATACAAAACATAGGTTTTAACCTTATATCTAGGTAAATTTTGTTTCAAATAGATTCTTTTAATTTAAAATGAAAAATATTCAATGTAAAACACATGCATTCTTATACACCCTTATGTCTACGTAAAGTAGTTTGAGTGATTCCACTGGTCCTCTACACCCTTCATAGGGTATAATTGGGACATGTAGTGTTAACTTCTATAAGTTCTATAGGCATAGTCTGTAAAGGGCCAGGTAGCCTCTGGATCTCATCTTTTATGAAAGGTGACATATCTAGTACATGCCCCTACAGTCAATCTCTGGAATAGATCTAAATTCAAGTTTTTCATTTTCATATCCATGGTCTCAAACAATGAGAGAGAGAAAATCTTTTATATTCAATGTAAAACACACATGCATTAACATATAATTGTGATATTTTCCCTTCTTTCCAACTTAGTTCATCCTTCTTGAAAAACCCTTTTAATGAGGCAGATATATCCATAGTGATCCACTGATATTTGTTCACCAACAACTATTCCATTTTGGACTTATATATCTCAAAACTATGCTCATTGAATTTATGCATCTATATCTTTAAGCTACTTGAAACTATTTTATTACACCATAGGAATCATTTCGAGAAAAACACATTAGCCATAAAAGTTACCCATTGAAACCAAAACTGATTTATTTTAACCTTATATAGTTAATTGTTTCAAATAGATTTTCAATAAAATGAAAAATATCCAATGTAAAACACGTGCACATTAACATATAATTGTGATATTTTCCCTTCTTTCCAACTTAGTGGACATCCTTCTAGAAAAAATTCTTTTAATGAAGAAAATCTATATCCATAGTGATCCACCTATATTTGTTCACAAACAATTATTCCATTTGGACCTTTATATCTCAAAACAATTGTTAGTATGAATCTTTTGTCGAAGTGTACAAAAAAATACCACTTTAGCTACGCAAAACTCATAGCCCTAACATCAAATATGACTGCCAATATCTTCAAATCTGCAGTTAGTTGATCAAGACAAATGCTACACAAATCCAAATCTATGCACAAAAAGACATTAAGCCGTGAAAATAAAGTTTTTCTCCATGCATCCAATAGACAAGACAAGCACAATATTTTTTGAAAGAATTTTTATATTAAGGGCACCTGAGAGGAAAACAAGAAAGGTGTTTCCAATTCTCCTCAATGGGATGGGTTCTTTGAAAGTCTTTAGCGTTTCAGATCTAGAATTTCTCTCTCTTGTTGGTGAAGAAAACCCAGACAAACATATAACTCAAAGGGAGTTCACAAAGTGAAGATAGAAAATGTGACAATGATAATGGCTCAAAGTCAGACCAAGAGTAAAGATCCAGAGTGATCTCATAGGCAACAAAAGGTGACAAATGAATGAGAAAACCCTTCTATTTATAACAAAATATTGGTTCATTCTAGATCTTGGTGTATGATTAAAATAATATTAACCAAATATAGATCCACCTTTTATGGAATATTTTATTATATTTGTTGGAGGGAAAAGGTATTTGACTTGGGTCAAATCCCTTTATTTGTAAATAATAAATAAATAAATGATTTATTTATTATTTTAAGGAAATGGTTGAATGATAATTAAATAAATAATGATTTATTTAATTATTTATAAATGATTTAGTCATATTTAACAAGGAATATTATTTAAATAAGATTTAAATAATTATTCCTAGAAAATAATAAGATAAATAAGGATTTATCTAATTAATTTCCTTGTTTTGGGTTAAATATAACTTGGAATAATAATTAAATTATTGTTTAATTGATTATTCCATAAGGAAAATCAAACAAATAAAGATTTGTTTAATATTTCCTTTTGGGGTTTCCTATTTGAACCATAAACAACTTAATAAACGTGTTTTATTAAGTTATTTTACATAGAGAAAGTAATTTTACTTAGGGTAAAATTGGTCTTACATGGTGTACTTGGGTCCATCTAATGATAATAGGTTAGATGACCAAAAAATGGTGTAACAAAACACATGCACATTAACATATAATTGTGATATTTTCTCTTATTTCCAACTTAAGTCCATCCTTCTAGAAATATCCCTTTTGATGGAGCAAATATATCCATAATGATCCATTAATATTTGTTCACCAACAACTATTCCATTTTGGACTTATATATCTCAAAACTATGTTCATTGAATTTATGCATCTATATCTTTAAACTACTTGAATCTATTTTATTTCACCATAGGAATCATTTCGATATGTCTCCCATTGTAATGGGGTGTATCACATTTCAAGAAAAAACACATTAGCCATAAAAGTTTACCATTGAAACCAAAAGTTCAATTTGATACAAAACATAGGTTTTAACCTTATATAGGTAAATGTTTCAAATAGATTCTAAATTTAAAAGGAAAAATATTCAATGTAAAACACATCATTAACATATATAATTTTGTGACACTTTCCCTTCTTCCAAACTTAGTGGACATCCTTTTAGAAAAATCTCTTTTAATGAATCAGATATATCCATAGTGATTTGCATACTGATCCACTGATATCTGTTCACAAACAGCTATTCCATTTTGGACTTCTATATCTCAAAACTATGGTAATTGAATTTATGCATTTATATATTTTAAACTACTTGAAACTATTTTATTACACCATAGTATTCATTTCGATATGTCTCCCATTTTAATGGGGTATATCACATTTCGAGAAAAACGCATTAGCGATAAAAATTTTCCATTGAAACCAAAAGTAATTCGATACAAAACATCTAGGTTTTAACCTGATATATAGTTAATGTTTCAAATAGATTTTTAATAAAACGAAAAATATTCGATGTAAAACACATGCATTAACATATACTTGTGATATTTTCCCTTCTTTCCAACTTAGTGGATATCCTTATAGAAAATTCCCTTTTAATGAAGCAGATCTATATCCATAGTGATCTACATAGTGAATATATGTTCACAAACAAATATTCCATTTTGGACTTTTATATCTCAAAACTATGCTCGTTGAATTTATTCATCTATATATCTTTAAATTACTCGAAACTATTTTATTACACGATATGAATCATTTCGATATATCTCCCATTTTAATGGGGTGTATCACATTTCGAGAAAAACATATTAAAGCCATAACAGTTTCCTGTTGAAACCAAAAGTGATTTGATACAAAACATAGGTTCTAACCTTATGTAGTTTAATTGTTTCATATATATTCTTAATTTAAAATGAAAATTATTTAATTTAAAACATGTATAGTATTTAGAAACAAAAATTAATTTGATACAAAATAGGTTTTAACCAAGTATATAGTTAATTTTTTTGAAAATAGATTCTTAACAAAATGAAAAATATTCAATGTAAAACACATGCACATTAACATATAATTGTGATATTTTCCCTTCTTTCCAACTTAAGTCCATCCTTCTAGAAATATCACTTTTAATGAAGAAAATATATCCATAGTGATCCACTGATATTTGTTCACCAACAACTATTCCATTTTGGACTTATATATCTCAAAACTATGCTCATTGAATTTATGCATCTATATCTTTAAACTACTTGAAACTATTTTATTTCACCATTGGAACCATTTCGATATGTCTCCCATTTTAATGGGGTGTATCACATTTCGGGAAAAAAAACATTAGCCATAAAAGTTTACCATTGAAACCAAAAGTTCAATTTGATACAAAACATAGGTTTTAACCTTATATAAGTAATTGTTTCAAATAAATTCTAAATTTAAAATGAAAAATATTCAATGTAAAGCACATGCATTAACATATATAATTTTGTGATGCTTTCCCTTCTTCCAAACTTAGTGGACATCCTTTTAGAAAAATCTCTTTTAATGAAGCAAATATATCCATAGTGATCTGTATAGTGATCCATTGATACATGTTCACAAACAACTATTCCATTTTAGACTTCTATATCTCAAAACTATGCTCATTGAGTTTATGCATCTATATTTTTAAACTACTTGAAACTATTTTATTACACCAAAGTATTCATTTCGATATATCTTTCATTTTAATGGGGTGTATCACATTTCGAGAAAAACACATTAGCCATAAAAGTTTTCCATTGAAACCAAAAGTAATTCGATACAAAACATATAGGTTTTAACCTTATATATAGTTAATGTTTCAAATAGATTTTTAATAAAATGAAAAATATTCAATGTAGAACACATGCATTAACATATAATTGTGACATTTTCCCTTATTTCCAACTTAGTTGACTTCCTTGTATAAAAATCCCTTTTAATGAAGTAGATCTATATCCATAGTGATCCACCGATATTTGTTCACAAACAACTATATCCATAGTGATCTGCATAGTGAATATATGTTCACAAACAACTATTCGATTTTAGAATTTTATATCTCAAAACTATGCTCATTGAATTTATGCATCTATATATCTTTAAATTACTTGAAACTATTTTCTTACACAATAGGAATCATTTCGATATATCTCCCATTTTGATGGGGTGTATCACATTTTGAGAAAAACATATTAAAGCCATAAAAGTTTCCCATTGAAACCAAAAGTGATTTGATACAAAACATAGGTTTTAACCTTTTATAGTTTAATTGCTTCAAATATATTTTTAATAAAATGAAAAATATTCAATGTAAAACATGTATAGTATTTAGAAACAAAAATTAATTTGATACAAAACATAGGTTTTAACCAAGTATATAGTTAATTGTTTTGAAAATAGATTCTTAACAAAATGAAAAATATTCAATGTAAAACAGATGCACATTAACATATAATTGTGATATTTTCCCTTATTTCTAACTTAAGTCCATCCTTCTAAAAATATCCCTTTTGAGACTTTGTGAGTTAAATTAGTTGTTAATAAGTTTCATTTTTTATATTTTAGGAGTTAAGAGGAGAAGGGTCTCTAATCCATCCATGGAGCATGCCCATGGTTCACCCAATCGTGGTATGGTTTGAACGCAATTTAATCAATGAATATGTACATGTGTATTTATATGTATGAATGTATTTTTCAATTGATTATAAATTCATATTTGTTTATGAAGCTTCTCTCTCGTCTCAAGAGGTTGGTGGTGGTTCAAATCTCCTTAGAGGGCCATTAAGTGCTAGTAGGTTGCGTGAAGGTTGTGATAGTTATTCCCCTGGAGGCCAATCAACGGCTGGTGGTGCTGGTTCTCAGCAGGGTCATTTTGGTTTTCAACAGTTTCAGGGTGGGGAAGATGCTAGCCAACCATGTCGAGGTTGCCATCAATTTCAATGTTTTTTTCATTCAATTTGTACAAATTTGTTTACATGTGTTTTTTCTAATATACAAAGTTTTATATATTGATGTAGACGCTGAAAATGCTCCAAATTTTGGTAAAAAAATACGCAGGGCAGAACGCTACATTCAAGAAGAAGGTTGTTCACCCACCACAACTTATCCGACCGACATTTCTGATATACCCTGGGAAAGAAACATGGCGCAATTCACCTTATAAAGGTGTCAAAAACTTCATGTAAAATTGCAGAGAGATCTCGTGGCTTTGACTCTACCTACTGAGAGTTGACAAAGCTTGGAAATAGTTACACACTCTCTAGGCAAACTAGTAGTTGTGTACCGAAATATTGGGCCAACGACTAATACATTTGTAGAAGTCATGAGGAAAATAAGGAAATAGTAATGGGTCCCAATAAATGGGAGGATGTAAAACAAAGAGTTATAAAAGAAATGGCGAAGTCAATGTTTAATTTCAAAGAAGGGTCTAAAATAAAGATGCTGAAGGTGCAATATTTCAAGCACCCCAATATAGCTCACTATTTGTATGATAGACACCTTGCGGCCTATGGAAGACTCCCATGGAATGAAGATGTTACTCTTTATTTTTCAAAATTGTTTTATGCAGAATTCTTTTTGGAAATGAAACCCAATTACAATGAACTTCCGTCTGAATTTTTTGGTCCTGGGAAAGGTCGATTGTGTGACTTTAGGGGCATTAGGCATGATGTTGAGTTGTCTCGCCGTGAGCCACCATTGGTTAGTTGACCTTTTCAGGCCGAAACTTTGCGGTCAGAGATGGATGCCACTTTTCAAATTAGTTGAGAAGTAAGGGATGCCATCATCGACAATGTTTACAGTGGATTGGATGGAGTTGATGTTTGTTTGAATCAATAAAGAGCACGTGAGAATGCACGCGCCAATTTTTTGTATTGTACAGATGAAGAGATTAACAACATGAGTGTTGAAGATCTCAAAATATATGTAAAGAATTGTCGTAATGGTTGGCAATACCTAATTCTTCATGACGAAGAGGGCACGGGAACAATATGTGTTAATGGTTAGGGTTCAATTATTTTAACACATACATGTACAATTTGTAATAAATACACATGTATATGTATACATTTATTTGTATGTACATTAATCTAACAAAGATTTATCATTATACGTTAAAACACCATTTGCAGTTGTCACGCATGATGAATGACGAAAATTTTAATATCACGTTCAGAGCCTCTGGTTCAAACAATCAAGATGGGTCTCACCGTCAAGATATGTTGACAAATGTTAGTGTTTTTTAAGTGATATTTTTAAAATAAATAATTGTGCACACATGTACATGTACATATATAATAATAAAATGTTTTAACAGATCCCGATTCCGTCCGATGTTTTTGGGATGGTGGTACCTTATTCTTCCTTGGGAGATGTACCTTCTACTTCCTTAGGAGATGTGCCAGATCCACAACAAGTATGGACAAATTTTCACTTTTAAAAATATATGTTTTTAAGTTATATATATTCCACCTCAAAAAGTTCCATTAAAAAATGAGATATATCTATATCTTGAGTTATTTTAATTTTTTTGAATTTTAGGTTTCTATAGAAGATTTCTTTAATCCACAGACTCTAGCGATGGAGATAGGAACATCCACACCATTTCAACCATTTGAACAAGTTGTCTAACTTTTTTTTAATATTATTGAAAATAAGTTTATATATACATGCATTTTCATCTGAAATTTTTTAATATATATATATATATATATATATATAACTGTACATGTATATTGTACAGTTTACTATTGGAGATGTTCCCGTGGGGGAAGTTATAGTAGGCAAGCAACAAATAGAGAGGGAACCTCATGAGGTATTGCATGATTTTTTTTATATTTTATTTTTTACATGAAGTTGTATATATTCTCACTCATTTTTAAAACATCAAATTTTAATGTTTGTACATGCATTATTTACAGGTTTCCCATGCTTCGCAAGATAGCTCGCAGATTGAGACTCTACTAGGAAAGACACTACATCCATCTGTGTTTGATGGACATGATTTCTAGATTTGATTGAGATTTCTAGCCTTAAATTTACTTTTTTTATATATTATCTAGATGCATAGTCATATATATACATATAACTTGATACTTGATACTTGTGAGATCTACAATTTTTTGACATATTTTATTGTGTTAATATAATTTTTTTATTTTTAAAAGTTAAGTTTTGGATGGTTGAAGTACTTTTTGCATGTGAATGTGAAGTAATGTTGTTATGTAATTTGTTTGGTATTTAAAACTTAAGTTTTGGATAGTTGAACTACTAGTAATGTTGTGATATATAAATTAATGTTTTTCTTTTGAACTACATTTGGCATGTGAAGTAATGTTGTGTTATAGTTTGTTTTGTTTTTAAAACTTAAGTTTTGGATGGTTGAAGTACATTTGGAATGTGAAGTAATGTTGTGATCTATAATTTTTTGTTAAATTAAAGGTTAATTTTTGGATGGTTGATCTACATTTGGCATGTGATATAATGTTAAATGTTTTTATTGGATAGTTGAACTACAATTGGCATGGCATGTGAAGTAATGTTGTGATATAATCAAAAAGTCTTTAAAACTCAAGTTTTGGATGGCTGAAGTACATAATTTGGCATGTGAAGTAATGTTATGATCTATAATTTTTTGTCAAATTAAAAGTTAAGTTTTGGATGGTTGATCTACATTTGGCATGTGATATAATGTTAAATGTTTTTATTGGATAGTTGAACTACAATTGTCATGGCATGCGAAGTAATGTTGTGATATAATCAAAAGGTTTTTAAAACTCAAGTTTTGGATGGTTCAAGTACATTTTGCATGTGAAGTAATGTTGTGATCTATAATTTGTTGTTAAATTAAAAGTTAAGTTTGGATGGTTGATCTACATTTGACATGTGATATAATGTTAAATTTTTTTATTGGATAGTTGAACTACAATTGGCATGACATGTGAAGTAATGTTTTGATATAATCAAAAGTTTTTAAAATTTAAGTTTTGGATGGTTGAAGTACATTTGGCATGTGAAGTAATGTTGTGATCTACAATTTTTTGTTAAATGAAAATTAAGTTTTGGATGTTTGATCTACATTTGGCATGTGATATAATGTTAAATGTTTTTATTGGATAGTTGAACTACAATTGGCATGACATCTGAAGTAATGTTTTTATATTTAATCAAAAAGTTTTTAAAACTTAAGTTTTGGATGGTTGAAGTACATTTGGCATCTTAAGATCTTGCTTTTGATCTCTACATACTCTTGTTTGAGTGACAAAATTTCTAATGGGAAGAACATAGTTTTTCAATCCAACTAACCATATCAATTGAGCTCTATTTGACAAAAGAGTAAAGAAAAGCTATCATGCCAACAAAACATGTCAGCAAAATAACATTCGTGGTTGTCATTTTTTATTGGAATAGCTAAATCATATTAAGGATTCTCCATCCAAAAACAATTTCAATGAAGAGAATCCTCAATATGATTTAGCTATTCCAATAAAAAATAACAACCAAGGATGTTATTTTGTTGGCTTTTTGGTTTTTTTACATTTTTTTTCAAATAGTGCTCAATTGATATGGTTAGTTGGATTGAAAAGCTATGTTCTTTTCATTGGAAATTTTTTCACTCAAACAAGAGTATGTAGAGATCAAAAACAATCTTAATATTACTTTCAAGTACAATCAAGTGTTCCAAACATTTTTCCACATGATGATACCTTCATTGACCTCTAAAAAGTAGTTGATGGGTTATATGTTTTGCCTCTTTCCCATATAAATCCCTTTAATTTTGATTGGAAATATAAGAAGTAGATATATGTTTGTTGAATTGGGGTAAATGTCATTAATGCACTCAACTAGGTAGCCTTGTTGATTTATAAATTGGCAAATTGATGACATTCAGTTAATTGCATTCTAGAACATATATATTCAGTACATGAAACATTTTTCATCAATGTACATGGGAACACTACTTGAACAATTAATTGCACTCTATAACATATATATATCCAATACGTGCACCACATTTTTCATCAATGCATGTATAGAAATGCTAAGTTTTCAGTTAATTTCCTAGAACATATCCCACCATTGGACAGTCAAATTTTGTACTAGATTTTCTATCAGGAATAGAGATGTGGGTCAAATCCCACCAAAAGTCAGAGAAGTGCTCCGATTCTCTTGTCTGAAGGGAATATTCGTACAAAACTACACTGTGGATGATTTATTTACATTGTGAATACTTTTTACCAGAAAATCCCACGACAAAAACTGGTCACATTCAGTTCGTATCTATATCCAGTACCTACAACATTTTTCATCAATGCACATAGAAAAACTACTTTCAGTTAATTGCACTCTAGAACATATATATTCAGTACGTGAAACATTTTTCATTAATGCACATAGTAAAACTAATTGAATAGTTAATTTCATTCTTGAACATATATACATATATCCAATACATGCAACATTTTTCATCAATGCATGTATAGAAAAGCTATTTTGATTTGATACTAGTGTGCATGTACCAAAACAATTTGTACATGTGCAAACACTTGCACATATAACATAACAAGGCAGCTCAATTTTTAGTTGAGATCTGGAAGTTCTAACACATAATCGAAAGAGAAGAAATTGTTGGGTAGTTCAATCAAAAAAATTCCAATGGAATGTCATCTTCAATGATCCATTCATGATCGGATATTGACATTTTCCATTTCTTAATTTTCGTTTTTTTCTTTGATTGAACCTCTATCAACTTTATGCGTGCTGCACACACCAAGTGACTATATTGACAACTTATGAAATCAAGTTCATAGTCTTCAAAGTAAACAAAATCCCCACTTTGATTAGTTTGTCTGAAAAAATAACCTTTCAGTATAATAGATCCTCTTTCATATTGAAATCCATGATCATTATAGTTTTCTAATAATTTCATTTTTCGTTCAGTGCAACGCATCAAATAATACTTCACATTTTCATCGTTGTCAATAGGTGCAATTACAGCAAAAACATCTCCTACACAATAAAACAAACTTAACAAAATTATACATATTTAAATTTATTTCTAGATCTTTAAATCATTAGAAAGCAATTCAAATGTTACCTTCTCTAACAAGATCAGAAACTCGATCACCATCGGATGATATTGTAGTTTCCTCTGATTGCATTTCTTCAAACATTGCAACAGACATTTTTCCCTTTGTATTTAGCTTTGTATGTTTCCAATCTTTTACATACATTTTGTTTTCACAAACGTCATTGGATTTTGTGTTGTCTATGCAAACATAACAAAAACAAGAATATTTTCTTTTATCCAATGCAAACACATTTCTGGATGACTTTGTTTTAATTGAATGCAATTTTCGAGTCCCTTTTATTGTTTCAACGTCATTTCCAATTGATCTATCTACGTCTTCAATCCCAATATGCCAAAAAACCTTTATATGGAAAATTTAAAGAAGAATGTAAATATGATATCAAAATACAATCAAATATAATCATTGTGATAAATGTACACTGTTTAAAATTAGATATCAAATAAAAATTAAATTGAATGTACCTTCGCACTTCCCTTGATCGGTTAGTCTCATGGATTAGAGCAGCGATGAACCATTGAACAACTTCTTTCGCATCCACAAGTCCGCTTGTAGAGGGGTTCATTTGATATCTACGAAGTGCTCATTTTATGCATGCCCTTGCACCGTCATTTTCTCCTTTTCCATGGCCAGTCTCAAAGAAATTCCAACAATGTTTAATGCAAGTTTTCTTATGAAGACAACACAACCAAAGGAATGATCGTGCAGATTTGAATTGACCTTCTCATCCATCTAACCATATCCAATGTTCATTGAATGTTATTCCATGATTTTTCAAGGAATCATAAATTTTTCCAAAACAATGTTGTACAAAATATGTATCATGTGTACGATCGTCACTGATATAAAAGTGATATTCTTTAATAATATGTTGATTTTCACTAGTTATTTCTATATGATCGTCGTTTTGTTCAGCATGTCTATATAGAATATGGATGAGCATGGAGACTTGGTCAGAATGATAGTATTCACCCTGAATTTCTTTTTGTGGAACAAATGTGTAGTTTTCTACAAAATCAATTACTGACAAAATGGTCCTTGGTGGAAAAAATTCACGGGATTTTTTGAATTTCAAGTCTTTCCATTGAGCTCTATGGGAATGTTTGGTGTATTTGTAAATTTCTACCTCAAACTTTCTCAAAAATTCTATCACAAAAGTTTTTTCTTCTCGTAATTCAATTCTTTTAACACTATTTGCAACTTAAATCGATGTATGGATATATTCATATCTCTTCCATTTCACTTTCATGTTGGACAATGATTTATCATTTATATCAGTACTATATTTGTTTTGAAATTTAGTCAAATTTCCAAAATCATCGCATTTTTTACCACCAACACATTTATTTTCGTAAAATAGTTCATCGCTTTCTCTTTCACATAGAATTTGAGATATGAAATCGCAGATAGTGGAGGGAGGAGGTGAATCCTTCCAAAATGTTCTACCAAAATCAGGGAATGTGTCATAATATAACTCAAATTCCACATGATAACGACAACAACAAGTGTCGCGTACGGTGATAGGTTTTACATACCATGGTTTTTGTTGAACAAAAGCACTGATTGAAACATGAATTTCACGATTCTCTTCTTTGAACTTGTTGAACAACTCTATCTGAGTGGTTTACAAGAAATGTTTTTCAAGTTCTTCGTACTGATTTCATGCTATTCTTCTTCGCACCACATGCCTTGCAGTTGGCGAAACACGCGAATTGCTCTTCCAATATTCATATATTATTTTGTTAACATTTTCTCCAAGTCAATCTTTGTATGGTTGCCTAGAAATAGATATTCAACAAGCGAGTTCATTATTTACATCTATTTGCAGCCGAAATTTCCGATGTTTTTGCAAAATTTTTCGCGAGGTTCCTAATGCTCGTGCCATAGATTTTACCAAGCGATTCTCTTTAGTACTTGATGAAACCACTGCCATATGTATTGCTGTACGTACAATTGAAACATTTTTTTGTCTAGATCTTCTAATTGAATTTATACCACTATTTATATTTTGTATCACATTTTCCGTCATTTTTTTTTATCTTTGGTTGATTTTCGAATACCCAATAAAGTCGTAGCTTCTTTCAATTTCCTTAATGATAGGAGACCTTTCAACATTTGGGCTTGAACTGTCACCTTTGCCTTTATGAAATACTTATAAAAAATGCAGTTAACACAATATCGTATATAATGGTCAGCTTTTTTATCTCCATATGTGTGAGTGTCAACATTTTCTAACATCTCCGCAGATGCGGGTGTTTCCAAGGTTAATTAATGGTATGGGACGGATGGGCGGCATGACATGCCGACACCTGCCCCTGTGGTACGCAGAGTTAAATGGACAACTGCTCCACAGCATGTCTCATTTACACTCCTCACACTCCAATGCTATGAGCTCTGCAAACCAATGCACTCGCGCACCTTCAAAAAGGTTGAACCCTGCCTCCGCATGCTCTGGCGAGATTTTCACTCAGATAGCAGTTATGAAGATGGATTTGTTTGGTTTGGGAAGGACGAACTCAGCGCATGTTCAGTCCGATCTCATGGCAGATGGATTTCAAAAGCAACAGGTTAAAATGGCTCCGGTCTTGGCATTCCCACAGTTTCGTTTGGGCGTCGTTGGTAATTGTCTGCACAGAAGGGAGAACGACCAACGGTGTCTGTTGCGCTCCACGCAAAGGGAGGTCTCTTTTCCTGGGCATCTTCAGCTGTCTCCGCGTCCTCGTTCGAGCTCGGGCCTCCTTGGGCTGGTTGGCACTTTGGTCAAAGTTTTCTGGTTCCCGCTCCCTCATACTATGCCGAGGCTTCGACATCGTATGCGGAGTAAGAGGGGCAGCTCTCGGAGCCATCCCACTCGCCTGCCTTCCAGTCCTTCCCCGGATACTTCCTCCTTCGATGATGGCTCCAACCATTACCCCAGAACTCGCAGCGTCAGGGGGCGCTCTCTGGATTTCTGCTCGTACTGGGGTCCCCATTCCCGTCGCTCGTCCGCTGCCTCTGCTAATACAACAGGCTTTGCTCGGTTTACTTTCCATAGTTCCCTCAATCGCCTGAGGATTACCGCCATTCTCTCAGTGGTTTTTATAGAAGACAGCTTGCCTGAGGCTTCAAGTGTGCAGCCAGCAGTTCCCATGGAGACTTCAGCTCCTGCCTCCCAGCTTTCACATTTCAATTTGGGCAGTGGCAGCACCCCTTTGCAGCCTCCGTCTCACCCTGCAGACTTTGTTCCTGATGAAGACATGCTCTCTGCTGAGCCTGGTCCCCCGGCTTCTCAGGCAGATCTTGCTCCTGATATGCTTGCCACCGGAGGCTGCAGGATCGTGGAGGAGAATCCGGAAGACTAATGGGTTCGTGGCTTGGTCTTTTTCTCTGTTTATGTCACCCAACTTCTTGGGTTTTTTATTTTATGGTTGCTATGAAGCTTTCTGGCCCTTTTTTGTCTTTTCTGGGTCAAAGAATCTTTTGGAGAAATCTTATTCTGCACCCCTGCGTGGGTTTCGACAGTCCACTTCTCTGTTTTTTCCTGAATCTTATGCCTTCAAGGCAGTAGCTTTTGACTTCGGTCTCGATGTAAAATTATCAGCTTGTTAATAGATCAGTATTACTTAGAAAAAAAAAAAACATTTTCTAACATCTCATCATCGACATTGATTTCATTTGTACATATTCGAATGAATAGTACATAATAAGTTTACATATTCAGTAAATAACTAAATTAATAAATATATGTATAATTTCAATAATACGTGCATGCGTTCAACACACACACACACACACACACACACATATATATACACCTTGTGATTCAATTTCTTCACTTGAATGTCTTTCAACATTTTCACCATCTTCAATCATTGGTTCAATATCTCTTTCACTTTCACTTTCAAAATTTTGTGTCTCATCATCAATGTTTTGAGGAATATCTCTCTCTGTTTACATTGAAAAATATTTTTCAAATTAGTTCATCAAATAAAAATTAAGCTTCACATTTTACACTAGGAAAATTTTAAATATATCAAAATCATAATATTTACATTTACATACATGCTTCAACTTCTAGTTGAGGTTGATTTTCCCCTTCAATATTTGAGAGTGCTTCTATCTTTCTTTTGTGAGATTGTCTCGTCTCTTCTCTACGTTCCTCAGGGTCTCTTTTTCAATCATATTTTCTCGTACAATTCCTTAGATTTCCCATGATAATAGAGTATGAAGTTCAAAAAATTTCCTTAAAAAAATTAGACAAAAAATCAATTAAAAAAAAACATCACAAAAGATTTAATTTAAAAAAAACTCTTTTTAAATTTTTTTCAAAAAATACATACTTCAATCCAAAACACTTACTTTAAAGAATTCGAAAAAAAAATTTCTTATAAAAATGAAACGAAGCTCAAAATATTTCCTTCCAAGTCCTACAAAAATATTTCATTTAAAAAGTTAAAAAAACTCATTTTAAAAAATCATTATAAAAGATTTACTTCAACCCAAAACACGTACTCTAAAAAAATGCCACTTCAAAAAATGCCTCCAAAAAATTTCCATTGAAAATTAATTCCAACTTCATAAAAAACGCCACTTTAAAAAATACTTCAAAAAATATCACTTTAAAAAATACTTCCAAAAAATGTCCAAAAAATGTCCTTTCGAAATTAAACCCAAATCCATACGTTCAAAAATAATGAAAATTAAGCCCAAATCCATACTTTCAAAAAAAATGAAGCGCAAAAAACATCCAAAAAACTATATCACATACCTCCAAGAAATGTCCTTTGAATGTACCTCCAATAAAAGTCTTCAAAAATGTTCTTTGAATGAACCAAAATTCCTTTAACCCAAAATAATTCTTTGCAAAATTAGACCGAATGTATGAAAATATGCGAAAATAATGAATGCCTCCAAGAAATGTCCTTTGAATGTACCTCCAAGAAAAGTCCTTAAACCCAAAACAATTCTCTGCAAAATCATATCAAGACCTTTGTAAAATTAGAGCAACTGTGCGAAAATAATGAATGATTTCGCGGCAATTTATATTGCCGCAAAATGTTTTTTTGGAGGGGCTTCGCGGTATTTTTCGGCCGACATAAAGTCAAGTAAAAGTTCGGCCAAAATTTTAATAAAGAGTTTGGCTGAAATTTTATGTCGTTAGACTTAACGGGCCGTTGGCGCAAAAAACAGTTCGGTCGAACTTTGTTTAAGAGTTCGGCCGAACTAATGCGTCACCAGTTACGCAGAACCAAGCTATGAATATGTATCTACAACTTTGGTATGATTAAACTCCATGAAACATTCTGAATTAACTGTTGGAACCAAGAAAAGCATTTTCAGAATTGAATCCACTTTCAGGAAATATAACTTTTATGGAATTTCATAAATATTTACTAATTTTAATTAATTTTGTAATAAAACAGGTGCAAACGATTTCTGAAGGTCATTGTGATTCAGTGAAATCAAAATTCTGTATCTTCCAAAATACATTGTAAAAAAAATTGAAAAAATTATGGTGCATTACATTGGTTCGTCGTCTCTAATGGCTAGCTTTTAGATTTTTATTTTATAACTTATATGTTAAGAAATTTCTTGCGTCGCGAAACATATTCAAAATATGCAGTTTTTTCATATTGGACCAGTTCAAAAAATTCTTGTAATTATGATATGCATCCATTGGCTTTTTAAATATGCCGAAACCTAAATAGACTCTGTCTAGATTGTTGCAACACATTTTGTTTCTCAAAAACACAAAATTTTCAAAGAATACAACATTGCGTATTAACATGACTTCTTATGAATCCTTCGATTGTTAAAAACACACACACTCAAAGAAATGCTAAGTTGACATATCAAATGTCTATAAAAAAAATTTCAAAAAATAATTAATAGAAACCTAACAAATTTTTTGACAACTTTTATTTTTACTGCAAAATGAAATTCTAAACAGAAAAATTGTTTTAGCTTGCAGAAAGTTGAAGAACCGAAAAAAATGAAAGTTTTTTCTCAAAAAATGGCAAAAAGTGTAGTCCAACTTCACATTTTCACCCTGTATGTTAGTAATATATGAGTGTTTTTGTAAATTCAAAAATAATGGAGAAATCCTTTGATTTGAGCTTTAGAATGATAAATTTAGTAATTCATATAACATAAACAATAAAATATTCAATATAGTGGGTTAATTCAAATGGTTGAGTGTTGTGAATTACAAGGAAAATATTATAGAATTAATTCTTTGGATTAATTGTTATTTACAATTGTTAAAATTTTGGAAATATCTCTTACAATTTAGAAAACATTCCAAATTTTCACAAATAAAATTTATATATTAGAAAAACTAGTAAAATTTCCTATATTATAGCATTGAACATCATACTCTATTCAAAAAATAATAATAAATCCAAAAAATAAAATAAATAAATTAAATATTAAAAGTTAGGAATTTATGCCTAACTCTTTAGTTTGGGTTGTTCCTCTAAGATAGGAGTTAGTTTAGGTAGCTCCTATATTGGTGTGTGTTTGGTTGAGAAATTATCTCAACCAAGGTGTCCAAGATAGCACATCCTATCTTGAGACACTGTCTCCTCGTCTATTTAATTGTAACACTACATTATTTTAAATAATGAGAAAATATGTGAGGAAGCCGTGAGGCTGAAGCCTTTTCCGCCATTATTTGGTGTCTGGTTTTTTATGTGTGTTTTATATTTTTTTCTGAGTTAATTTGATTTTCAATATGTGGTATCAGAGCTTTTCTAGGTTAAATCCTGCGTATGTGGAGGCCAACCCTGCCAACTGATGCAGGAGTCGAAGAGTATAGGATGTGGAGAGGAACTGTGATATTGCGGACCTCCATTTCTTGTAGGCAGTGCGCATCAGAGTGGAGCATTTGTTGATTGTATACCTACCAATAACTATTATATGTGCACTATTATATCTATTATGACAAGAGTTGATCCACCTTTGGCAAAATAAGGCTTCAATCTTCGGCAAAGTGATGTGCAACCAACCCAAGTAACAACACCAACAACTTTCAGCACAATGCTTAACAATAGTGGTTCCTGCCAGTGCATCTAAATCCTCCAGAAGATTCCTAATCCTGATCTCGTTCCATGAATCTTTGTTCTGTTCCTGCAGTATGTAGTCGCTAGAGAAGTTGTAGAGTATGCTGGTGCGACTCTTGCTGGGCGTTTTGGATAGAAGTTGGCTCTGTGGGAGCGCATCTGCAGACAAATCCAACATCCTTTTGAATATGCTATACCTCGCGTGCCACAGATAATTCGTGACGGAATCATGATTTTTGGCCTGAAATGTCAAATGACAGCAGCATTCAAAGGCTTGCCAATGGAATTATTAAATAAATCAAGGCATTAACTGAAGCATATCTGAACTAAATACAAGTCGATTCATCAATCATTCTGTTAAAATTCAGAGCATACAAACTGACGAAAGTTTTGATATGATAGAAAGCCACACTGAATTGTTGAAAATTTCATATGATTCAGCGACGAGGATGGTTTTTCAAAGAATTTGGGTTAGACTGGCATAACCCACGAGGCCAATATATGAAAAACTCATGCTCACAGAGATATATGGCGTGATATGCTGATGCAAAATAGTTCTGCAAGGTACAATACCTGAGACATTGAAGGGGAAGGATTTTTTTAATATCGCGAGTACGCATGGTTCGAACAGAAGATAAGGTCTGTTTTGATCGGCTTGAGAGCGCAAAAAAAATTCTGACCTAATACTACTCAAAGAGGTCGAGGTGACTATTTGCTATGATTTCAGGGTCTTTACCTATTTGAGTTGGTCTACCTGTTCAGGGAAAGCATTGCTTCAATTATTTTTCAAGGTTGAAGAACTTAACGTAGCACCAGCAAAATGAAAGGGGAATATAAAGGGATTATCATCGGAATTTCCTCCCACATGTAAGATGAAACACAAACAATTATGCAATCAAGAAGGGTGAGGTTGAGCCTATAGTGAAGGCAGTGTTCAACACACAAAGGATCAATGTCACTGGTAAGCATCATGAACAGTTTCAAGTGTGTTTTTAATCTTCGATTCAAGTGAACATACACTTCATTTTTTAATTTTCTAAAAAGGGTCATTAAAATTCTTTGAAATGAGAATTTAAAGGAATTTTTTTAAAGTTTTATAAAAAGAGTGAGAAGGTGCATTTTTTTTAGTGCAGAGATATGTGTGATAATTTTTTTAAGTGTGAAGTGATAAAGCAAATGTGGAGGTATTTTTTTAATGAAGTGGGTGATTAAGTTAATGGAGAGATAAAAATTTAGTACATATTTTTTTGGAGTAATAAGTTTGATGTTTCAAAGTTTTATAATTTGGAGAGATAAGTTTGTTTAAAAAAAAAAAAAGGTGGAGTGAGAGTTTTTAAAGTGAAATTCTATTTGTAATTTTGGAGCAATAAGTGATTTTGTGGAGTGATAAGGATTCACATTTTTGTAAATTTGGAGTGATCAAAAGAAAGCTCATTGTTGTAGGAGATTGAGTCTGTTTTTGAAGTCATTTTTCTTCCAAGAAGTTCTGGAACTTTGATTCCATGAAGATGTTGTGAAGCTAAGTGATTATGTACTCCAAAGTTTAATAAAGATATTATTTTTTGGTGATTGTGTCCAAGATCCGCCCGAAATTGAATAAGGGGATCTTAGGTACACCATGTGTGTTTGTGATGGCGAGTGTTTTTATGGCTTCATGATGTTGCTTATGATTTGTGTCTAGTTTTGACACATAAATGATTTCATTTAACACATACATAAAGTTCAACACAAACAAGCACAACATCTGTAAAAAATTAGCTACAAGGAAGGATAATTAAAGCTCAACACATGCATTTGCGTCACTACAACAAATAATCAAAGTTTTCAACATCGGCATTCTACCTCAACAAGAGAATTCACTCAATACAATCAAGTTCATGTACCTACAAACTCCAACATTTCAAAGCACAATCTACATCAACATTTATGAACTTGTAATAAAATTCATTGTTTTACGTGAATCATTAAAAATTCATTGTTAATGAATTTTTAAGAGGACAAGTGAATTCATTGTTTTAAGTGAATCATTAAAATCATTGTAAGCTTTATTGGGTGCATTTTCGACGGTGTTCAACACCCTTTCTTTAAGCAAAAACAAGTGAGTGCATGCGTTTTAACTCTAAAGCAAACAAGCAATAAGTTCACATCTCCTACAAGTGAGCCAGCAGCAACCATCAAAGCAACCAAGCAAGTTCAACTCTAACACCAATCAAGCAAGTTGAAATCTACATCAAGCGAGCATGCGTATTAATTCAAGTGAGTGTGAAGTAATCAAGCAAGTCAAGTGAGCGTTCAAGTAAAGCGATCATCATCAAGCGAGCATGAATTCAAGAGTTCAAGCAAGAAAATTCTATAACTCTAGAAAGTGTTCCAAGAAAACGCAATAAGCAACAAATCAAGCGATCGTGCCATTCAAGCCACACATCAAGCGAGCATGTCATTCAAGTAACAAAATAAAGTGAAACAGTTCAAAGTACGACATCTACGACAAGCAAGCCTAAATTCAAGAGAGCGAGTTCAGATGGCGCAACACATCCAGTTATTAAAAATTCTTCACAATTTGATACTCTCAAATGATGAAGACATGGTGCAAATATGCAAAGAAACTCTTGTTGATCTTTCACGGCATCTAGAACAAACAAATGAAACCATTGAGTTTCTTCAACTAGAGTCGCAACTACAACAAAATGAGTTGCAAGAGAAGAGTGATGCTTCAGAGTCTTTGAACAATACAGCTAAACATGATTCTAAGTCATTCATCCAAAAAAATTCCAGTGTTGAAGTTGTTCCAATTCAAATGTCTTCCAAGCCCATCATCAAGCCATGGGAAGAAATTCAAAGTAACAAAAATCGACGAGGCTTAGGATATGTCAATGATGACACCAAATTGCATATCCCAGATTATTCCAAGCCAATTAAGTTCGTCAATGAAGGATTTGTTGAACAAATCACCTCATCAAGTTCTGAGAAAGTTCAGACAAACAGAAATGCATGCAACCCGAAGTTGCAGTCAAACTGACATGTTCTCATTGTCAAAGAACCGGTCATATGGAAGATCAGTGTTTTGATCTCCATCCTTGTCGCCATTGTGTCAAGCCCAATAATTCCTCAGAGAAATGTCGCAACCACCAAAAATAAGCCAGATTGAAGATACACTATGAATGGATCGATCCTTGGGAATGGTCATCCATAGTCAAAAGATTGTCTCAGTTCTACAACCGAATACAATCACACATAGTGCAGCTGATAGTGAAAATAAGATGGTACTCTCATGCAGTAGAACGGGGGAGTACATGAGTGCAACACTCATACACCTGAAGGGGGGGAGTTCAGGAATACTTTCTAGAAAAGTGTCAATCCTTTCAGCTAACAAAGGGGGGAAAATGTCAATGAAATTGACGGTGGTTGTCAGACTGAAAGTCTTGACAAAATCAGCAAAAGTAGCCAGTGGGCAGCTTTAGTAGGTAGTGGGCATCTTCAACAGCCAGTGGGCATCAACAAATTTTCCAGTGGGCAGTCGACAGTAAAGAAGCAGTGAGCAATTTTCAACACAGCAAAAGCAACAGTGAGTTGTTTTTGACATCATCAGCCAGTGGGCATTCAACAAATTTTGTCAGTGGACAAAGGATGTTGATTTCATGCAAAGGTCAGATGGATCCTTTTGCAACTTGGCACATGATGGAGTTGTCAAGCGAAATTCCAAGATGAATCAGACATGCAGCTGACTCATGGTCTTTTCAGATTGCAGTTTTTTAGCATCCATCTTTGGCGATTTTTCAGGCAATGTTTTTGAGGATCAACATGAGAACTTGGAAGATGGTTCCTCATTCTTATTTTGGATTTATCATTGAAGAGGGGAATGTTAGCCTCTCTCATAAAACAATAATAAATCCAAAAATTAAATAAATAAATTAAATATTAAAAGTTAGGAATTTATGCCTAACTCTTTAGTTTGGGTTGTTCCTCTAAGATAGGAGTTAGTTTAGGTAGCTCCTATATTGGTGTGTGTTTGGTTGAGAAATTATCTCAACCAAGGTGTCCAAGATAGCATGTACTATCTTGAGACACTGTCTCCTCATCTATTTAATTGTAACACTACATTCTTTTAAATAATGAGAAAATATGTGAGGAAGCCGTGAGGCTAAAGCCTTTTCCGCCATTATTTGGTGTCTGGTTTTTTATGTGTGTTTTATATATTTTTCTGAGTTAATTTGATTTTCAATAATTGTACATATATCTCCTATCATTTTCCCAGTTAACAAATTACTATATTTTCAATTTTCGATTACACTTAAATACAATAATAAAAATATATCATTTACATCAAAATCATAGAAACACAACACAAAACCTTTGATAATATTACAATTTTCATTCATATATATATATAAAATTTACGTCCAAAAATATCATACAAAATATATACATTCAATGTATGTTAATACGGGAAAAGTGACATGCAAAATTTATATTCAATATACATCAAGAAGGGGACTCATATAGGATAGGAAATTTTTCTTTTCCCTAAGTTTTCGTGCTATAAGAGATGATTCCAAAATTATCTTCATTTCCGAATATAATCGATAGGGTTTCTAGAATTTTTTGGATGTTGTGTTCAGGCTCTTTCACTACCTTTATTTTATTTTCATTATAATTGTTTAAATTATTTAGTAATATTGAGTCACTATAAATTCTTATTGTTTTAAGTGTTTTTAACTATAAATAACTTTATGATAATATTTTTAAAGAAGGACATATCATTATAGTCAAAACTTGGAGTAAAGGCATTGCCTCCACTTCTACCTCTGGTAAGTCTTCCAATTCCAATGAAGGAAATGCCCCTCTATAACCAAATTCTTTCGGAAGCTGCCTCAACATGGGACATTGATAAATCGCCAATTTCCTTGAACTCCTCAATGTTTGCAAATGTGGAAGTTCTTCCAGATTATCGCACCCATACAATTGAAGATACCTCAGATTTTGAAGATCACAAAAATTTCTCCCCATTTTAACCAAGTGAGAGCACCGTGTCAGTGACAGTATTCTCAACTTTGACATCTTACTCAGTTTTCCATCTTTTTGAGAACCAACGATAAAGCCTCCATTTCGATCATACTCTCTAATGTTCCCTCACTGAAAATTTTCCCAGTATTTTGTAGAAACAATGTTCTTAGTTATTTTAGACTCGCTAGATTTTCAATGCAAGCAACTTTTTTCCATCCATTTCCAACTTGTTTTGTCCAGAAGCTGTCACAGCACGTCATCTAGAAGGATTAAAAAGAGGTCATCTTTGAGATGTTGCAAGGTACATATTGCAAATCTGTAGATCAAGAAACTTGAGGGATTCCAACTTATGAAGGCCATAGGGTAATTCTGTGAGGTTGCTCCCATTAAGATTGAGAATATCTAGGTTTACAAGATTTTGAAGAGATACGAGGGTTTTTTATGGGTGTGTGGCTTAAATCCATCCATACTAGCTGTTTCAAACACCCCACACTATCTGGCAATGACTTTAGTGACATCCTACTCAAATTCAAGACCTTTAGAGAGACCATACTTCGCATGACCCTTTTTGGAATTATAGTGAAATCTTTGTTGAACATCATTACCAATGAACGGACTTGTGGAGCTCTGAAAGACTCGGGAAGAGATGGGAATTTGTTGTTGCTCAAAAATATCTTGTTGCGTTCAAAGATCTCATCTTCATTCAATGCAGTCAAATCTCTACCCCCATGACAGTAGAAAATTTCTTCTTCCTCATCATCTCTGGTTACCAGATCCTGTAGCACGTCATGGACCCTGAAACATACTACTTGCCCTTCAAAATTCCTCATGTTCTGTTCAATCAAACAACGATCTGCAAAAATGTTGAGATAGATTTTTCCCATTTTGAATGGGTAGTAGCTGAGTATATGCTTATCCTGCACTACCTTTCTTGCTAGTAGTCCTTCCCCTACCCAGGAATGAATCATTGATTGTCTTTTAAGTAGCAAGAAGCCATGTATAGAAACCATAATTTCATATTAACATCCTCGTTGCAAAGGGAATCATAACTCAACTGAAAGCAATTGTAGACGCTGTCGATATTTGGAAGACTGTTTAGAGCCCATTCCCACTTCCCTGGAAGATTACTGCCACCCATTGCCCTTCCTATCACTTTGATAGCAATGGGAAGCCCTCCACACTTATAGCACAGACGCTTGGCTACATCTTCATCAATATTTCTAGGCAAAATCCCATTATTGTAGGGAAAAGCGTGAAAAGAAACAACTTCCAACTATCCTCCTCAATCATGTCTTCCATTGTTATTGTGTATTTATCTGCAATTCCCATTTTTAATAGCCCAGAGCGATCCCGGGAACTAAAAATAATTTTGGACCTGGAGTGCTCCCTTACAGGCCGTTGTACACCCAATTTCTCCAGCAATTCCGCAGCATACTCTCCCCATACATCATTGAAGAAGATGGAAAAATATAAATTTTTGCAATTTCTGATTGAACAATAATTTGACACCTTTTTCATCCAGATTTTGGCCCAAATCTGAACCTTGTTGTAAAGCTATTTGTGCACAGAGTTCATTCCTAAGACTCTTAACAGATGGATTCTGTGAAACAGTCAACCAAAGTAACAAACCGTCAATGAATTAATTGGGTACCTTTTCTGTTAAAGATTTAGTTTAGAATTAGTTAGTAATCGGTTTCCCATTCAGTTTCGATTCAGTTTATGCCATAACCATCCTCCTTCATGTATACATAATTCACATTAATAAATCTATAGTGTGTGCTCTTAGCAATTAGTCTTTTCCTTCTTGCTGTTTCCTTTTTTTTATGGTATCAGAGCCCTGGTTTTTTGATGTTTCCTTCTCCGTCCTTGTTGTTTGAAGCTACCTACTTCATTGCCTGAGTTGATCGTTTTTTGTAGCTACCTGCAAGTTCCATCTTGTAGCCAATGATTCTGGGGATTTTGAGAGTTGTCATTTTCTAAAGTCTGCTGCCAAGGAGTGAAGCAGTTCCACTCTTCATTTTATGAAGAATGATGCCAAGGATTGAAGCAGTTGCATTTGTCATTTTCTGAAGAACTTGCCATTCCGCAGAAAATTTTCTAGAGCTGCCGGAGTGAAGCAGTTCTTCCCTACCCTACCTGTGTGAAAAGTATGGTAGTTATTCTACTGCTGGAGTGAAAGGGCTGCCAAAAACATTTGTTCTTGCTACATTCGAGAAGTTGCGTTCGAGAAAAGGATTCTTGCCTCACAATTTCTGAGATTTGGTATGTGCAGATTTATTTATGAGATTTGCTATGTGAAAATTTGGAAGTCTATATATATATATATATATATATATATATATATATATATATATATATATATATATATATATATATATATATATATATATATATATATATATATATATATATATATATATAGTTATATATAGTTATATCATCCCGAACTTTGATTTTACGGAAAAATATTTGGATTTCTCTGGGTAAGTGTTTGGTTTTCTGCATTCTTCAAATAAGCTTTCTTTGTAATAATCAATCTAGAAAGATATCGAGTTAATATATATTTGGAGACAAAGTGTAGAGGTTGTATTTAGCAGTGTAGAGGCTCTTGTTATGGTGTCATATTTTTTATTGTTTTAAACATGGCTTCGACGAGTTAGTTTTCCATTCCTATGCCTCTATTTAGTGGGAAAAATTATGATTTTTGGAGCCTTAAAATGCAAGCATGCTTACAAGGTTTACGTTGTTGGGAATCAAAAGAATTGGGGTTCACAGAACCTGACACAAATACAATTGCTGGAATGAGTGTTGCTCAAAGAAAAAAATTTGATAACTTAAACAGAAAGAAGGAAGAGCAAAGTCTTGCATTTTAAATTCCTTAGATGACTCTATTTTTCCTAAAATCACTGCTGCTAAGAATGCTAAATCAATATGGGATATACTTAAGGTTGCTTATCAAGGAAATGATAAAGTAAAAATGGTAAACTTACAAACTCTTAGAATACAATTTGAAACACTTAAAATGACTGAATCAGAAACAGTTGATTAGTTCATGACTATAGTAATGGGTGTTTTTAATTAGCTTCGACTAAATGGTGAAGAACTTGAAGACCAAAGAATTGTTGAAAAAATTCTTAGATGTTTTCCTAAAATTTTTGACATGATAGTTTTTTTTTTTGAGTCGATGCCTTAACCAAACAAAATGTTGTGAAGAATATCTATGATGTTTATTATGTACCCAATTTCAAGCATAATTTGTTGAGTGTTGGAAAGTTAGATGCACATGGTTATGATGTTAGCTTTCACAACACTACTTGCACGATTTGTGATGAACATAAGTCTCTTGTTGTAAAGATTCCTATGACAAAGAATAGTTTGTATCAATTACAGTTGAAAAGTGAGAAGTTGTATGCACATAACGTTTCAACGCCAACTGACTCTGATCTGTGGCATTTGTGATATGGTCATTTACCTATCAAAAGTATGATTTTGTTGCAAAGACAGTTTATGGTGAAAGGTTTGCCTGCTTTGTCTGATCATATCTCTTCTTGTACAAGTTGTATAATGGGTAAACATAAATGATATAGTTTTTCTTCCACCTCTAATAGAGCCAAAGAACACCTAGAATTAGTGCATATATATTTGTGTGGTTTAGCAGGAAAATTTGGGTGTATTTCATCAAATACAAATCTGAAACTTTTTCCAAGTTTAAGGAGTTCAAAGTCGAGGCTGAAAGATAGAGTGGCAAGTTTATTAAAGTTCTGAGGTCTGATAAAGGAGGTGAGTATGAATCTAACGAATTCATTGATTTTTGCAAACATCATGGTATTAAAAAACAAACAACAACCAGTTATACTCTGCAACAGAATGGAGTCGCGGAAAGGAAGAATCAGACAATTATGAATATGGCTCGAAGTTTTCTCAAAACACGAAATTTGTCTAAAGATTTATGGGCTGAAGCAGTTGCATGTTCAGTATATATTTTGAATAGATCGACAACTTCCAGTGTTCAAAGTTTTGTACCTAAAGAAGCATGGAGTGGACAAAAGTTAATTGTTTCACACTTTCACATATTTGGTTGTATTGCTTTTGCTCATGTTCCGGAAAAATTGAGGAAAACGCTTGATGATAGGAGCGAAAAGTATATATTTATAGGATATAGTGATCAATCTAAAGCATACAGATTGTTTAATCCTATAACTAAGAAGTTTTTCGTAAGTCAAGATGTGAAATTTCTGGAAGACAAGTCTTGGAATGAAATGGAGAACAATACTTGTCCTGATCCTTTTATTCTGTTAGATGAACATCAAGCACCTACAACAAGAACTCAAAGATTACAGGTTCAAGACAAAACCAGTAGTAATTCATCCAACAATAGCATTTCATCATCTTTTGAGTCTGATTCTGATAATCCTAAAATGAGAAACTTAAGTGATATTTATGCACAAGACGATGTTTATGATATTGTAAATTTTGCATTTCTTTCATTTGAACCTACTTGTTTTGAAGAGGCTATAAAGGAAAAAGAATGGGTAGATGCAATGGATAATGAAATCTATGCTATTGAAAGAAATAAAACTTGGGATTTGGTTGATCTACTTGATGATAAAAATTCTGTAGGTGTCAAATAGGTTTTTAAAACAAAGTTAAATGAGAGAGGTGAAGTTGATAAGCACAAATCAAGACTAGTTGCCAAAGTTTTTTCACAGCATCCTGGCATAGATTATGGTGAAATATTTGCACCTGTAGCAAGAATTGATACAGTTCGATTTGTATTAGCTATTGTAGCACAAAACAAGTGGCTTATTTACCAAATGGATGCAAAGTCTTCTTTTTTGAATGGTGTTTTGAATGAGGAAGTGTATGTTGAACAACCACTTGGTTTCAAAATTAAAAATCAAGAACATAAAGTGTACAGGTTAAGAAAGCATTGTATGGCTTGAAGAAAGCTCCAAGAGCTTGGTACAGCCGAATAGACCATTATTTGTTGAATAATGGTTTCAGAAGAAGCGACCATGAACCCACCTTGTCTATCAATAATGATCATCAAGGTAATATTTTGATACTGTGTCTTTATGTTGATGACATAATTTATACAAGTAACATGGAGTTAGATGAATTTAAAGCTGCAATGAAAAATGAATTTGAAATGATAGATATTGGATTAATGAGATACTTCTTAGGTATCAAAGTAAAACAAACACATGATGTTATGTTTATGAGTCAATAGAAGTATGCTACTGATATTTTGAAAATGTTTAAGATGGACAGGTGTAAACCAGTGGATAATCCTATTGAAGTTGGTACAAAGTTAAGTAAATATGATGTGGGTACTATTTTTAATGTGATTTTGTATAAGAAAATTTCTGGTAGTATTACGTATCTTACTGCTACTAGACCTGATATAACATTTGCAGCTAGTTATATTTCCAGGTTTATGGAATCTCCTAAAGATTGTCATTGGAAAGCTGGAAAAAGGGTGTTAAGATACATTGCAGGTACATCTACTTATGGTTTATCGTATGCAGCCTCCACAGACAGTAAGATTTTTGGTTATACAGACAGTGATTATGCAGGTTGTATTGATGATCGAAAAGAACTTCTGGCTATGCTTTTCACTTTGGCAGAAACTTGATCTCGTGGCCATCCAGAAAGTAGCCCATAGTTGCGCTATCTTCAACAGAGGCCAAGTATGTTGCAGCAAATTCAACATCATGTCAACCAAAGGGGACAATTTGAGATGTTCGTTGATATCTGAAATCAAACTGGAGATCTTCATGTTAGTTTGATAACAAAGAACAACGCTACATGTTGGTATTGTGTAGCATCATGCCATCTCTGATGATTCTTGGAGAAGGGAATCCAAATATTTAATCCATTTGCTGATAGCAGAAACCTTATCTTTCCTTTTCTTGTTTATTTCCTGGTGGTATCTCATGATCTGCTTAACGATAGGCTCTAGTTTCATCACGACATCTTTAAGAGACAACAATTCTTTCCTGCACCGAACTGCAATGTATATGCGATCAATGATATGATGGATCACTTTGTCGATACCCACACCAATAAATCCAGAAACAAAACCCAGATCAGGCATGGTTTTTATTTTCAAAAGATTCCCTTCCACTACTGACAGTGAGATATATGGAGTACCCTATATAACACAATAAACCACCCCTCCAGACTGATGATTATATCTTTAAAATATTCAGAATGACACTTATGATTATATCTGGAAAATATTCAGAATGAAACTTATGAAGATGACAAAGCTAATATTGTGGAGGCTTTGGAAAATAATGTCCAACACACAAAAAAAATCAGATCAATTCAGTACATTATATTGGCCATTCAAGTAATAACAGTGCAAAGTTATGTGGTATTCTTTGGTTTCTCATTTGGAATAATGGCCACATAATAGAAGCTCCAAAAGGTTTCACTTTTAATGGAAAGCAGTGGGCACATCTAGTTTTGTCATTACTTTTTAAAGTCATTTGATCTGGAGATTGAGGGTTGCGACGTTGTTTAGAGCCCATTCCCACTGTCTAGCACACAAAGTATCAAGTCAGTACATATTTATATTATTTTGGTCATTCAAGGACTGGTAGTGAAAATTTTCACATCATTTATTGATTCTTTGGTTTCACGTTTGTAATAAGAGCCACAGAATTGAATGTCTAAAATATTTCAATTTCAATTGACCATGGAAGAAGTTAAGAAGCTTTCTAATTTGAAGTGAGCATCTTGCCTATAAACCTTACAGAAAGCAGTGGGCCCATATAGTTTTATTTTTAAAAGTCGTTTTGATCGTAACATGAGAGACATCGATTTTGAAAAGTAATTTCGCTTACAAATTCGGAATATCCTGAGCATTTAGTTAAGAGGAGGAATTAGTTCTAACATAATGTGTATAACTTTTTTGTTGAAAGAAACCTACATATAAATAAGAGTAACAACATAGGCTCTTTCTAAATTTGTATACTTTTAACTTTGATGACAATATCTTACATATAAATAAATAAATAAATACTCTTCTATTTAATTTTGAAATTAACTTTTCACATTAATTTCATCTCATTTTTCAAATCTAAAGCTTTCGTATCTATTTAATTTTGAAATTAACATTTCACATTAATTTCATCTCCATTTTCGAATTTAAAGCTTTCACATGGTTTGGACAGAATAATGGCCAGAGCATTCAATGTCTAAAACCTTTCAATTTAAATTTTAATTGAACATAGAGGAAGTTAATAAGCTTTCTAATTTTAATTGACCATATAATAATCTTTTTAATTTGAAGTGGGCATCTTAGCAACCTTATGGTTAGGAATGGGCACATTTGGTTTCGTTTTTCAAGTCGTTTTTATCCGCAGTGTGAGGGATATCTCTTTCGAAAAAGTTGTTCCATTTAGACATTAGCAATAGATTGAGGGTTTAGTTTATTATATATATAAAATACATTCTGAATTACAAAGCATAGCGTGGGCACAACTCTTTTTATTTTAGAGGGCCATCTCTTAAAAAATATTATATTTGCCTATTGTCTTGCCTTTCTCTTTTGAAAAGGAATTATAGTACATGCAAAGATTTAATGCATCTTATTTTATTCCAAGTTTCATTCTTTACATAAATAAGAGTATGGTATTTAATAATAATATGTTATAAAATAATTGTATTCAGGTTCATAGTTATTTCTTTACATTTATTTTTTCACTATAAGTTTCCAAAATTTTTTGAATGTTGTGCTCAAACTCTGGTACCACATTTATTTTATTTTCTTTTTATTTTTTAAGTTTTTTATTAATATTGAGTCACTGTAACTTTTATTATTTTAAGTGTTTTTAAATTTAAATAATTTTCTAATAATATTTTTAAACAAGGACATATCATTTTAGTAAAAAAATTGGAGTAAAGGAATTTCTTTCTCTTCTAGCTCTGGTAACTCTTCCAATCCGGGTAAAAAAATAAAGGAAAATATTTCCAAGGAATGAAATGCCCCTTTGTAGTCGATTTCTTTGGAAAACTACCTCAACACAAGATAATTATAAATCCCTACTTTCCTCAAACTCGTCAGCATCTGCGGATGTGGAAGTTCTTCCAACTTATTGCACTCAAAAAATTGAAGATACCTCATATTTTGAAGATCACAAAAATTGTTCATTTTAACCAAGTCAGAGCATACTAGTGAGAGTCTTCTCAACTTTCACATCTTAGCCATGTCAACCTGTAAATTTTCCATCTCTATGAGTACCAAAAGTAAGGTCTCCATTTCGATCATACTCCCTAATGTTACCTCACTAATAATCTTCCCATTATTTTGTAGATGCAATGCTCTTAGTTGTGCTAAATCATCAATGCAAGAAATCTCTTTTCGTCTGAATCCAACGAATTTTTTCCACAAGCTTTCACGGCCAATCATCAGCAAGGATTGTAGAGAGGTAATCTCTGAGATGCTTCAAGGTAAGTATTGCAAATCTTTACAAGATTGAAGATGTAGGACAACAAATTGGAAACCAAATTCAAACATATATTAATAATTGATCTCAATGGATAATGTACACAACGTGCATATAAATACATAATGAAATCATCAATTCAATTTCTGAGTGTTCATGGACTCTAATAAACACTCACCATAACATAAACTAACCCAACCTTAATCCCAGGGATTAGTTTTCTAACATTCCCCCCTTAATCTGAAGCTATGTTTCAAAGTCCAAGAATGAGAGCTAAAAAGGAAAAATGCATTTCAGCCAAGAGTTGAATGTCTCTCAGAAATGGTTTTTAGGGATGAATACAAACCAATGTGGAAGAAATCAGAGTCTCAACCAATACCAACTCTAGAACCTTCATAGTAGTTCTTAGAACAACCAAAAATGTGGTTTAATGTGATCACTAAATCTAGAACTATCAATGTAGTTCTTCAAACAATTCTGAATCTGGAAGTGCTCGTTCACAAACAAATCATTGATAAAACACTAAAGTCTCATTGGCTACAACTTTGGATCTAAATAGTAAATGTTGTGGCTTAGACTCACTTGTGGATCTCTGACTCGGGCTCATTTGACAAATATTTGAACCTATATTAGTTTATCAACAATCCCCCCCTTGTTAGACACCAGGTGAAAAGATGAAGTATGCTTCATGACTGCAAGGTTGGTCAACACTCTTGAACATATCTTGCAGTATGACCTACAAATATTCTTGGTTGTTTTCCACCAATCCCAAAAAGAAATCCATCCAAAATTTAGTTTCTCTCTTGCAATAGTCGTATTTTTGGAACATATGTTTGAATGGTGATTTCACTTTCCATAATACTCACATGAGTGAAGATAAAAACACTAATATTTCACATGTCCAACTTTATCACAATGTTGGCATCGATTAATTTTTTCTAGAACAATACCATGATATTTAAATATAGAACTACGAAATTGTATAGGTTTACAAAAATTAGGCACATCAAAAGAAACATCTTTACCATATCCAATAACAGTTCTACTTTTGTTATTTGTAATTTCTTCTCATGGTATTATAACAGATTTTAGATCATGACCTTTATCTACATCCAAATTTTCTCCTCAAATGGCTTCATTAATATTCGATTTTTGTTTGGAATTAAGATTGTCTCGCTATGCTTGAGACTCAATTTGGAGAAATTCAACTGTCTCTAATGCATCATGTAAATAGACTTGAATATCAACAAGATTTAATTTACTAATATTTATAATTTCATTATCAATAGAAATAATGAGATTATTTGAAAATTCTAATACACTTTTAATTTGAGTCATTTTAGTCACCGGTGTCGAGTTCAACCGAAAATGCAACTAGTTACAATGTAAAATGAAAAAAAAATGCATCAGATATAGCAAACTAGTTTGTCTTTAATGTGATAGCATCTTCTTGCTTATAACACTTCCACAATTCTTCCTTGATTAAGCGGACTAACCTTGAATGATGTTATTGATTGATTAAAGTACAACCATTACTCTATAAAAGTAAATTCTTCCATTAGTAGCAATTGTTTTACTATTCAAAAAGTTCTTGGATGCATACAATTTTGAAATTGCAATTGTACATTTTGTTGAATGAAATTGGCCTAAATTTAGTGAGCCTCTCTTTGCTATTGAGTTTAAATGTCAAGCCTTGAATGAAACAATAAAAAAAATCGTATTTTTAGAGATAATTAAACATGTTTAATAAGATTTTCAGAGATAATAAAACACACCGACCCATTTTTATGGCAAGGAAGGCACCCTTTCTGGCCAATCTATAGGAGTCCATGTTCTTCAAGCAATACAACCATGTTTGTGAAATCACACACTTCCGAGAATCCGTGGGACAAACAACAATAAATATTTCTACAACTTTGATAAACTCCACAAACAAGACTCTTCGCTCTATTCTCTCTACACTTCAGCCACGATCATCAAAAATTCAAAACACTTCATGCATAGAGATGCACAAATGCCAACAATTCACAACTTCATCACATTTAGTCAATGACAGGGATGATAATTCCTTTGGAATATCTAGGACAAAATCCGACCATTTCCAAGAATATGATAAAAAATCGAATATAAATGCAATCCATATACATTATAGCCCTCAAGGTTACCAAAGACTTAACATCCTTTGCATAGGAATTGAGTTAAAAATCAAGGACCCCATGAAAAAATTTGTGTATTATTTCTTGTACATTGCTACTCCTCCTACGCACAGTATATCATGAGCTCACCTTTCTTTTCCAAAGACAATTTATAAACTTCATAATTGTGTTTCCAATTTATTATCATCATTGTGCTACAAATTTATCATCGGCTAAGGTTTCTTTCACTAACCCATAAACACAAAAATTAAAACTGAAACAACATCTGCAAACTCAGTTGCGAAATTTAATCATTCTCATACCCGATACTATGTAAATGCCTTTAAGCCTCTTGTGGTCCTTGTAACTCAAAAACGAACATCTTCTCTCCTCCTAGAAGGAATGTTTCAGTTACTTGATTCATTATTTGCAGTGAATTGGAGTTAGAAGCCATCTATGAGACCAGTTGTCGGTGCTTTTCACATAGCACTTCCATGAGCATCATTCATTCATAAATTCAAACAACAATTCATTCATAAATTGCATTTATAAATTTAATCCTGGCTCAGAATTTGAATTTGGAAAGCATCACTTTGAGATATATTTCCTTACACCAATGTATTTGATGAAAAACGACCATGTACATATATAACATAGATGTTATTAAAGAGTTACAACAATAATCATAAATTTCAAATTATTTAGACAAAGGTAAACAATTGCATAATTTTCTTTTGAAAACATTCTTACTGCACTTATTCAATAAGCAAGTTCTTGTAAATCCCACATTAGTTACAAAACTTTTTTTCTATTTCTTACTTGGTATTTACCCGAAAAATTATCCAGCCCAACTTCTGCAAACTTCCACTGAAGATATTCGGACGGATTGCACTGAAGTTATGAGAGATCCCAAGAGCCTTTTCTGGAGAGGATAGAAGATATATTCTCTACACATTCTCTCAGTGTGGAGGCGATGTATAACAACCATAACTTCTCTCAATAGGTAAACGAAAAATTTCACTTTTATCAGTCATCGAGTCTCATCATGATGGACAAACTACTCAAAAACTCCAACATTTAATAAATAAGGAGCACTAGCACTGAGGGAAGCCACATAGAACTAGTGGCTCAACTTAATCAATAGGAATGATGAACTACCCGCTCTAATACCATTGTAAGACAAAAAATTGGAAACAAAATTTAAACGTATATTGAGAATTGATCTCAAAGAATAATGTACACAATGTACATATAAATACATAATGAAATTGTTGATTCAGTTTCTGGGTATTCTTGGACTCCAATAACCACTCACCATAACACAAAGTAACCCAACCTTAATCCCAAGGATTAGTTTTCTAACAGAAGGTTGAGAAGCTTGACGGATGTCAAGTTTCCAACTTATGAATACCATATGGTAATTGTGTGATGTTGATTTCACTAAGACTAAGAACATCAAGGTTTAAATTATTTGTGAGAGATACCGGGAGAGTTTTTATGGGTGTGTAGCTTAAATCCATTTACACTATTTGTTTCAAACAACCCACACTATATTAAAATGACTTCAGTGACATCCTACTCAAATTCAAAATGTTAAGAGATACCATACTCCCATTACCCTTTTTGGAAATATAGTGAAATATTTGTTGAACGTCATTATGAATGAACAGCCTTGTGGAGCTATGAATGACTTGGAAAGTGATGTTAATTTGTTCCTGCTCAAAGATATTTAGATGTGTCGGGAAACTTTCTTCTTCCTCGACAACACTTGCTGCCAGATCCTGTAGCGTGTTGTGGATCCTGAAGAATACTACTTTCCCTTCAAAATATCTCATGATCAGTTCAATTATACAACGATCTATTAAAATGTTGAGATAAATTTGTCCCATCTCTAATGGCTCGTATCTGAGCTGAGGTTTGTATTTCAATACCTTCCATGATATCAGTCCATCCCCTAGCCAGGAAATAATCGATATTTCAAGATTAAGAACTTGGCATTTTAAGCAACAAGTGGCTATGTAAAGAAAGCACAATTTCATATTAACATCCTCTTTGCCAAGAGAATCATAACTCAACCACAGGAATTCATAAGAATTTTTGAATTTTGGTAGACTTTGGAGGTCTCGTCTCGACTCAATTGAAGAGTATTGTGGGCCATTTCCCTCCCTACCACTTTGACTGCAATGGGAAGCCCTACCACTTTAACTACAATGGGAAGCCCTCCACACTTATGACACGCATGTTTGGAAATATCTTCAACAATATTTGTAGGAAAAATTCAATTATTATAGGGAAAAGCGTGAAAAGAAAACAATTCCAACTATCCTCTTCAATAAAGTCTTGTATTTATCTGAAATTCCCATTGTTGACATGGCAGTGCAATCCCTGGAGCTGAAAATAATTTTGGACTTGGTTTGATCCCTTACAGGTAATTGTAGACCCAATTTCTCCAACAATTCTAAAGCATGCTCTCCCCATACAACATCGAAGAATATGGCAAAAACCTTTGCTGTAATTTTGATTCAACAATAATTTTACATATGCATCCAGATTCTGGTGCAAACCTACACCATTTGATAAAGTTATTTATGCACAGAGTTCCTTCTAAGACTCTTAACACATGAACCTTGCGAAACAATGAACCAAAGTAATAAATTGTCACTCGAGTGATTATGTACCTTTTTGCTATTGAAGAGCATCTTGAGAAATAGAATTTTACCAGATCCACCCCTACCAAGCATGCCAATTTTCACAGCCTCTACATCTTTTGACACCAAAATTTCAAGAACTGAAAAGGCTTCCTCTTGTCCCATTATAAAAGGTTCATCGATAAGCTTCATCTTTACATGACCAATTGTAGAAGGACATCCATGGGAATTGCTTGCAGAATTTCTTAAAGATGGTTGGGCTCCAAAGGTTTCCTTAATCTATTGAAGTTCCCATTGGAGGTTCTGAGTTAGTTCTCTGGAATAATGACCTTAATCTCTAATTGATAAATCTTGAGTTCAACCACCATGGAAAAAACCTATAAATAATGACATAAGCCATCTTTGAGGACTCTTTCATGCTTTAGTTGAATAATTTTTTTGTAAGGAAGTATTAAGCATCATGGATGGGCCTTAAGTTCATGGCCATAGTCAAGGAAGGGAAGTAGGAGCACACGGCTCTAAATTTCTTCTAAGACTCAGTTGTCATGAATAAGTGTCTGAATTGCCACAATAAAACTTTCTTGGTTATGAATTTCCTCCAAGGGTGTTGTGGGTTCCATGAATAGGTAACGTGTGTGCCAGAAATTTGTCTATAGCTATAGCTAATATGAAATTATTTCAAGAATTAAATTTTTCCTAAATGATTCTTCTGGAAGTTACTTAGCGTGAAAAACACCTACAATCTACAAAAAATTACATATTTTGTGCATCTTTCAACTATAAGGGGCTTACTCAAGTACATTAGGACAATATTACAAACAATAGTGGACATTTTTGCCTTGATAATGGTTAGAGAATTAATAAATGGTCACTGAAGTGATTGCATGCATTTTCTCTATTAAAGAGAATCTTGAGAATCAGAGTTTTCCCGAATCCACCCTTGCCAAGCACATGAATTTTCTTATCCTTTGCATATTTTATCACCAAATTTTCGAGAAATGAAAAGGATTCATGTTGTCCCATTATAAAAGTTTCACCGATAAGATCCATCTCTACACGACCGGTTGTAGAAAGAACTCCATGGGTATTTATTGCAGAATTGCATGAAGATGGTTGGGCTCTAAAGCTTTCCTTAATATCCTAAAGTTCCCATCAGAGGTTTTGAGTTTCTTCTCTAGAATAATGACCCTCATCTCTAATTTAGAACTCTTGAGTTCAACCACCATGAAAAAGAACTAGAAATAATTACATGAGCCATCTTAAAGGACTCTTTCATGTTTTAGATGAATACAAAATTTTATAATGAAGTATTAAGCATCATGGATGGGCCTTAAGTTCATGACCATACTAAAGGAAGGGAAATAGGAGCACTTGGCCCTAAACATTTCTTATAAGACTCAATTGTCATGAATAAGTGTCTGAATTTCCACAATAGAACTTTTTTGGCTCTGAATTTCCTCCAAGGGTATTGTGGGTTCCATGAATAAGTTACTGTGTGCTAGAAATGGGTGTATAGCTATAAATAATGTGACACTATGTCAATAATGACCGTTTTCCCTAAATAATGATTCTTGAAGTTACTTAGCATGAAAAATACCTACAATCTACAAAGTAGTACATATTTTTTGCATCTTTCAACTATAAGGGGCTTACTAAAGGACATTAGTATGGTATTACTAACAATAATGCATATTTTGGCCTTGATAATGGTTAGAGAAGTGTAACAAGGTAATTTATAATTTAGCAAAGACTTTTGGGCTCAATCATGGCGAAAGATGCATTGAAACACCACATAAGACCTTTTTCTAGTACCTTTAGCCTCAGAGTGGGATATGGTCATCGTTAATTGGTTGTAGATAGTAGTGATGGCCGGTCTAACGCCATAGGCCAAGGTGAAAAAGGAAAACAAGGAACATACATAGGAAAATGAAGATTCTAGGCCTCAAGCACTTTGAACAAGGCCTCCAACCATGATACATCCCCTCTTAATGGGGTATATAACCCCCAGATGGTATCCTAGGCACCATTAGGTAGTCTTGCATAAAAGGGATGAACCTACGGGCGTTTTCATGATTTGGAAAGGAAAATTAGTTCTAATGCTAAGATTTCATTTACAAACATTTAAAGGTGAGAGAAGCCTTGCATAGTTATGGGTTTATATAATAATAAATAATGCATATTATTAGTGTGCATGTTAGTAACACATGCTTGTTGTTACACAAAAACACATTAAATTTAGTAGAATAGCTCAAGTGGTTGATGCTTATGAATTACAAATAATATGTCACAAGATTATGTCTTTGGGCTAGTCGTAAAAAGTCTTAAAAACTAACTAAATTAGAATTTTTTTTTTAAATTATTATTAAAAAAACACTTGTCTGTTTATACATCTCCTCTTGCCAAAATTAAAAATCCTTAAAAACTAAAATTAATATATGAATTAAATATAGTCAATTTGAAAATAGAGAATCTATGTAATTATTATTTTTACTAAATTTATATTACAATTAAATCCACTAACAATATTATATAAAGACCATTTTATTTATTTTAAAATTTCAATAACACATCTAGAAAACTGTGATAATATTACAATTTACAAAATATAAATGCAAAATATGTCACCAAAATAATGTGTCACGAAGAAGACCAACAATGGATAGGAAATATTTTTTTCCCCAAGTATTTACTATAGAAGTTACTTCCAATAAAACTTTCCTCTAAAAAAATTATAATTCCTATAACTTTTTAGATGTTGTCCTCAGACTTTGTGACCACTTCTATTTTATTTTCTTTGTAATTGTTTAAATCATTTATTAATATTAATTCATTGTAAATTTTTATTGTTTCAAGTGTCTTTAATTGTAAATAACTTTCTGATAATATTTTTAAAGAAGGACATATCATTATAGTCAAAACTTGGAGTAAAGGAATTGCCTCCACTTCTACATATGGTACCTCTTCCAATTCCGATAAAGAAGAAAGAGAACAAATTTCCAATGAAGGAAATGCCCCTCTGCAACCAAATTATTTGGGAAGATGCCTCAACATAGGAAAACTATAAATACCCAATTTCCTCAAACTCCTCAACGTCTTCAAATGTGGAAATTCTTCCGTCTTATTGCACCCACCCAATTGAAGATACCTCAGATTTTGAAGACCACAGAAATTGCTCCCCATTGTAACCAGGTGAGAGCATTCCAATGATAGTCTTCTCAACTTTGACATCTTACTCAAGTCACCTAGTAAGTTTTCCATATTTGTGAGTACCAAAGATAAAGTCTCCATTTCAATCATTGTAACTGCTGGATTTAGTCCTTAAACTATTTCTGTTTTTTTTTAAGGGATTATGATTTTAATTTTTTAAATGAGATTAACAAGTAAATTTAATCTAGTAATGAACATGATTTATTTGTTTTATTTGAATAAAGAATTAATTATGGAATGTTTTTCATCAAAACTAATGATAAAGTATTCCAAGATTCCAGAGTAGTTAGGCAAAAATAAGTTAAAGAGAGTTAACTTTTCCTCTGAGGATTAAAGGAAAATCCCAGTGAGGAAAAGGGGTTCTGTAATTTTAGAAGAGAGCCAAGAGGCTTGAGGGTGAGAGTCAATCCAGAGCTGGTGGGTACTAGTGGAGACTCTGTAACCTGAATCTGGGAACGAAGACTGGACTGAGAGTCTTGAGGTCTATTGAAGAAGATACTGTTATCTAAGTCCTACTCTGATGCACCGCACAGGGGGAGTTGAGGACGTAATCACCTCTCTCATGGTTGGGAGGATATCTTCAACATTCTAAACTGAGATAAGTAACTTAAGAATGTGTTAAGGCAGTTCTGTGAATCTTACTATATTTTTCCAAATTGATTAAATGTTATTTCTGTAAATAAGAACAAAATAGAAAAAGACGGTAAAGTTGATTCTATGATAAATTTTCTTCAATAAAGAATGAATGATGGTATATAACAATACAAATGAGTTAATTAGTTCTTATCTCTAAAACAATACATTTTCCTGTGCTTTATATTAAAAGTTTTATTGAGACAAGAATGGTTGTGTTAGGGTCGAAAGAAGAAATGAGGTTATTAAATGTAAATACTAGAAAAAGACTGAGAATGGAACTGTTAGACTGTCTAGGGTTGGAAACCCCAAACTGTATAGTTTGTTCCCTATTCCATTAATGACTATACATGGACTGTTCGATTACAAAAATTAATCCAACAAATTATGATGGTATGGACATCTACCCTGTACATGTATCTGGACAAATATACAAGAAGGTAACAACTAGAATGAAAGACTACTATGTATAAAAGGGAAAATAGCCTACTGAATTGGCATTGTCAATAATAAACATATGTAATAAATTTTGTAAAAGATTAAGATTTCATCATGAAATTGTCGTTCCAAATAAAGAAAGTACATGAAATAATTTACCGGATAATAAAATGAACAGAAGAAACAACATGCATGTGATCTGACATAGATATGAGCATTTAGACATAGTATTAATACTATCCATCCGAATATAGATATAAGTTAAACTACATAGTTGGTGCACCATGAGAGTTGGACCAAACTGACAGTGTTATTATACAAAATCAGGGTATTGAAGTAAGCAGCATACATAAATATTCATATAAAGCAACGGAAAGAGACTTTTGTGCCGAAAAACAATTTCCTATTGTATCATTAACATGAATTAGAGTATTTCCAAGTCCAAAAAAAAATATCCATTTACAATTTGACCAAGAAATACCAGAACGCAATGTTAATATCATTGCATGTATGGAGAAAGATAAAAGAATTAAAAATAGTGCACAATAAGCCATACTTAAGGCAGTAGGATTATCATTACATATTGTATGAACTTAAATAAGAGAACAGAGCCTTTAAGGCTTCCTTCGAAAATGTTACGAAATCTAGGGATTAACCTAGAAGTCCGAAGGGTTTCAAAGGAATAAAACATTGCAAAGGCCGCTGTATTTGTTTGCAGAATATGAGAAGAAGTCATTGCCTCAGTGCAAAAAGGTTATGAAGGAGAGTGCCATGCTACCAAACATGTGTCATAAATTACCTATAAGAACACTTGAGAAGATATCAATGTTTAGAGGCAATGTAAAACCCTAGAGAAAGTTAATATGTTGAAAACCGAAAGTGAGAATAGAAGTATACCAGTACTATGGAAATTCAACACAGTACACCAATAAAATGTTGATCAGTTGTTGCCATTGATGTCAACCCAAGCATCACCAAGGGCTACCCCAATCTTTCATGGGAATTTTGACCTATGAAAATACTATATTATGAGTCAAGGATATTTTTGATGGTTTCTACTTGTCGAGATGTGTCCATTGATATATGGCACGCCACATAATTCTTCACGGTTTGCGAGATATTCATGTTTGAAGTTAGTAACCCCAATTAGTGGGCTAAAACCCCATGGGGTTGTGGCATGACACTAATCATTGGTTGTGGTCATTGAACAGTCAATAATTAATAATTTTTAAGCTCCTAAAATCCCTCCCACATTCACTTGTTGAAGACCCTATCAACCTAAGCATTTATATAAATTGTGATCCTCATATCCTCCTCATGTAGGGATTTCGGTACTTGAAACAGGTCATCATGGAATTTTCGCTATAACTTTTTTATATGAAGGTTCAGAAGCTGAAATTTTTATCATGTGAAGCTGAAGTCCTGAGGAAGCTTGTGTAAAAATTTCAGATCATGGTTCGCAATATTTTCAAAGATATGATCTGTGGAAGTTAGGGATTTTGCAGGCTCCTAAACTTCATCTCAAAGAGGTGACCTTGGGAAAATTGTCATAGCTCTCTCTATGAGCATCATATTGGAATTATGTAATATGTGGTGAATATTTTACGGAATTTATATTTCTGTATATCAATTTCAGAGCTAAATGAGGGAACAATGACACGTGGCACGCCGTACAAGTTTTCTTTGCGGAACTAGTCCATAATTAGGCCATTGTGAGAGATTGGGCATAAATTTTTCTTGAAGAATTCAAATTGGGTAAGACCTATGGCATTGGAAATAAGACTCATAGGACTAATATAGGACTGAAATCACATATTGGGGGATCTAAAATAGTAGAGATACATTAGATTCAATATCGAGCTCCTAGAAGTCAAGAAAAAGCTAGAGCATGTGTTGTCAAGGGTTGCAAAGGACCAGACTTTCTAGGGCAGCAAAGCAAAGAAAGGTGCAGAAAAATGATTTAGAAGAGGTAAGCTCCAGGTAATTATATTCTGTATATGCATGTTAATATCTTAATTGCATTAGATTCTTTGTATTCTAATTATTATTTTTTTGTTTAGCACTGACATATGCTCTCCAAGATGAGGTAAGTTTTTCTATTATCATGTCATGGGTATTTCCTTCAAGATTTTTTTCTGGTATTATATATTCATAAAGATAAGACTCAATGCATCATCTAATTTTTTGAAGAGTGAGAAAGGGTAGCATGACAGGAGCAGCAATCAAGGTGCAAAACAGTAGCAAGAAGTTCACCACATGAAGTCTTCAAGTGGGCAGCATTGCATACAGTAATTGTAAAGGTATCATTGTACTAAGTCATTATAAAAGCATCATTGTAAAATTTTTACAAGTGTCTATATGCAAATAATTGAAAAGGAATTGTCGAGAGTTCTAGGATCATCATTAGGTGTTTGTGTCATAGTTAGAGTTATGGTCTAGTGTGTCTTCTTCTTCTACATCATTCTATATCATTGTAAAGTGGACCATTTTCCCTGGTACAGGATTCCATTCTCATTTTATTCTTCTATAGGGTGGTAGGTTGGTGCTAGGCTAGTGCATGAAGTCACCAACAGGTTCAAGCCTATGAAAAATTTAGGGTGGTAGGGTGCTGCTAGGGTGAGTTGTAGCTCATTGGGTGTTGGGGAATCTGTTCAGTTGACTACTGAAGAATATCGGACGTTAGAGCATCCATCCAGTGGGAGCTGGAGAAGAATTATTTTATATATTCTAGGAAGTTGGAGCTTTATTTTCAATTGGATTTGAATATTAAAGAATTATTAGAAAACAATTCAGGTGGTTTTTGTCCTAAAGGGGCTTTCCACCTTAAAAATTGTCTACATTTGTGTTCCTTTTGTTTACTGCTATCATTGTACAAAAACTGATAATAATTGAAGATTAACTAATGCTCTAAAAGATTAATAACTATAATAATTGAAAGGAATACTGATTCACCCCTCCTCTCATTATTTCCAACAACTAGAATCAGAGCTTGGTTCCTTCAATAGCATTTTAACAGCTGGAAGGAGGTCATGGAGCATACCAAGAATGGTGTACCTCTGTTCAATGAAAATAATTATGCACTCTCGAAAGGAATAATGAAGGTCTATCTCTTGGCGCAAGGTTACGAAGTATGGGACACTGTTCAAAATGGATTTACATCAACCGCAAAGGAAAAAGGTAAGAAGAATTTGGTAAATGACACAAAAACAAAGAATATTATTATTAGTGGACTTATTGAATCTGCTTATCATAAGGTGTTGGGTTGTAAAACCGTAAAAATGTAATGGAAAAGCTTGAGAATATATATGTAGGTGACTCAAATTTCAAAGAAGCAAAGCTTCAAATCTACAGAGAAAAATTTGAGCAACTCAGAATGAAAGAATATGGCAACATTGTTGCATACTTCCAACACGTTGATGAAGTAACCAATACTCTGGAAGGATTGGGATAGGTTGTTGACGAGAAGACTATTATAGGAAAGATTCTTAGAACACTACCAGGGAGATTCAACCCAAAGATATCGGTCTTAGAATACAGTGAAAATCTGGACAAACTTAGCAAAGAGGAATTACATGGAGTTCTCATAGTATATGAAATGAGACTTGATGAAGAAGAGGGTACTTTGCATATAGAAACTACGGTCACTGCATATAAGAAAATCAATAAGGAAAAAAAACCTTCAAAGGAAAAGACATGCACATGTAAGTGTGAAGAAAAGGAATATGATGAAGAAGGTCTTTTAGATGGAGAATATGCTTACTTTACATGAAAAAAAAATTGGTAAGGAAAAATTCAAAGGTAAACTTCCATTGATATTTTTTGGCTGTGGTGAGGTTGGGAATTTCTCAGCAAAATGTCTAAACAAAAGTGATGGCAACTCAAAAGGAAAGAAAGGATTTAAGAAATTCAGTAAGCAGGGCAAAAAGAAAGGATTCAAAAGGAACTTTCTCTCTAAAGAAGATAGCTCATCATCCAATGAAAACAGTGATAGTGAAGAAGAAGCCAATGAGAGAGTATTGTTTATGGCCAAGCACAATAAGGAAGAGGTATCAAACAATGAAGAAGAAGGGTTGACCATAGAAGCATTTTCTAAGGAGGAAATCATGCTTATAAAAGAGCTAAAGGCTGAGAAGATCCGCTCCAATACTCTTGAAGAACAAGTTCAAGGTCTCAAAATTGAAGTTGAAGAACACAAATGTATTGAACAATCACTTCAAAATAATTTGGAAGAAAGAAACCAAGAAAGGGAAGCATTAGAAGCTGAAATAGTCTCGTCGTATAAGGAAGTCATGAAGAAGGGAAAAACTATCCAAAACTATGCCAACATCTCAAGGGAATTGGAAGAACTCATCAACAATCAACAATCTTACAACGACAGAACTGGCCTCGGTTACAAAGAAGAAGAAGAAGCAGGACCTTCTACAACAAAATACAATGAACCTATGAGATATGACATGCATGTAGACTTCATTGGACAAGATTAAGAAGAACAACCTTGGAAGACAATTCCCTGATGAAGATTTATATCCATGTACCAACATATGTTTCATGGCTATTGTTATTCATGTGGAAAATTTGGTCATAAAGCTGTAGAATGTCGCATGTACCCTAGGAACCAATACATTTCTAGGATATCTATAAAATATGAACCTCCAAGGGCTGAACGAAACATCAATATATTTGAACATTTAATAAATAATATGGAATGTTACAAATGTCGAAACTTTGGACACATAGCCAGAGACTGCAGACTTGAAAATCCTCCAGAAGAATCTTCGAAGCCACAGAACAAACGAACATGGAAGAAGAAGAAGACTGATAATTTTTCTCTCACTCTCAAGGCTCAAAACAACAAAGATGTGTGGTATGTTGATAGAGTTTGTTCAACGCATATTACTGGAGATAGAAAGAAATGTGTATCTCTGAAAGAGAAGAAGTATGGACCCGTATCCTTTGGAAATGATGGGTCTTCAAATGTTATAGAATCATGTACCATCACTCTCGGAAGCAAAGATTTTCTAGCCAAGATTTACAATCTTCTCAGTGTTGGAAAAATGTGTGATCAAGGACACATAATGCTATTCAACTCCACAAAATGTGAAATCAGGAAAGGCAGGTATGGTAAAATTGTGGCTACAGCAAGTCAAGCTCCAAATGACATATATGTTCTAGATGAAGCAACTAAATCATGTCTATTAGCTAAAGAAGACGAAAGTTGGTTATGGCACAAATGAATGCGTCACATAAAGTTTGACAATCTTGTCAGGATAAGCAAAAAGGAAGTAGTACGAGAAATGCCGAAAATCTAAAAACCTTCCAACACACTATGTGAGGCCTGTCAGCACGACAAGAAGACAAAAGTAGGATTTAAAACAAAAGAACACTTTACATCACATCCATTAGAATTGATACATACTAATATATATGGTCCTGTGAGAACAAAAGGCTTAGATGGAGAATTATATTTCATGTTAATGACAGATGACTATACCAGGATGACAACCGTCAGTTTCCTAAAGAAAAAAATTGAAGCATTTGAGAGCTTTAAGATCTACAAGGAGTTAGTTGAAAATGAAAATGATTTGAAAATTGTCTAAGATCAGATAATGGCTGAGAAGTCACTTCCAAATTTTTTCAGCAATACTGTGACGAAAATGGAATAAAAATAAAATTTCAACAGTACGAACACCTCAGCAAAATGGAGTTGCTGAAAGATAGAACGAAACCGTACAGGAAATGGGTAGAAAAATGTTGAAAGACTCAAAATTGGATGAAAAATTATGGGTTCAAGCAATTGATACGACAGTCTTCATTATCAATCGAAGTCTTCTCAGAAATAATTACGACAAGCCTCCATATGAATTATGGAAATGAAAACTGACTAATGTAAAATATTTCAGAATCTTCGTAAGAAAATGTTATATCAAAAGAGAAGATCAAAAGCTGGGTAAGTTTGAATCACGTGTTGACGAAGGTATATTTGTTTGTTACTCACGCAAAAGAAAGGCCTATAAATGCTATAATATAAGACGAAAACAGATAGTGGAGGGAATAAATGTTACATTTGACGAAGATGGTGTTCTAACTAATAATGATGAGGACCTAGAATCTTTGAAACTTGAGACCGAGGCTGAAAAAGACACAGAGAAAATTCTAGAACAAGAAGTAACTGTCAACGAGGAAGAAGTAAATAATGATCATCAAGATATACAAGAACAACAACAAGAATCTCCTCCAAAGATAACAAAAAATGGATTCAAAAGAACCATCCATCAAATCAAAGCATTGGAGACATAAATGAAAGTTGGCAGCTTCGTTCATCACGACAAGCTCACATTGCTTTTCTAGAAACCTTTGAGCCTAGTAGTTTTCAGGGAGCCCGCCAAAATGAACATTGGGTAGTTGATATGAATGAAGAATTGGATAAAATCGATTAGAATAACACCTGGGAATTAGTTCCACGACCAAAAGATAAAAATGTTGTTAGGACTAAATGGGTGTTCAAGAACAAATTGAATGAAGATGGACATGTTACCAAAAACAAAGAAAGATTGGTTTGCAAAGGCTAAGCACAAGTGGAAGGAATTGATTTCGATGAAAAATTTGCACCAGTTTCCAGAATGGAAGCCATCTGAATGTTTCTTGCCTATGCATGTTCAACAAAAATCAAATTCTACCAAATGGATGTTAAGTCAACATTCATGAATGGAAAATTAGAATAAGAATTTTACATCGAACAACCTGAAGGTTTTATACTATCAGAAAAATAAGACTATGTTTGCAGGTTAAAGGAGGCTCTATATGGTCTCAAGCAGGCTCCCAGAGCATGGTATGCAAGTATTTATGGATATCTACATCAACAAGGGTTCAATAAATGTACTGATAAAAGAAATCTTTATGTACAAATAGAAAAAGATAATTTAACAATCGTTGAGGTATATGTGGATGATATAATCTTTGGTAGCAATTATGATCATCTAAGTAATAACTTTGCTACAAATATGCAAAGTGAGTTTGAGATGTCTTTACTTTGTGAGCTGACATACTTCTTAGGGCTTCAAATATATCAACAAGAGAAAGGAATATTTATATGTCAAGCCAAGTACATCAAGGAAATGCTCAAGAAATTCAAAATGGAAGATTGCAAACCCGTCCTTACTCTGATGGTAACAGGTTGCAAATTGAGCATAGATGACTCATCTAAGGATGTGGATCAGAGGTTGTAAATATCTATGATTGGTAGTCTTCTCTATGTAACATCCTCCAGGCCAGATGTTATGCAAGTAGTTGGACAAGTAGCAAGATTCCAAGTAGTACAAAAAGAATCACATATTATTTCCGTCAAAATAATTATTCGATATCTAAATGGAACAACAGAATATGGCTTGTGGTATCCCAAGGGTAGAAATCTCATTATTCAAGTCTTTACAGATGCATATTGGGTAGGAAGCATTGATGATCGTAAGAGTACTAGTGGAGCAACATTCTATCTATGTGGTTGTCTCATATCATGGTTGAGAAAAAATCAAACCTCAATCTAGTTATCTATAGTGGAAGAATAATACATTGCAGCAGCAGCTTATTGTACTCAACTCCTTTGGATGAAACAAACTTTGCAAGATATTCAAGTACAATTCAGTAAGCCTATTTGCATCTTTTGTGATAATACTAGTGCCATCAACATCTCTAAGTATCCTGTCATGCATTCAAAAATAAAACACATTCCGATCAAATATCATTTTGTTAGAGAAAAAGTCGCTGAAAAGAATATCAAACTTGAATATGATGGTACAAAAGAACAAATCATTAATATCTTCACTAAACCTTTACCTCGTGAAGAATTTGAATATCTTCACTAGAAGCTTGGGATTCTCCAAAGTTCTCATTAGATTTTCCTTATTTAGAAAATAAAGGGGGAGTGGAAGTGTGTATAGGTCCATAGGATGGTTGTGTGTCAGGGGGAGTTACCCTTTACCATTTATGTCAAAGGGGGAGAGAATTTTGTAGAAATAGGTGTCATGATCACAGGGGAGTACTTGTGTTGCCGTCAATTCCAAAGGAGGAGATTTTTTATCAGTGGTTGTCAATGATGTGAACCCAAGCAACACCAGGGGCTACCCCGATCTTGCATGGGAATTTTTACCTACCAAAATACTATATTCCGAGTCAAGGATATTTTTGAGGGTTTGTACTTGTAGAGATGTTTCCCTTGATATATGGCACGCCACATAATTCTTCACGGTTTGAGAGATATTCATGTTTCAAGTTAGTAACCCCAATTAGTGGGATAAAACCCCATGGGGTTGTGGCATGACACTAATCATTTTTTGTGGTCATTGAACAGTCAATAATTAATAATTTTTAAGCTACTAAAATCCCTCGCATGTTCACTTGTTGAAGACCCTCTCAACCTAAGCATTTATATAAATTTTGATCCTCATATCCTTCTCATGTAGGGTTTTCGCTACTTGAAACAGGTCATCGTGGAATTTTCACTATAAAAATTTTCTATGAAGGTTCAGAAGCTGAAATTTTTATCACGTGAAGCCTAAATCCTAAGGAAGGTCGTGTAAAAATTTCAGATGAGGGTTCACAATATTTTCAGAGATGTGATCTGTGGAAGTTAGGGTTTTTGCAAGCTCCTGAACTTCATCTCAAAGAGGTGACCTAAGGAAAATAATCATAACTCTCTCTTTGAGCATCGGATTGGAATTTTGTAAAATGTGGAGGATAGTGCATGGAATTTAGTTTTCTATGTATCAATTTTAGAGCCGAAGGAGGAAACAGTGACATGTGGAATTCCGTACAAGTTTGCTCTACTGAACTAGTCCATAATTAGATCATTGTTAGAGATTGGGCATAAATTTTTCCTGAAGAATCCAAATTGGGTTAGACCCATGGAATTGGAAAGAAGACCTAGAGGGATACTATGGGACCAGAAATCACATATTGGGGATTTCAAAAATAACAGATACACATCAGATTCAATATCGAGCTCCTAGAAGGAAAGAAAAAGCTAGATCATGTGTTGTCAAGGGTTGCAAAGGACTAGACTTTCTAGTGAAGCAAAGAAAAGTAAGGTGCACCAGAATTATGCAGTAGAGGTAAGATCCAGGTAATTATCTTCTGCATATGCATGTTCATCTCTTAATTGCATTAGATTCTTGGTATTCTAATTTGTTTTTCTTGTTTAGCACTGACATGTGCTCCGAGGGATGAGGTACATTTTGCTATTATCTTGTCATGGGTATTTCCTTGAAGAATTTTTGCAGGTATTATATATTCATCAAGATAAGACTCAATGCATGATCTAATTATTTGAAGAGTGAGAAAGGGTAGCATGACAAGAGCAACAATCAAGGTGCAGAACAACAACAAGAAGTTCACCACATGAAGTCTTCAAGTGAATAGCACTGCATACAGTCATTGTAAGGGTATCATTGTACTGAGTCATTGTAAAAGCATCATTGTAAAATTTGTACAAGTGTCTATCTGCCAAGAATTGAAGAGGCAGTGTCGGGAGGTATGAGATCATCATTAGGTGGTTGTGTCATAGTTGGGGTTATGGTCTAGCATGTCTTTTCTTATACATCATTCTATATCATTGTAAAGTGGACCATTTTCCCTGGTACGAGAGTCTATTCATCTTTTATTCTTCTATAGGGTGGTAGGGTGGTGCTAGGCTGGTGCATGAAGTCACCAAAAGGTTCAAGTCTATGAAAACTTCATGGTTCTAGGGTGGTGCTAGGTTGAGTTGTAGCTCATTAGGTGTTGAAACATCCGTTCAGTTGACTACTGAAGAGTCTCGGGCGTTGGAGCATCTATCCAGTGGGAGCTGCAGAAGAATTTTTTTCTAGATTCTACAAAGTTGGAGCTTTCTTTGAAGAAACAAAGTGGCATATCTGTTTCTTCGGTAGAAGCAGAGTATCGTGGTGCAGTTGAAGCCAACAAGGATGCCATGTGGCTTCGTCAGATCCTGTCTAAAGTTGGTCTTCATCAGCATCATCCAACTACACTTTGGTGTTATAATCAGAGTGCCATTCAGCTATGCAAAGATCCAGTTCAACATCAGCCTATGAAACACATTGAGCTTCATATTAAATTCATCAGAAAGCTCATTCATGACCGTGTTATTAAAGTAATATATTGTTCAACCAATGATCAATTTGCTGATATCTTTACAAAGGGTCTCACAGAAGCAAAGTTTACCAAACCTCGATCTATGCTTGGAGTTCAAGAAAGTTATCATTAAGGGGGGATAAACTCTAATGCCTCCTTCCTTCTTCTATTGTGTCACCTTTGTAAATCCTTCAATCCTATCCCACATTGTTCTTAAGGGGGGATGTTAGGATATTTTGGCACATAGGAAATAGTCTCCTTTTTTGTCACCTTTGTAAATCCTTCAATCCTATCCCAAGGTGTTCTTAAGGGGGGATGTTAGGATATTCCGAAACAGGGGAAATAGTTAAGTATAACTTGGTCTAGTGTAGAGTTAGGTAAATCGTGTTTCTTTACTATGTACATTTGTAACTTATAATCCGACGGTCATGATTTGTAGTGATCCGATGGTTCACTCTCTCCTCGGTATTACTGACACTTGACCCGTGACTTAACACCCGATTGATCCATGATCTATATTTAAAGTGCATGGAGGTTCATTTGTCCGGTAACCTTTTATGAGAGAAACATGTGTAAATTTTCTTTTTTTATATTAATAAATTTCCTGAAGTGGCCGTGTTGGCTCAGGCCATGGACTGTTTTCCTCTTCAAGGGTTTTAACCACGTGATATACTGGTGTACTAATTTGTGATCTGTTTGTGAGCGGTGACCTTTGGTGTTTGATCTAAGTAAGTTACCTTGTAAATTCCTACATAACTGAAGATCGTGTGTGTTGATAACCCAAGATTTGAGTGACTCTAGAAAAATAATTACTACCGTTATCATGTCATAACATGGTAAGGTTTGATTTTTTTTTTCTCTGAAATTTATTATTGGCAATTCTTAGATTTTCACTTCGAAAATAGAAGAGAAGAGAAGGAACCATCTCCTAACTCGACCCATCTCCAGTTTTTTTATGGTAAATCCAGATTTTTTCTCTCAAAATTTGACTAGCAAGGATGGTTTTTGTTCAGTGAACCCTGTTATTTCTTCTCACCATTCTCATGTTTCTTCTCACCTTGTTCACTGCTCAGTGTTTGGACATTCTCCATATCTGAGAATCTCAACTTTCAAAATTGGATTCATGGGATCAAGAAATCCTTTCCAAGAGTTTACACGCTAGATATCTGGCCACAAATAAGCAACTTGTGGTAGCCCTGTCTGTGTGAGATGATCACCATCTCCATTATTTATTTCCTAGGACCAAGGACTAAATGGATTCTTGATATGTAAAGCCCAATTTTTTGTACATCTACATGAGCCAATTTAGGGGGGAGTGGAACTAATGTCTTTGAAATTTTGCATCCATTCTTGGGTTGTTCATGTTCCTCGCCACGTAATCACTATGTCTCGTCTTCCCAACCTCTCTGTCTCATTTGGATCCATGAAAACCACAATAAATAAAATCCAAACACCTTAGTCGATTTATTTTTCACCAAAATAGGATCGTAACGCACCAACATTTTTGTATATATATTTGGTTACTTGATAACCGGAATGAGGAAAAACCATTTTCTAGAAAAAAGAGTGTTTATTGTGCTTACAAGTTCCATAATATTTAGAATATTCTTTTTCATCAAAGCCATCATAGAAAATATGAGAAAATTCTCTGTATCTAAGAATCTTAGCTTTCATAATTGGATTCATGGGATCAAGCAATCCTTTCCAAGAGTTGACACCCTGGATATCTCACCACAAATAAACAACTTGTGGTAGCCCTGCCTATGTGGGATGATCACCATCTTCCTTATTTATTGTGGGGAATAGGGAATGAATGGATTTTTGATCTGTAAATCCCACAAATTCTCCCTAGAAAGGGGAAATGAAAATTGAACCATCGTACTTCATAGTTTTCAATTAGTATCCAGATGCTATTTTTGGAAACAAATTTTATAGTAGGTTGTTGTTTCTAATGGGTTTTCTTTCTAGAGGATTGTGGACATATAATCGAGAGAAACTATGTAGTAATAATCACTAGGTTTATACGTATATATAAGATTAATCTACCAATATTGAAATACTGAAGTTTGGGTGATTTCTTCTAACCATTATGATGTTTCTTCTCGATGTGTTCCCTGCTCAGCGTTTGGAAATTCCTTGAACTCTGTGTGTGTTTTTACTACAGTCAATATGTCCCTCCCTTCTCAATCATCAACCACTCTATTGGTCAACCCACCTACCTACGCAAATGACACCCCCTCCCATCGGTCTTCCTCTTCCATCGCTCTCCTGCTCAACCCTCCTTCCTGTGCAAATGACACCCCCCTGCAATCAGTCTTCCTCTTCCACTTCTGTCCCTAATGATTCATCCATTACTTCACCCTCCTCACCCCTCCTTAAAATCCCCCCTTCCTACCCTGCTGGTTTGAACTCCCCTTCTGATTCGAATCCCCCCGCGGCTCCTTCCCCACCGTTTTTCCTCCTCTACCCATAAATCAATCTTCATTGATAACCTTAACTCTCAAATTCTAATTGAGCCCTTCACGTATAAAATTTATTTTAATAACAAACCTATCAATTTTATTAATTCCATCCCATTTCATTTTTTCCTTCCCGCCATATTTTTGTTTTTAATAACAAACCCAACCAATATAATTATGATAATAAATATAATTATAATTTAATCAAGAATAATCCCCCATTAAAAATCATCTCTCTAATAATATCCCTAACAATAACATTAAAAATAAGAAAACTCCTAACATTAGTAATAATTTGACTAATAATACCCCTAATAAAAATTATAATTTAATTAATAATAGTCTCCTCACTAATAATATTTTCACTAATAATTCCCCTAACAATAAAAATAAAAAGACCAATAATACCCTGAACATTAATAATAATAATAATAATTCTTACAAAACCTCTTTTAAAACATATTATTTATGTTGAAGCTCTATCAGCTTTTTATGTGTCATTTTCAGCCCCACTATCTTTCTGTATCTTCTCTTCAACACTATTGGATGAACCAATGCTTGAATTTTTCCTATTGTTCTCAGTACGAGAGATAGTGTTATTCTTGGCTTGACTAGTTGCCTTCAATATTTTTCTTTCATTCTTCATATTATGTGAATTTCCATTAGATGAACCTATGCTAGTTGTTTCTTTGTTTGTCACAATTGAACATCTACTACCGTTTCTCTTTGAGGAAGGAATCTTATAATTTGGTTTCTTCTCATCTTTCACTTCAACCCGTAGTGGATGAGCTCCAACACTTCTTCTCATACTAAATATTTTAAGCATGTGTAACAACCCAAATTTTTTAGGCATTGTAGCTTTGAGTTCTGAAATTGTTCATTGGTAGTGAACATTGCCAGATGGGGTGGCTTTTGCATTTGTGGGATTCTTCAATTCCTTCCCACTACCTATTGGAATTGTAATAGTAGCTTGTGGCATGGTCTCATTATTGGATTTGTGCAAGCTAGCTTGTGTCTCATTGTCATCATCAAGCTTATGTAAGAAAGTAGTTGAACCCTTGTTACAATTTCTGTTTGAATTGAGTGATAATGGTTTTTCTTCTAGTTTCCTATAATATGGATGAAATAAAAATTGAATAAATTACCTAATATAAAAAAAAAAAAAAATTGCATAAAATGACTTGAAAATCTATCTAATCGGGAGATATTACTACACTACACCTGGTATGGCAGTTGCTTTGTTTATTCAATTTAGAAAAGTTCAATTGAAGTTGTCCCAGTTTTCTTGTGGTTTTCATAGGGATGAACCCTTGATTTTGAGATTGAATTCATAAAGCTTGGAGAAACAATAAATGACTTTGGGACCCTGCCCTTCACTTTAACAAAAAGTGGAGAAGCTGATACAAGGTCATGGAAGGATTGCTCATGAAACCTGAGAGAAATTTAAATCATCATAATTATGGTAGTATAATGTCTCAAATCAACATTGAATAAAATTACACAGTACAATCCACATCCATTCTAATTTCCTCAAGATTTAAAATGTTTATATTGTAGAGGTTAATGGTTAAAGAGAGTAGGGTCTTATTTATACATAGAGTGGAACCAACTATCCTCCCTAAGCATTGAGTACCAAAATTTAAATGGTAGATGATAATTGTAATGAAATTGAAAATTCTATTTACTTTTCTTCTTTTTTGGGTCTTCCCTTTAGAGGTAAATGCACCCACATGGGGTCCTATATTTTCATTTGCAACAATTCAAGTTGTTGAATACAAAAATTGTATAAATATTTAAAAACACAAGGTATTGTTTTCTGATAAAACCCTACGCATTTGTAAATGCTAGAATATGCAATAATGGTTGGTTAATAATAATTATATACATTACCATGAATGCCCAAGATTGAACAATCCATACTTTCCCTTACTGGTTGATTGACATGCTTTGGAAATATTCGGCGCCATAGATTTTTGGATATTTTTGATGTTCGAATTTGAGCTTGCTTGCACCTCATACAATAGCTTAAACCTCCAATTATTTTGTGGCTACTTTCTAGTGTATTATGTTATTTGTAAAAACATTACTCATTAAATTCATTAGTAGTTCCACCATGGATTTTCTACAAAAATGTGGATATCTGGATTTTGAATGTAATGTTTATCATAACAAAACACATAACAGTAAGATTTTTGGGTTTGGAAAAGCATAAAAAATTGAATTGGGGATTGAAAAATAGAACTAATCATATCGGCATGGGCCTAAAACCAGTCTACCAACTTTAAAATTGGAACTGGTTTGACAGTTTTGGGGAGTGAAAAATGATCTCATGGCTAGTGAAAAATTATCTCATGGAGGGAGATTTTGGTTCAATGAAATTTGGTATTTGATTTTTATTTTATCTATTTATATTCTTTCATTGAGAATGAAAGACATATTTTGAACATATTTATTTATTTAATGTAAATTATGTGGTGAAAAATAATAATATAGTGATATAAATTCATGTGGGAATTTAGATGAATTTTACTTCTATAAATGTTTAATAATAGATTAATGTTAATGTAAATTGAAGTAAAGGGATAGATTTAAAAGTAAAAGCGATAATTTTATTATTATAGAAAAAAATTGATTTAATGATAAAATATTGAGGAAATTTTCATCATTGAATAATGTTTAATTTCATTGAGGGTTGTTGTTAGGGCATAAGTTGGGAATGTCTTTAATCGAGGCAATGTGACATACTCATTGCACCATTTTTCATGTTTAAATCACAAATAATACAATGTTATGGAGGATTTGATAGAGGGTTGAGCAGTGGTCCAAGGCTTCAATGACACCAATATGATGGAAAATAAACCAAGATTTGGAGTTTCCACTTGGGTGCGTTGGTTTTGCACAAGGATAGCTTGGTGAATGGGTGCCATGAAGGGTGCAACATGACCAACAATCAAAAATTTCCCAAGCAACGAAGAACCAAGGTGGGTGAGAACGCACGTGAGCTTGGTGGCATGGGTGCCACAAAGGCGTGGCATGAATAAGGAGCACACCCCCAACAACGGGTATGAACAAGTTGACTAGAGTGCCAATGGATATAATGCAAGGTGAAGATTGTGTGGTTATACTAACAAGGGTGGAAAAACATGGAATGAGTTGAACATTGGAGTTTCCCCCAAACCAAAGTAGTGTTGTGGAAGAGACACTCGTAGAGACAAGATGACCCAACTAAATGGAAGGGTCAAAAGGCATAAGATAATTAAAAGGGGTGAAGTCGCATATATATATAAAGGACACACATGATGGATGAGGAGAAAAACAACACATAAAATATAAAAGCATCAAGGGATTCCTCCACTGTCTTAATACCTCACTCTCATGATTTGGGAGTGCCATCGGAAACCCTTACAGGTCTGGAATCCACTAGGGATTTACCATCGTTCTCCTTTGTAACGGTCGACCCTTCATCCAAACCTTCACGTTTCTCATTATCTCTTGTCCTTCATCTGGTTGCTTTGGCGATGGCCCTACTCCCCTTCCTAACTCCTTTAACTCTACTGCTATGGTTATCTCATCTGCAGGACCGACTGTGGACGCCAACACCTCTTCATCGGGTTCTTTAAAGAAAGGAGGAAAAAACTCCAAGTGTGTCTGGGTTAAAAATAAGGGAAGTCAACTCATTCTTGGGGAGGGTATCCGCATGGCCGATGTTATCAGCATGGTGGACAGGGATTTGGTTGCCAGGGTTCGTGGGTAGAATTAAACTGCATCAAGTCTGGGGCTATGACTATCAAAAATTTGGGGACAGGCCATGGAATCCCTCCCTTTTTTTTTCACTCTGTCCAAAGGTTGGTTTTCCATTGAGTTTAAATCGAACTAAAATGAATATTTGGTCCTTTCTTAGTTCTTGAAGGTTTTAACCCTGAACATAAATTATCTACACACGAATCTTATAACAGAAAATAAACAATAGCGAGAGCACAAAACATAAAATAGATAAACACAAAGATTTTCCCCTGGATCCCAAATCTGGATGACCAACTTGATATTTCATTATATTCCTTTTAGTGTTACAACACATATATATACATTCCGAAGAATAGATAAAACCTAATCCATTAACCCTATAATAGAACATAATCGTACTTCCCTTGACCGGATCTACAAAAATACCAGGGGCCGAAAAACCATCGTACCCCAAAACCATGTGCAAAACCATGCAAAAAACCATGGGCACGGACCACCCACCGGAAATCAAGGACCAAACAATTTTCCCTGGGGAAAGAATATAACACATACCCAACAGTTCTAGCACATTGAAATGGCACCTGTCCTTCTTAAGCGTTGGAGCCCTCGCGGGTGATTAGTCATGGAAAGAATATAACACATACCCAACATTCTCCCACTTGTTGTTTTCTTTCCGCAGGGGGCCACAGGAGAGCTTAGCCATTGGCCCAATTCTACAACACCCATTGTTTCTCTACACCAAGAGAACTTTTGAGTGCTCATAGACTTCGTCAATGCATCTGCAACATTCTTCAAAGTGTCCACCTTTACCAACAACACCCTTTTAGCCTCAACCATATCTCTAACAAAGTGATATTGAACATAAATGTGCTTTGTCTTTGAATGATAAGCAGGGTTCTTAGCCAAGAAAATTGCACTTTGGCTATCACAGTCTATCCTTATAGCTTGCTATACCAACCCCATACTTGAACACAATCTCTGCAACCAAACTGCTTCCTTGCTTGCATGAGTTGTTGCCATGTATTCTGCCACTGTAGTTGAAAGAGCCACTACAAAATGTCTTTTACTCATCCAATTGACTGCGCATCCAAATAGGCTAAACACATACCCACTTGTAGATATTCTTTGGTTCAGATCTCCAGCCCAATCTACATCAACAAAACCATGAATGTCCAACACTCTTTCCAATCCTGGTCTTCCCTGGTAGCATAAACCATAATCACTAGTGCCACATAAATATCTGAAAACCCGCTTCACTGCTATCCAATGCTCCTTCCCTGGGTTTGACATAAACCTGCTCAATACTCCCACTGCATGTGCAATGTCTGGTCTAGTATAGACCATTTCATAAATCAGGCTATCCACTGCACTTGCATATGGAACATGGGACATATCCTCCTCTTCTTCTTGTGTCTTGGGACACTGTTCAGCAGACAGATTTACACCTACAGGAATAGGAACATTCATCGGTTTACTATCCTGCATATTGAACCTCTGCAATACAGTCTCGACATACTTCCTCTGGTTTAACCAGAGCTTCCTCTTTGCTCGATCTCTCTTAATTTCCATGCCCAAAATATAGTTTGTAGCACCAAGATCCTTCATGTCGAATTTGGAGAACAGTTGGGTCTTCAAATCTTGGATAATTTCTTTGTCATTCCCAATCAACAACATATCATCCACATACAAGATCAAATAAATAACACAGCCACCAATTAATTTAAAATAAACACAGTGATCCTCCTTGCTTCTGGTGAAGCCAAGTCCCCGTATATAGGTATCAAATTTCTGATACCACATCCTTGGTGACTGTTTTAACCCATATAGAGACTTCTTCAACCTGCATACCAGTTATTTTTTACTCCTCACCATAAAGCCTTCAGGTTGCTTCATGTAGATCTCCTCTTCTAGATCCCTGTGAAGAAATGTTGTCTTCACATCCATCTATTCTATCTCAAAATCAAATGCAGCAGCAACTGATAAAAGTAATCTAATAGAAGTAACTTTGGCAACATGAGAAAAAATATCACCAAAATCAATTCCCAGCACCTAGGAATAACCTTTTTCTACCAACCGAGCTTTGTATTTCTCCACCTTGCCTTCTACATTCATCTTCTTCTTAAACACCCATTTTCTCCCGATGGGCTTCCTTCCAGCCAGCAACCCCACCAGATCCCATGCCTCATTTTTTTGCAAGGATGTCATTTCATCAACCATGGCCTCCTTCCAGAGTTTTCCATCCTATGAATCTACTGCCTCCCTGACAGTTCTAGGATCATCATTAGTTATAGTTAAGGCAAAACCTAAACAAAAAGTAGATGGACTATACCTTTCTGGTTTCCTTATTTCCCAAACTGATCTTCTCATAGCTGGAGTTTGTGGCTCTTCCTCTTCTGAATCTTCTTCTGTTGTAGATTATGATTCATACTCCTTTAGCTCAAACTCTATATTCTCAAGTTCCTTTGGTATGAATTCATGTTTAACAACATTTTCCACCTCTCTAAGCACCACATCTCGGTTATACACAACCTTCCTTGTTTCCGGGTTCCAAAGCTTGTAACCTTTTAAACCATCCTTATACCCAATAAATATGCACAATGCAGATTTATTATCCAACTTGGTCCTTTTCTGCTTTGGAACATGTACATATGCATCACATCCAAATACCCTTAGATGTGAAAGAGAGGGTTTCTTACCAGTCCATACCTCATGTGGAGTCTTATCCTCCAACAATGATGAAGGTGAGCTGTTAACCAGATAGCATGCAGTCTCCACTGCCTCTGCCCAGAATTCTTTTCCTAACCCGGTACCACTGAGCATGCTTCTTGCCTTTTCCATCAGTGTTATGTTCATTCTTTCTGCAACTCCATTTTGCTGAGGTGTGTATAGAGTAGTCTTCTGTTGTGCTATACCACACTTCTTACATAACTCTTCAAATTCCTTCTTGCAGAACTCCCCACCATTATCTGTCCTCAGCGCCTTTATCTTCTTCTCTGTCTGGTTTTCCACCAGAGCCTTAAATTCTTTAAATCTGTCAAAGACTTCAGATTTATTCCTCAAGAAATATATCCATGTATTCCTTGAAAAGTCATCTATGAATGAAACATAGTACACAGACTTTCCCAGTGATGGAAATGACACAGGTCCAAACACATCACTATGCACAAGTTCTAATATCTTATTCGCCCTCTTAGCACCAAAAGGAAAACTCACCCGATTCTGCTTCCCATATACACAATGTTCACATAAATCGAAATCTAGAGAGAAATTATACATACCTTCTACCATACCATTTCTATGCAGTATCCGAAGGCCCTTCTCTCCAATATGTCCAAGCCTTTGATGCCATAGCATGGTATTTTCTCCAGAGACAGCTAGGCTTTCTCCTCCACTTTCAGGAACAACAGAACTATTACACCCATCAATAATAGTGCTACCTTGTAGCTTGTACAGAGTTCCAGTTTGAACTCCCCGCATTAATACCAGTGTTCCCCGAACCATCTTGCAGGCATATTTCTCGAACACTGTTTTTACACCTGCATCATCCATCTTTCTTATAGAAATTAGATTTCTAGCCAATGCAAGAATATGCAGAACACCAGGAAGTGTTCTAATCCTTCCACCTTATAGCTTCAGCTTGACCTTTCCACGTCCGAAGATTATGGCCTTCCTATCATCCCCTAGGAAGACATCACCACCATAATATTTCTCATACTCACAGAGCCACTCCCTATGGAGAGTGAAGTGAAAGGATGCAACTGAGTCAATCAACCATGACTCATGATCTACATGTGTATTTGAAGAAGAAGCCAAATACACATCCCCACCTTCATCCGAGGTGGTTTTTGCCTCTCCAGAAGGAGCATCTTCAGATCCCTTTCCTCTCTCAGGAGCTTTGGATCTGCAGTCCCTTTTGTAGTGCCCTTCCTTTCCGCATTTCCAGCATACCTTTACAAACTTTCTAGGGGATTTAGATCTCCCTCTAGATTTGGATCTCCCACTCGAAACCTTATTCTTGTTTCTATGTTGGGACCTTCCTCGTACAAATAAGGCATCTCCATTTTGGCCCTCCATATTTCTCCGTCTCATTTCCTCCGACAACAAGGCTGAGACAATGTCATCAAAATTCAAGGTAGTTGTATTGCTACCTATTTCAATAACCAGACTGTCCCACAAGTCTGGTAGTGAATACAACAAACTGATGCACATATCTTCATCTGAGATTTTAATATCAAAAGATGACAGCTGACTTACCACAGTATTGAAGGCATTCAGATGTTCTGTCACCGAGTCTCCATCCTTCATCCTTAGGTTATACAACTTTTTCCGCAGGAACAACTTATTCACCAGAGACTTAGATTGGTACAAAGTCCCAATTTTTTCCCACAAATTCTTCGCCGTAGCTTCCCCAGATACATTCAACAATACTGAATCTAAGACACATAATAGTATTGTGCTCTTAGCCTTCCGATCCAGTTTCTTCTAGTCTTCATCTGACATTGTCGTTGGTTTAGTACTTGGATCTACCGTGATCCACTGATCTTTATCCACTAGCAGATCCTCCATCTTGAGCTTCCACAACTCAAAAATCTAACCATTAAATTTCTCGATCTCTATCTTTCCGCCGCTCGCCATCTTCTTTTACCGCAAGAATCGATCCCGCAGATCTCCCACTGAACAGGGTCTACCTCAGGCCGAGCAAAAAACCCTCAGCAGCAAAGGCTTCCCCTTGAAGCTGAAACAACTCTGATACCAAATGTAGGTTTTAACCCTGAACAGAAATTATCTACACACAAATATTATAACAGAAAATAAAAAATAGCGAGAGAATAAAACATAAAACAGATAAACACAAATATTTTCCCCTGGATCCCAAATCGGGACGACTAGCTTGATATTTCATTATATTCCTTTTAGTGTTACAAAACATATATATACATGTCGAAGCATAGATAAACCCTAATCCATTAACCCTGGATTAGAAAATAATCGTAGTTCCCTTGACCGGATCTACAAAAATACCAGGGGCCGAAAAACCATCGTACCCCAAAACCATGTGCCAAACCATGCACAAAACCATGGGCGAAGACCGCCCACCGGAAATTAAGGACCAAAAAAATTTTGTGGAAATAATATAACACATACCCAACAGTTTTGGCACATTGAAATGGTGCCTGTCCTTCTCAAGCGTTGGAGCCCCCTATTTGATCATGACAGAGAACATTTGGGAGTCAACCCCATTTGGGTTAGATTTCGTGGTTTACCTATGCACCTTTGGTCCGATGATATTTTTAAAATTAATGGCAACATTCTTGGTACCTACCTCGGTCATGGTCAATCCTTTGCAGAGATAGGGAAGATGGCATATGCTCACATATTGGTTCACCTTGACACTCATGAAGGCTTGGAAGAAAATATAAAGATTCATTGGAGGAATACCACTCGGGTACAGATTTTGGATTATGAAGGGGTACCCTTCCACTGTTGTTAGTGCCATAAGGTCGTTCATGTATTCAAGGACTACCCTTTACACTCTCATGTCGTTCCTCCTCAGACTACTTGGGGGAAGATTTGGATAATGATGGGGTCACTATATCATTGAATCGTCAGAAGAAGAAGGCAGTCACGCACTCTCCTACTCTCGGTACCTCTCCACAAATGCCTACAAATGTTGTTGCCTTTCCTTCCTCTTCAAGAATTACCATATCTTGATCAACGGATTTTGGTCCTCCTTCGGGTTCTGGTACCTCTCCTTATCCTCCTTCTCCCATTATTTATTTTATGACATATGATGCTCTATCTCACATTTTAGATGTGAATTATTCTAAATGACACCTTTCTTCAATTACCTACCCTGTTGTGCCCTCCCTGGATGTTTTTTATTCTCCCCAACCCTTTATGCTGCCTCCCCCTAATATCTCCTCAGTTGTTCGAGAGTGTTCATCTGATACTATATCTGGTCATAACTATAATCTTCGCTCTCACATTAAGATATGACAATCATGTTGTGGGTTAGGCACTAATCCTGCACCTATCCCCTGAAAATCATCCTGTATCATACACTCAAACATCTATAAAGCCATCCTAAAATCACAAAGAAAGAAAAAATATTTGCAAAGGTTTTAACTCTCATTTTGAAAGGAATTTATTGAATGAAAACATCCCCCCATTATTCAAATTCTCTCTTGTCATGGGTTGGCTAGCCCTGCCAAACGTTTAGCCATCAAGAGACTCTTTGATACTGTGAAGGTGGATGTGATACTTTTTCAAGAGACACTGGGAACCTCTGACCATATTATCTCTGCACTCACCGCCCTTTTACCTGGATGGATTTTTCATTATTTAGATGCTTGTGGTCGGTCAGGACGCATTGGTATTGGCATCAATCCCAGGGTCCTCAGACTTAAAAATATTTAGGGCAAGTAAGGAACCTTGGTGGCATAATTATTCTCTAAATAACTTGGGACCAAGTTTAGATTTGTTAACATCTATGGCCCTTGCAAAAATAGACAAGAATTATGGAACTCTCTCCTGAATTCTTCTTTTATGCAATCTAACAATATTATATTGGGGGGTGATATTAATTTTTCCTAGGGACTTGCTAAATCCTGGAGCTCACGTGCTCAATTAGATCCTCTCTCTGATCTCTTTGGATCATATTTAGATCAATTCCACTTTATTGACATTCTAATGCCTCATTTACAACCTACCTGGCACAATAGGAGAACCAGTGAAGCAATGCTTGCCAGGAGGTTGGATCGTTTTCTCATAAAGGAAGGATTACTAGATATATTGGATTTATACAAGCAATGGGTTGGATCTGGGGGTATTTCTGATCACTCCCTGATTTATCTTGAACTATCCGATATTTCCCCAAAGTCTCTTTCACAATTAAAATTCTACTCGACTTGGCTCCAGGATTAATCTTATATTAAATTAGTCAATGATGCTTGGAGGATTGCACCAAATCCACCTGAGAAGTATATCACCTCCTCCTTTTCCAGCAAGCTTCTTTACATAAAAAAGAAAACAATTGAATGGGAAAATGGAAAATGGATACAGGATGACAATGATCTAAAACATATTGAAGAGGAGCTTTCCTAGCTTGATGACCCTAATAATGGTGGTTTCTCATATGCTGCATCAAAGGATCATGTCATCAAATTGGAAGTAGATAGACTGATTATTAAGGATAAGGAATTGACTTTGAGGCTCAAGAGCTGAGCTACATGGTTACTTGTAGGGGATGAAAATACCAAATTTTATCAACAATTTTGTAGGGGACGCAAGACCATCAACACTATTTGGTCTCTGGACAATGAGGAAGGGAAACTAGTCTCATCTTTTAATAAGCTCGCCTCTTTGGTCATATCCCATTTCATTCGTTTCTATAGAGCACCTCATGAAGCCTATTTGGCTGAAATTATAAATATTGATGGACTCTTCCCTAGGTTTGTGGATCATGAAATAGCAGAGGAATTAAATTTTCTTGTCTCCGTGGCTGAGTTAGAAGCGACCCTTAAATGGTTCAAAAAGGATAAGAGCACATGCATGGAAGGTTGTTCTGTCGAATTCTATCTATCATTTTTTGAATTAATGGGCCAGTAACTTCTCTATGTAGTTCATATCAAACAACCAAGGTTCATATCAAAAAATTTATAAGAGTTCATACACCATTAAAAAATTAATTAAGCTTCATATGTAAATTAACAAAGGTTCATACACTCCTCGATGGGAGTGAGGTTTGAGAAACACATGGAAGGTGTGTCGCATGAGTAAATACAAGTGGAGCGAGGGTCAAGAAGGGTCCCCCCGATCCATTCACTATAACGCATGCAACGCGAGAGGTACTGGCCTTACGTTGGGATTTTTTGTGAAAAATGATTGTTCGTTGGAGTTCGGGGGTGGTGAAAGGTTAAGGTGAGGGAAGATTAGTGATCCTGACTTTTGAATCCTCACCCCGGATTGGTTTCGGTCCTAACAGTGGCCTCGACGGAGGAAGCATAAATGTCCCATGAAGGTTTAAATAGGGGGCTTATTGTGTGTGCTTGTTGTGGGAATTTGTTTGTGCGGTGTGTTCAACCGGTCCCTGTTGTTTAGTTTCTTAGCCATTATCTGCGTCTGGGTTGAGGATAGGAAGTTGAAGTGAAGTGAGCTCACCCGTTTCCATTTTTCTTGGCTTTAGGTGAGCCTGTTTTTTTGTGCTGAGGAAGTTGGAATATGAAATATAGGAAATCTTGAGGGTTGTGACAGAAAACTAGTTTCTTTTCCTAATTTCGTTCCCTTCAACATGGATGTGATGATGTTTGGTGGATTGGTGTGTGGTATTTTTGCGAAGAATTTTGAGGTTGGTCGCTTCCCTGTGGGAAGTTAAACTCAGGCATCGACTACTTTGTCATCGTATTTTGTTCAATTTTATGTATTGGTTTGGTGGGTGGTGGTATTTGGTTTTCCTGGTGGCGGTGGTATTTACATGGTAGTGGGAGGTGGATTTGTGCTTCCCTGGAGTTGTGGGTGATGAAATTTGGCTCCTTTTCTGGTGGTGGTTGTTTTCTCTAGCGGGGGGTCTAGTCTCTGAACTCTACACATAGCGGGGCTCCTTGACCTTGAAGAATTATGAAGCCCCTGGGGTGGTGTGGGCGTTCTCCCTCCCTTGTCATCCATGGACTTGTGGGGGTGGTGGACTCGGCAATAATCATGGCTGCAACATGCCAAGGTGGAAAAACCGTGGGGTGTGAGTGGCTCACTAGTGTGGGTCCGCGTGGGGGCCATGGAGGAGGTAATCGGGGGACTAGCAGGGGTGGGGGTTCGAGGGTTCAATAGAAGAGTCGTTAGGGTGGAGGAACCCATGGTGGCAAGGGGAATCCACATGGGTTTGATTGATCTGAGGTAAATGAGGGGTAGTGTATCTAACATTTTTGTTTGGAGAAATGTCATGCACTGATCAATATCTTGATGGAAAGAGTGGACACAGTTGAGAGAATTGTAACATTGGAGACAAATTTAGAGACTCCTGTAGTGAAATGTAAAACTTTGGTATCAAAATTTAAATTTTCCATTTATTGAGTGACACAATTAAAAATTACTAACATAAATTACTAACTAATATACTTGTTGTAATTTTTATTTGGTCATATTTTTATTCTTGGACTATAATATTCATTTACATTAACCATTGTTAATGTTCTCACTTATTATCTAGTCATATTTTTTAATCCTAGACTAAGTTAGTTATTTAAGTTAGTCGCTTTTAGTTCAACCACTTATTATCTAGTCATATATTTTATCCCTAGACTAAATTAGTCATCTAAGTTAGTCACTTTTACTTTAGTCACTTATTATCTAGTCGTGTATTTTATTCCTAGACTAAATTAGTCATTTAAGTTAGTCATTTTTAGTTCGATCACTTAACATTACTCAAATTTAGTAGTAATTCACTTGAAATAATTGCAGTGACTAATGTTTTTAGTCACCTAGTCATTAATTTCATCATTTTTTACTAGTGATAGTAAACGCCCCTAAGTTCATCCCTTTTGTCGAAAACTACCTAGTGAACATAATTTTAGAAGTGATTTACCATAGGGAAATTGAGATCTCCCATCATTTACTAGCTCCTTTATTGAAGTATGTTGATATATATTTTATATGTGATTTTAGGCATACATTCAATGTCATTTTAATTTTTGAATAACTCTCTCTTTTTGAAAATGTATTATTATTAAAGGTTTTCAGGTGTGTTTTTAATTTTTATGTAAATAATATATTGTTTTATATAATATTGTTATTATTGGGTTTAATTGTAATTGAAAATTAGCAGAACTAGTAATTTGTTAAGTAAGAAAAATGATAGGAGGTAAATGCACAACTAAGTAGGCTATGATGTAAAATACATAAGAAATTTAATTAGATTTATTAATAGATAACTTCTATTTTTGGAAAATTGGAATGTTTTTCTAAATTATAATGGATGTTCCCAAAATATTAAAAATTGTAGACAATCATTCGTCCAAGGACTTAACCCTATGAGTTTTACTTTGTAATTCACAACAATAAATTAATTGAGCTAACCCACTACTTTGGATATATTTTTGTTTATGTGGTACAAACAACCAAGTTTATCATCCAAATCTCAAACCAAAGCTTCTCACCATTTGTTTTCAGAATTAAAAAGAATAAACATGTGTTACTAACATGCAAATTAACAACATGTATTATTTTTTATTACATAAATCCATAACTATGAAAAATATTTTGTTGCTTTAGATGTTTAGAAATGAAATCTTCACAATAGCACCTATATTCCTCTCCTAAGCATGGAAAATTCCCCTAAGGCCACCCCCTTTGTGAAAAACTACATAATGGTGTCTTAGATACCACTTGGGGGTCAAAGGACCCATAAAGTGGAATGTGACATGGTCAGAGGCCTTGTCTAAGTACTTGATGCCTAGAATCTTCATGTTCCTATGTACCTTCTTTTCCCTTTTGACCATGGTCTAGGAAGTTAAAGCCATCATTACAATCCAAAACCAATTAATGATTGTCAGATCCCACTTAGAGGTTAAAGATTCTAGAAAAAAGATATTATGTAGTGTTTCAATTCATCTTTCACCATGCTTGAGCCTAAAATTATTTGTTATATTCTAAAGTACCTTTTTTAACATCTTTGACCATTTTCAAAATCACAAGACCCATTATTTATAAGTTTATGCTTTTGTGATTCATAATGATTTCATGAAGTTCTTCTAAAACAATCACATTCAACAATTTTGGGTCGATGTTCTGAACCAGCTAAGGTGGCTTATCAGGAGGACCATTATGAGAAATATTATCAAGTATAAGGGATTAGATAGGGAATATATGCAAGAGAAAGTGAAAAACCAATGAATTAAAAATACAAACTAACATAGGTTAAAAACCAAAATTGAACATCATATAAAGTGACAAATAAAACATTGACTCCCCAATAATAATAATATATTATATATTTTTCATTAATAAAATAAAATAAAATATCGATTGATATTTTGTTGTTGTAATAACAATAAACCTAAAATATTAATAGAATGATATCATTATTACTAATTGTAATAAAATTCTATTAATAATAAAATTATTATTTATTTCAAAAAATAACGAAATTATTAATAATAATGTCAATGCTAAGTTAGCCCATGTGAGGCATCACAATCATCATGGCCTTGTTAATGAGGAATTTGGTCCTTAGAGGGTCCAGATTCAAGTCCTTCGTGGGTGGAAAATGTAATGATATGTAAATATTTGGAGGGGGGAGGATGTTAGTCAATCTCAATGGAATAATTGAGCCTACATTTGCATGGGGTCTGGGAAGGAAAACATATAATGGGGCAGAAATGTATGGCCTCCTACAAGGTTTACACATTGAAAAAGACAAAGGAATAAAAGACATTGTTATTATAGGAGAATTTCTAATCACAATTCATTATATTATTAAGTGTGGTAGACCAAAGGATAACTCCCTTGCATAGGTGCTTCAAAGAATCCGACGATTGGTTGATTACTTCCATTCCAAATAATTTTATCATGTTCTCAAAATTAATAGTGTCGATTCTAATTGAAAATAAAATACATATTTCTCCTTGGAAGAAACCAAGCTCAAAATCAATGACTCATATAGTTTATAGCCCATCCCCTATGGCTTCATGACTCTTGGTTCTTGGTATTCCCTTTGGTCTATTTTTATGAAATTTGGTTTTAAAATTATTCCTAATCTCCCTTACCGTCCTTTCCACCCTCATTTCCCTCTTCCCCTCTTGCTCCCTAATCCCTCTCCTCCTCCTTACCTCCACCATATTCCCCATTGCACCCTTTTTGATCTGAAAGGAATGTATTAGTTTGTTGTACTAAGTGTCCTTTCAATAATAAAAACATGTGCAATTTGTCTCCATTTGTGTGCTTAAGGAATGAGTGTTTTAACCATGAAAAATGGATGAATTTGTGAACTTTAATCATGAAAATAAGCCTAAATAACACTGTACAACAATGTATAATAGAGAAATAACATCACACATAAGTTTTACAAAGCAGGCATGATGAAGCAGTTCACCCCTCCTGGGCCACATCTGCTAGTCTAGCTCCTAATGGCATGTCCCTCTTTGTCATTATGCTCAAATTTGAAATTACATGTGTTTACAAGCCTCTAATGGTTTTTTTATCTGCACCAGTGGCTCTAGAATGCTCAAATTAGTCTAGGTAGACTCTTGTTTCACCCAAATTGGTTGAAAATTGACCTCCCAAAGTGTTTTTCCTAATATCAGCTAGAGAAACTCCACTAAAAGAGGAGACTACACTTAACTGCTGCTAAAAATAGAAAAAACTCCGAAAATTGGCACAGCACTGATTATCCCGCCATTCTAAGGCGCATGCATTTAACATTATGGTTAGGGGTGGGGGTGGCCACATTCCAACCCCCGCAAACCGCATGGTTACAATAAATTGGAGCGGAACTGGAGTTCGCTCCTTTAACCCCGAAGTAAAACTCGTGTTACAAATAACCGCGTGGAGAAAATGGTAAACCATCGCATGTGATAACTTGGATTTTAATTTTTTGGTTTGTTTGGAACTGTCAAAGTAATACATAATCGCCGGAGCAACTAAACATGTGAATAGGATTGACGGAGCCGCCGGAGTTAAGGTTTGAAGCTAGCAGTGTAACGTTAGATGTCACGATTTTCAACTGTTATGTGACCACAATCTTGGGGCCGCCAGCAGGTTCAGACCACTGGCAGTCCCCCTCTCAAATATGAAACCTATACACTTTAAATTAATGCGGCAGCACTATAGGTTAAGAACTAATGTGGTAGGAGAGACGGTAGAAGTCTTGGCATGCAGGCCAGAGGTCGCAAGGTCGACCCCCCCTGACTCTACCAAAATTTTGATAAAACCTCTTAGGGACACATGGCAGCCTCCAGGCTTGCCATGTGTCACCCATCCAATGGTAGCACTTAAAACCTGTACATCTCCATCCAACGGTTCAGAAATAAACTTCGTACAACCAAATCAATAGCCCAGAATTAAACATGTGGCATGATCTGATTGGTTGTGAGAAAAGGGAATATTCCCAGTATATGCCAGCTGCTGACTGTACCTGCATGCTAACTGGGCATCCCAGTCACCCTATCACAAAAATTTTAGTTGTTTAGGGAAACGAACAAAACGCAATATCTTCCTCATATGACATTGGTTTTTCGAACCGTTTACGGCACCAAAATCACAACGACGAGACCTTTCCGATCGATTAGGTTTGGTACAGTCTCGAGCACTTTCAATTTTGAGAAAAAAACATGATCTCCTGATCACAACTCCCCATTAGGAAGCTTTTGGACCCCAAAAGACTTTAATTACCTATTCAGAAGATGAGGGTACAACTCCCTCACCTTTTCAACTTCCATCCACCTTGCCTTACTTGGTTTGCTACCCTTGAGCCCAATTCGAAGATAATCGACACTTCCCCTCTTAGAAGTGTGTGTCCTCCTGTCAAGGATGGTATCCTCCTTGAGCTCATCCAGAAATTCTGGCGAGAAATCTCCTATAGATGGCAGCTAAATATCACTCCCTTGATCATCAATAAAAGGAGGCTCATACAAACGTAAATTTTCCACATTGACAATGAAATAAATTTGCATATACGAAGGCAAGTAAAGTTGAAGTGCATTATTACAAAAAAAAAATTATGATCTTTAATGGACCATAGAAAATGGGCTTGAGCTTTTTACCTTCTCCTTGCATCCTTTCTTTGCTTATGTGCAACCATAATTCATCTCCTTCTTGAAACTTGTGATCAACTCTATGTTTTTCATGCCTCTCCTTGTATTTTATTTGAATCTTCTCAAGCTATTCTTGAACTTGTTGATGAATAATCTGAATTTTCTAAATGAACTTTCGAGCCTTGTCAATATCACTATGCCCATCAATTGCAACATCCTTCTCAAAGATGAAGTCCAATGGCGATTTCAGAAAATACCCAAAGCAGGCTTCAAAAGGTGAAGTATTTGTAGAAGAGTGCTTGGCCCGGTTGTAAGCGTGTTGAATGTAATGTAGTTGCTCATCCCATAACTTGGGATGTTTTCTGCAATATCCTATGAATAGATGCACAACAGTTCTGTTCACCACCTCGGTTTGGCCATCAGTTTTCATATGAAAAGTAGTACGCTTCTTCAACTTTGTGTCCATCATCTTCCAAATATTAGACCAAAAATTCCCAACGAACCCGGAATCCCTGTCACTAACAATAGAAGTTGGCAAACCAAAATGAACCCATACATGTTGAAACTAAAGTTTAGCAGTTTTTTCAGCAGTAATGGTTTTCATACATGGCATAAGTATTCACATTTCACTGAATCTATCCACAACTACATAAAGATAATAATGTTGTTTTCTTGATATAGGTAGACCTCCAACAAATTCCATGGAGACACTCTCCCATGGCCTTGATGGTACCGGTAGTGGAGTGTACAACCCAAGCTTCCTATTGCTAGGCTTGCTTGTTGCACACATAGAACATCCTCTTATAAAACGTGACACGCTATCTATCATGTGAAGCCAATAGAAATACCTCTATAGATGCGCCACTGTTTTACTTACCCCAAAGTGTCCAGCAATAAGAGATGAATGAGCCTCTCTAATGACACTAAGTCTCTCTCCTTGTGGTATACACAGCTTGCCCAAGTGAAACAACAAATTTTTATGCATGTGATAATCAGTTTCCTCAACTTGATTCCCTTCACTCAAACTAGCATACACATCTTGAAAATCAGCATCATATGCATATTGTTCTATGAAACTCTCATGTACAATAGAATCATTGTTAAGTAAAGTAGAAGAAATTATAATTGGCCTTGAAAGAATATTAGAAAATTTATTGAAAATACCTTTCTTGTACCTTATAACCAAGTGAAATTGTTGAAGAAATCCCATCCACCTGAAATGTCATGATTGCTGGAATTTTGTTTGCAACTGCAAGTACTATAATGGTTGGTGATCGGTATGTATAATCGTCCCTTTACCCATCAATTAGTGTTTCCACTTCTTGACGCTTTGTACCAACACATACAACTCTTTGTCATATGTCAGATAATTAGTTACAACACCATTAAATTTTTTAGAATGAAAAGTGATAGGCTTACCATGTTGCAAATGTATTGTGCCCATGGCATAATCACTAGCATCGGTTTGTATCTTGAATGGCTGTCTCAAATTTGGTAATGCAAGGACTTGAGCTGAACTAACCTTGTCTTTTAAATCTTTAAAATCTTGCTACTATTTGCCTCCCCATTGGAATCCTTTCTTTACACTTGTCACTACATGTATAGGCGCTATTATGGCAGAAAAGTTAGCAATAAACTTTCTCCAATACTGATCTATGCCTAAGAAACTTCTTACCTCAGTTACTATTTTGGGAGTGGGCCAATACACAATGGCTTCCACTTTAGAAGGATCAATTCTCAACTCGCCTCCTCCTACAATGTGTCCCAAATAAACCAGAGAAGTATTTCCGAATTCACACTTTGACATCTTAAGAAATAATTGCTCTCTCTTCATAACATCAAGTACCCTTTTTACATGCAAGACATGTTCTTCTCTTGTTTTGATGAAAATGAATATATCATCTAAACATACAATCACAAAGTCATCAAGAAATGGACGCAAAACATTATCCATAACACACATGAAAGTCATCGGTGCATTACACAAACCAAATGGCATAACCAACCAATCAAAGAGCCATTGTTTGGTTTTGAATGAAGTCTTCCATATGTCACTTTCTGCAATTCTTACCTGATGATATCCACTTCATAAATATAACTTAGTGAAAACCTTTGCTTATTTTAGTTGATCTAGCAAATCAGCTATCCTTGGGAGTGGGTATTGATTCTTTACCGTTATCTTGTTCAAAGCTCTGAAGTCTACACACATGTGCCAAGTCCCATCTTTATTTGGAATCAAGAATATAGGTGAACCGCATGGAAAAGTGCTTGGCCTTATGAGTCCCTTGTCCAACATATCCTTGATTTTCCTCTTTATTTCAATATTCTATATTATCGACATGCGATAGATGCTGATGTTTGGAAGAGAACAATCTTGTTGAAACTGAATCTCATGTTGAATCTCCCTTTTTGGAGGCAATCCTCTTGGCTCCTGAAACATCTCATGATGTGCATCAACTACATCATCTAAATCTGATTTCAACTTACGATCAAAATCCTCAAATGACTCATGATTAACATCAGCTTTAGGCTTAATCATTATAAGAACAAAATTATTACTTGAATTCACCAGCCCCTTTACCTGTCCATCATTTACCATTGCAATATTTGTCTTCTTGCGATCTGCTCTAACAATGAACTGCTTTCCATATTTGAATAAATGGTATTTTTTCTCATGGTAATGGAAGATCACTTTCCTATCATACAAATAAGGACTACCCAACACAATACCTGTAATATCAAATGGAACCACATCTAATTCAATTGTGTCAACAAAATGTGTATTTATTGCAAAGCGCAATATGTACTTCTTTGAAACCCGTAAATTTGCATCCTTACAAACAAGGAAAATTTTAAGGATGGAAGTTTATCTTAAAGTTTAGAAACCTTGGCAAATCTCACTAGTCCCTAATATGAAAATTGTAAAATGTTTGGAAATATTTTTGTAAAATTATTTAGATCTATAATGATTTTATATTAGCCTATATAAAATTTTGGCGAGTTTTAGGGTAAAATAATTTTACACTATAAAATGTGGGCGAATCATTTTTAGAAGAAAAGGAAATTGGCGAATATTTTTTTTGGAAAAAACATGGAAAATTAGCTTACCTGCAAATATTAGCCCCTAAAATTTTCCCTGCTTACATATCCACCCAAGTGGATATGGTTTTGGATGTGGAATGGCCTCAAGATTAAGTTTCTTGACCAAGTCTTCAGAGATTAAGTTTTCTTGTGACCCATTGTCAAACAATGTGTAAATCTTGGTATGTTTGGATATGACCCTCATATGAAACAGTTCAATTCTCTCTTCTTCATTTAGAGCTTCTATGTGACAGTTCCATGTACTAGTATTGGGTTTTGTTTCAATTTCTTTCCCCTTCATGTTCTTCACGCCCATGGTTGTAATTTTAGTTTCATCGCCTGAATCCTCTCCTAAGTCATGTTGAATTGTAGCTGCACTTTTCTGCTTCCCTTTGTTATTCTTATACTTGGGTCTCTTTTCAGGATGTAATTTCCAACTATTTTTCTCTTCATGGCCATATCTTGTACAATGTTTACAAACCACTTGTTCTCCCTCTTTCTTGACAGATGCATTCTTTTTTCCTTTTCCTTTTGAGGTCTTCTCTTTGTTTTTCCCCTTGAAAGGTTTGTTTCTACCCTCTTCAAAATTATTTTTCCCTCTAGATTCTAGATGTGTGGCTTGAACACATACCTCATCTAGACCTGTAGGAATAAACATGAGGATAGTATGTTTAAGGTAGCTATGTAAGCCTCCTATGTACTTGAGAAAAGTATCTTGGCTTTACAAATATACCTCGAATAAGAGAGCTCTTCTCTTAAATTCTTGGGTGTATTCTTGTACATTTTGTCCTTTCAATTGTCTAAAATTTTGGTAGTTCATTATGGCTTTCTGCATGTGAGCTACTGGATAAAAATGTTGTTTTATTGCAGTAATGAAATCAGTCCATGATAGGATAATCTTACCACGCTTTTTGATCTCATATTTTGTCTTGGCTTCCCACCAAAAAAGAGCTTCACCTTCCATCCTCAATGAAGCTAGTTGGATTTTGGTATCATCATCATGAAGGTTTTGAATTCTAAAATAGACCTCCAATTGCCTAATCTAATTATCAAGCTTTTCTGCATTGACTTCACCATTAAACATTGGCAATTCAAACTTAACATCAAGTTTTAGAAAAGTAATTTTACCAGTGTTATTTGACTTGTGTGACTGGTGTACTAAATATGAATTAGAGGATGATGATGATGAGGGTGCGGATGGTGACTTTCCACTGCCTCCATTTCATCCATTACCCTTATTTGATTTATATTCATCATTATTACCTCCTGATGATCCCTGACCTCCCTTGTGAAGTTTGGATCCTTCTCCTTCTAGTATTTCATTCCTTTCTTGATAAAGGACTCTCACCATTTCATTCATGTCAAGGAATGCTTTCCTGAACACTCTTTCTTCTTCGTTGAGATCCACCCCTTCATGGATTTCTTCTTCTCCTGGAGGCATTCTTATAGCTTCTTCTGCTTCTTTTTGAGGTGAACTAGGTGGTGGAGAATGTGGCAATCTTGCCCTCCTTTGTTGTGGCTCACTTTGAGAACCTCTTGCTTTCACCAATTTTCCTTCTCCTCTCTTAATCTTGATCTGAATAAGCATGAAAACCCTTGAAAATAGTTAAACAAATATTTTCACACAAAAACACCAGAGATTAAACTCTAGCTCCGATACCAACCTGATCTGAAAGGAGTGTATTAGTTTGATGTGCTAAGTTCCCTTTCAGTAATAATAACATGTACAATTTGTCTCCATTTGTGTGCTTAAGGAATGAGTGTTTTAACCATGAAACATATATGAATTTGTGAAATTTAAGCATGAATATAAGCCTAACTAACACTGTACAATAGTGTATAACAGAGAAATAACATCACACATAAGTTTTACACAACAGGCATGATGAAGCAGTTCACCCCTCCTCAGCTACATTTGATGGTCCAGCTCCCAATGGCATGTCCCTCTTTGTCATTATGCTCAAAATTGGAATTACATGTGTTTACAAGCCTCTAATGGCTGTTTTCTATGCACCAGTGGCTCCAAAATGCTCAAATTAGTCTAAGTAAACTCTTGTTTCACCCAAATTGGTTGAAAATTGACCTCCCAAAGTGTTTTTCCCAATATCAGCTATAAAAACTCCACTAAAAGTGGAGACTACCCTTAACTACTGCTAAAAATGGAAAAAACTCCAAAAATTGGTGCAGCACTAATTATCCCACCAGTCGAAACTGCATGCATTTAACATTACAGTTAGGGGTGCAGGTGGCCACATGAAAAACCCTGCAAACCCCGTGGTTACAATAAATTGGAGCAGAACTCTATGGAGCGGAACTGGAGTTCACTCATTTAACCCCGGTGTAAAACTCGTGTTACAAATAACCGCGCGGAGAAAATGGTAAAACATCGCATGTGATAACTTGGAGTTTAATGCCATGGTTTTTTGGAACTATTGGAGTAATACATAACTGCCGGAGCAACTAACCATGTGAACATGATTGACGGAGTTGCCAGAGTTAAGGTTTGAAGCTGCCGGTGTAACGTTGGATGCCACGATTTTCAACTGTTATGTGACCACAACCTTGGGGTTGCCAGCGCTTTGGGACTGCTAGCAGTCCGCCCCCCTCAAATATGAAACCTGTACACTTTAAATTAATGCAGCAACACTATAGGTTAAGAAATAATGTGGTAGGAGAGATGGTAGAAGTCTTGGCATGTAGGCCAGAGGTCATGGGGTAGACCACCCCCCCGGCCCCCTGACTCCACCAAAATTTTGATAAAACCTCCTGGGGACATGTGGCAGCCTCTGGGCTTGCCACGTGTCACCCATCCAATGGTGCCACTTAAAACCTGTACATCTCCATCCAACGGTTCAGAAACAAACTTCGTACAACAAAATCAATGGCCCAGAATCAGCCATGTGGCACGATCTGATTGGTTGTGAGAAAAGGGAATATTCCCAGTATATTCCATCTGATGACTATACCTGCATGCTGACTGGGCATCCCAGTCACCCTGTCACAAAAATTTTAGTTGTTTAGGAAAACAAACGAACATGATATCTTCCTCATACGACATTGGTTTTTTGAACCGTTCATGGCACCGGAATTGCAACAACGAGACCTTTCCGGTCACTTAGGTTCAGTACAGTTTTGAGCACTTTCAATTTTGGGAAAAACACATTATCTTCTGATCACCTTTCTTCATCTTCTCTTAGCTCCTATCAAGGCATATTTGTCTCATCAATTTTATTATGTATTCCTTTATGCAACCACTTTCATGCGATGGCGTATATCCTTTCTTCAGGATTTTTGAAGGCTCACATATATGCATAATGGATCACATTTGGAATTCCCTTGATGTGGAAAATCATGCAAATGGATCACCTTTGGAATTCCCTTGACGTGGAAACACATGTGATCCACATCCATGCATATGATGTTTTCTCCTTCTTGCATGCTTGCAATTATGGTTATCCTCTACCAAAATCTTGGAATCGCCCTCCGCTCAGATATATGATGAATTTATTTGGTGGTCGCATAGGTGATATTAATGAAAAAAGTATGATAATCTTGTGAAAGGACAAGTGAATTGATGTTAAATTGGTCTCCATTTGGGATCTATCTTCATTCATGAATGAGTCTGTTATGTGAATTTATTCACCATATTCGTGGCCTAAGAATTTGATTATAGTAATGCCTTCAAAATTAGTTGTGGCGTCCAAACATGCATCCTTCAAGAATCTCTCCAAAGAGCTTCGTCTTGGTTTCCATGCTCTCATTCTTTGGGCATTGCAATTTTGGTCTTGACGCTTCTCTTCATTGGTAATTTGGTACAAGGTACTCTCTAGCTCACAATATACCGCAGTAGCGTCTGACCTGTAGGAATTTATAGGGTAATTTCCTTAGATCAAACACCAAAGGTCACCACTCACAAATAGATCACAAATTAGTATACTAGTATATTGCGTGGTTAAAACCCTCGAAGAGGGGAAAAATCCATGGCTCAAGCCAACGCGGACACTTTAGGAAATTTATTAATATAAAAAATAAAGTTTACATATGTTTCTCTCATAAACGGTTACCGGAAAAATGACCCTCCATGCTCTTTAAATAGATATCATGGACCAATCGAGTGTTAAGCCATGGATCAAGTGTCATTAATACTAAGGACAAAGTGAACTGTCAGATCACTAGAAATCATGACCGTCAGATTATAAGTTACAAATGTATATAGTAAAGAAACACACTTTACCTAACTCGACACTAGAACAAGTTATACTTAACTATTTCCTACGTGTCATAACATCATAACATCCCCCCTTAAAACCAACTTGGGATAGGATTGAAGGATTTACAAAGGTGACACAAAAGGAGCCTATATCCTATGTGTGGAAATATCCTAACATCCCCCCTTAAGAAGAACTATAGGATTGAAGTATTTACAAAGGTGACACAATAGGAGAAGGAAGGAGGAACTAGAGCCTATCCCCCCTTAATGATAACTTTCTTGAACTCCAAGCATGGATCGAAGTTTGGTAAAATTCGCTTCTGTGAGAGCCTTTGTAAAGATATTAGAAACTTGATCATTGGTTAAACAATATCGTACTCCAAGAACACGATCATGAATGATATTTTTAATGAATTTTATATGAAGCTCAATGTGTTTCATACGTTGATGCTGAACTAGATCTTTGCATAGCTAAATGGCACTCTGATTATCACACCAAATTGTAGTTGGATGTTGCTCATGAAGACCAAATTTAGACAGGATCTGACAAAGCCACATGGCCTCCTTGCTAGCTTCAACGACACCACGATACTCTAATTCTGCCGAAGAAAGAGAGATGGAACTTTGTTTCTTACAAGACCAAGAAATATGTCCTAAACCCGTTGAAAATGGCAACAAGAAATAGTGGAGGCATCCTGAAACATATTTCCTGATCCTAGTTGGAAAGTGATCACCTAAACTAGGTGGGGGCCACACAAGTGATTTTTGTCGCAAAGTCTATTTTTAGACTATGTCTATTTTTAGACATATGGATCATGGTCTATGAGTTGCAGGATGCTATTTATAGATGATTGGTCATGTTGGTAAAAATAGATGGACCTATATTTTTAGACATTGGGCGGAATCTATTTTTAGACTGTCGGGCTAAAAATAGAACAGCCAAATATTATTAACCCTTAATAATATTTAGACTATAAACATTATCTTATCCTCTTGGAGCACTTCAGTTTGATGCTTGGATGTGGAACATGCAGCTGACAGAAGGAAATACGCTTTTCCTAAGGGTTATTTGAGCTATTGCATGGTTGACTTCAGTTAGAACTCATGTGGCAGAGTTTGGTGGAGTTGATGAGAGAGTTGGTGGAGTTGTGTTCGATTTAACTTAGTTGAACTAGTTGTATTTATTCTAACTGATAAATACACTAGTGATGAGTGGTGTGAATTAATTATTAATTAATTCACTAATTATTAACTCATAAATCAACTAAAGAATACATCAGTTAACTGCAGTGCATGGACAGTTCAGTGGAGACCAGTGTTAGAGGTGGGTGAAAGGTTGAGTCTACTATCAGTTGTGACTATAGATGTGCATGAGATTTGCACACACATTGATTGAGATTTCCCATGAGAATTACGCCGTTAAATCCAGTGGGGTTCGAACTTGGACGTCAATTCATTCTCATCTTGGATTGCGCAGTAGAGGCAGGCAGACTTGTGGAGGAGATTTGAACCTGTGACTTGTTCATCTTCCGTGCTAGTTTGTGTGTAGCATGTGAGATAGTGCTGAGAGCTGTGAGAGCTTTGTGATATGTATTGTTAGATGTTCTCTATCATTATAATATACAGATAGTTGGGGGTTTTCAGCTGTATGCTTTCCCCATTACATACTGTGTTGATATGTGTGATTGATTAATGTTTCTATGTGTGCATGCGACTGCTTCTATTTCCGAAAATTGATGATCAATTGTAGAAGAGGTTATGTATTATGCATGAAGCTCAAATAGTGTGTAATCAGGATAATCTTGGTGAATAATTCAGCTATTATTCAGAATTTCTACATGGTATCAGAGCGAAGATTGATCATCAAATCGATTACAGTGATTAAAATTTATTTCGGTAGACAGAGTCTGTAAGCGGGCCAGGTAGCCTCTGGATCCATCCTTTCTTTGAAAGCTGATATATCCAGTAAATTCCCCTACAGTCGATCTCTGTGCTAGAAATACTTTGTTCTCACAGATCGGAAGCGGTTGAGTTTTGAGCTGGTGGAATTCGAATTTGCAGCAGTGTTTTCTTGGTGTCGAAGTCAAAATGTCTTATCAAGGATTGCGATTGGAGTATGCTCTTGAAGGCAGCTCAAATTATATTGCATGGAGAGATAGGATGGAGGCGGTGTTAGATGATAATGGGCTAAAGGAGTTCATAGATGCTAAAGTTCCAAAGCCTTCTTCTAGCGATGCTGCCTTGGTTGAGGCTTGGCAAAAGAAGACAGCAAGGTGTCGAAGGATTTTGTTGGAGGGCGTGAAGGATCACATAGTATCCAGCCTGCATGGTAAGGCTTCTCCATTTTTGATGTGGAAAGCCTTGACAGATTTATTCCAAAGAAAGAGCGACCAGAGGAAGTTGGCGCTCAAGGATAAACTCAGGAAGATAAAGATGGAGAAGAATGACACTATTCCGGTATACTTGACAAAGTTTGTCCACTGCAGGGATGAGCTTGGGAGTGTAGGAGTTAGTGTGGATGAAGAGGACTTGGTGAGCTTGGCTCTCCTTGGTATTCCGAAGAGTTGGAATTCCTATGAGGACTCTGTCAATGGTCGAGAGAAATTGCCAGGATGGGAGCGACTTTGGTCGAATCTTGTGCAAGAGGAGATAAGGCAGAGTACCAGGGATGGATCTTCATCAAAGGCATCTGATGAAGAGGATTGCGCCTTGGCTACCAAAGCAAGGAAGGGTAAGGGCAAGAAGAATGCTTCTCAATCCGGTGTGGATGGTAAAGAGCGTGACATGTCCAAAGTGAAGTGTTTTCACTGTCACGAGCATGGGAATTACGCCACGAATTGTCCACAGAAGAAGAAGAACAAGCAGGTTGTTGGAGCTGTAGCTGGTGAGGCTCTTGCCTCACAATTTGAGCTGGAATTCTCATTGATCGCATGCATGGTGTCTAGTGCATTGGGATCAGGGTGGTATTTTGATAGTGGCGCTTCCTTTCACATGACGGGAGATGTGAATCTTTTCAGTGACTTGGTGGAGAAAGATCTCCAGTTGCATGTTGAGTTGGGCGACAATGGACGATACAATGCGACCGGCATTGGTACCATAATCTTTCAGAGGGAGTCAGGTAAACTCATTCTTTTACAAGATGTAGTGCATGTTCCAAGTTTAAAGAAGAATTTGATCTCAGTCGCAATGTTAGAGGATAAAGGGTATGAAGTTGTCTTCAGTGAAGGAAAATTTTTCCTTCGGCACAAGGCAACAGGACAAGTCAAGAAGGTTGGGATTCGAGCCAAGAATCTCTACAGACTTGAAGTAGATGGGATGTCTACGGAGCTTCCTACTGTTGGGAAGTGCGAGAAAGACATGCAATTGATGCTTGAGAGGGAGCAAGTTTTGCATGCAGGTAAAAGTGAACCTCGGGATGTGGAGCAGCCACAAGATGAGGATCATGGAGTGGGAGAAACCACTCATGCAGAGAAATTTCGTGCCAGATGGGCAGAGGGAGTGCATGCAACTATACCACCAGGTGAGAGGTGGGGCGACATGCATGAGTAATCCCAAGAGGAGATTTCTGGGCAGGATTCATGAGATGGTGTGGATCTCATGAATTGAACTTGGCTACGAGGTGCCCACAGCGCAGCAGTAGCATGATCAGTTGGATTGATGCAGGCAGATCAAAGTGACAGTGTCGGATACTGGAGCGCGGATCAGAGTTGACAGCAAGTGCAAGAGTGCATGGGTGCAAGAGTTCAACAGCGCAGTGGTTCCTGATGACATGTGCAGTTGGCCAAGAAGAAGTCGAAGACTTTGATGATAGATGCTAGATGCATCAAGACTGATTGAGTTGTTTGGAGCCTATTCAGTTTCAGAGGAGTTGCAGAGCAGATGCATGGAGTTGCATGGCACTTGTGAAGGTTGCAGGGCGAATGCATGGAGTTGCATGTCGCATGCAAAGACAGTCCTTTCTTGTTGAGAGGGAGTGTTGAAGATTGCAACAAGAAACAGTGAAGGAGGCATCCTGAAACATCATTCCCGATCCTAGTTGGAAAGTGATCACCAAAACTAGGTGGGGGCCACACAGGTGATTTTTGTCGCAAAGTCTATTTTTAGACTATGTCTATTTTTAGACATATGGATCATGGTCTATGAGTTGCAGGATGATATTTATGGATGATTGGTCATGTTGGTAAAAATATATGGACCTCTATTTTTAGACATTGGGCGGAATCTATTTTTAGACTGCCGGGCTAAAAATAGAACAGTGAAATATTATTAACCCTTAATAATATTTAGACTATAAACATTATCTTATCCTCTTGGAGCACTTTAGTTTGATGCTTGGATGTGGCACATACAGCTGACAGAAGGAAATACGCTTTTCCTAAGGGTTAGTTGAGCTATTGCATGGTTGACTTCAGTTAGAACTCATGTGGCAGAGTTTGGTGGAGTTGATGAGACAGTTGGTGGAGTTGTGTTCGGTTTAACTTAGTTGAACTAGTTGTATTTAGTCTAAGTGATAAATACACTAGTGATGAGTGGTGTGAATTAATTATTAATTAATTCACTAATTATTAACTCATAAATCAACTAAAGAACACATCAGTTAACTGCAATGCATGGACAGTTCAGTGGAGACCAGTGTTAGAGGTGGGTGAAAGGGTGAGTCTACTATCAGTTGTGACTATAGATGTGCATGAGATTTGCACACACATTGATTGAGATTTCCAATGAGAATTGCGTAGTTAAAGCAAGTGGTATTCAAACTTGGACCTCAATTCATTCAATTCATTCTCATCTTGGATTGCGCAGTAGAGGCAGGCAGACTTGTGGAGGAGATTTGAACCCGTGACTTGTTCATCTTCCGTACTAGTTTGTGTGTAGCATGTGAGATAGTGCTGAGAGCTGTGAGAGATTTGTGCTATGTATTGTTACATGTTCTCTATCATTATAATATACAGATAGTTGGGGGTTTTCAGTTGTATTCTTTCCCCATTACATACTGTGTTGATATGTGTGATTGATTAATGTTTCTATGTGCGCATGCGACTGCTTCTATTTCTGTAAATTGATGATCAATTGTAGAAGAGGTTATGTATTATGCATGAAGCTCAAATAGTGTGTAATCAGGATAATCTCGGTGAATAATTCAGCTATTATTCAGAATTTCTACAAAACCAAGAGTGAATACATATCCTGCAGTAGACTTTCGATCATCAGGGTCACCAGCCCAATCAGAATCAGTGAAACCACTCATCAATGGAGATGCTCTTGCACTGTAATGAATCCTAAACTGAACTTACCTTGAATATATCAAAGTATTATTTTAGCTTCTTTCTAGTGAATTTCATGAACTTGGTGCATAAACCGAGCAACAAGACCAACGGCAAAGGAAGGGTCATGATGCGTATGGGTTAGATATAGAATTTTACCAACAAGTTGATAGTATAAGGTAGCATCAACTTCAAGGGTAGTACAAGTGACTGAAAGCTTGACTCCAGACTAAAAGGGAGAAGGGGCTGGCTTATATTCTTCCATGTGAAAGTGGCATAGAAGATCACAGGCATACTTGGACTCAGAAAGGGTAATACCTTCTTTGTATTGCAAGAATTGAAGACCAAGGAAATAATGCAAGTGTCCTAAGTTTGTCATTTCAAACTTCTTTCTGAGGCTAGAATTCACATGGTTTATATGGTTGGGATCATTACCTGTAAGGATAATATCATCAACATAAATAACAAGGATGGTGAAGGACTTACCCACTTTCTTGGTGTAGATAGTGTTGTCAGAATGACACCTAGAAAAGCCAGTATCTAATAGAAATCTATCCATTTTGGCATACCAAGCTCGAGGAGCTTGTTTGAGACCATAGAGAGACTTCCTAAAGTGAAAAACAAGGCTAGAGTCATTTTGGATAAAGCCAGGGGGTTGTTCCATGTAGATTTCTTCATGAAAAATCTCCATGTAAGAAGGCGGATTTAACGTCCATCTGATGGACTTCCCATTTAAAGGAGGCAGCAAAGGAAAGAACAAGGTGGATAGCATTCATTTTGGCAATAGGTGAGAAGGTTTTAGTATAGTAAATTCCTTCAATTTGTGAAAATCATTTAGCAACAAGACGATATTTATGTCTATCCACTTTTCCATCTAGTCCAAACCATGGAAAATTTTAGGGGCTAATATTCACAGGTGGGCTAATTTTTATGCTTTCTTAACAAAAAAAAGATTCGCCAATTCCCATTTTTTTTAAAATTGATTTTCCCAATTTTTATAGTATACAAATATTTTACCCTAAAAATTGCCAAAAATTTATAAATACTAATATAAAACTATTACAAAACTAAATATTTTTACAAAAATAATATCAAAAAATTTACAATTCACCTATTGGGGACTACTAAGATTCGCCAAGCTTATAAACTTTAAGATAAACGTCCATCCTTAAAATTTTCCCTGGTCCAAATTTTGTTTTGTACACCCATCTGCATCTAACAAGTTTTCTTCCTTTTGGAAGAGGAACAAGATCCCAAGTATCGTTTGCCAATGAGGAACGATATTCTTCATTCATATCTTCATCCCAATCTGGATGACCGGAAGCTTCTTCAAATGTGTCTGGATCAGGATTTTCTGGAACTTGAGCCAATAAGAAAGAGGCTCTTTCAAACTGAGAATGTGTACGTCGTCGATCTGCAAGGTCACTTGCAAGAGAACCTGCTGCATCCTGAGTAGAGCGAACCCATCTTGGAATCTGTGGAGCTGAAGGAATATCTTCAAGAGGTGGATGAGGATTGTCGTCCTCTTGCATCATTTGAACTAGAAGGAATGCTATAAAAAATAGAAGAAATAGAGAGAGGTGTCACATATGTTGAATTAGGCTCGTAGGCCAAAGGTGGCACACCCGCCGAACTAGGCTCGCGAGCTGATATATTTTCATCAAATTTTACATCTCTTCTAATGATTATATTTTTGGATTTTGATTGAAGAAGTCTATATCCTTTGACATCTTCAAAATATCCAAAAAAAATGAATTTTTCACTCTTAGGTTCTAAGGCTTTATGTTTCGCATCTGGAATATGGGCCCAAGCATCACTTCCAAAAAAACGGAAGTGACTTACATCTGGTTTGATTGAGCTCCAGGCTTCTTCTAGATTTATATTCCTTAAAACCTTAGTAGGATTGTGATTTAATATGTAAATTGCTCAGTTAGTTTCTTCTGCCCAAAAATTGAGACTAAGTTCTTTAGATTGAAGCATACAATTAGACATTTTTTTAAGGTGCTATTCTTCCTTTCAGCTACACCATTTTCTTGTGGAGTATATGGAACAATATTTTGCAATTGAATGCCATGCTCAGTGAAAAAGTTGATAAATTTTTTGTTAACATATTCTCCTCCATTGTCTAATCTTAACTTAAGAATTTGATGTCCATATTGTTTCTCAAAAAGTGCCTTAAAGGCCAAGAACATGTTAAAAACTTCACTCTTAAGTTTTAAAAAGTATACCCAAGTGCGTCTGGAAAAATCATCAATGAAAGTTAAGAAGTACTTGCAAGCAGAAAAAGAAGCGTGCCAAGAGGCACATTTTTCAAAACTATCTCGATGATGTTTTCTGAGTACACATCTGGAGAAAATACCATCTCGACAAGATACCATAGGAATACCTGTCACTATATTTTCTTTACATAGAGTTTGAAGAGAGCGATATTTTAAGTGGCCAAATCGCTCATGCCAAAGTTTGCTTACTTCATCATTATGAGAAAAAAAAATAAAGGGAAGAAATGATGACCCAAAGTTTTCAAACTTATACAACCTTATGGAATCATCAGCAATGCCAGTAGCTAAAATATGTCTAGGATCTTTGAGGTCCTTGATTACAACATCATGAGGTGAGAATTCTATTATTTTCCCTTCACTTGAATGAGGTATCTAATAAACAGATAGAAGGTTTCATGACAAGGTAGGAACACATAGTAAATCATTAAACTTACCGTTATCTAGATGAATGGTTCCAGATCCTACAAGACTAAGAGATCTATCATCACCAACATAAATATGTCTGGTGTTACAATCATTTAAAGAAGAAAACATGGCTTCATTTTTTGCCATGTGATAAGAAGCTCCAAAATAAATAAGCCACTCATGAGAATGAGAAGAATAAGATACATTTAATGCATAACTAGATGCTTGAAAGCAACAAGCAGAAAGTGTTATTCCTAAACATGAAGTTGAAGAGGTCTCCAAATTGATGTGGTGCTTCTTCATTGCTACTTCCAAGGCTTCCATATTCTTAAAACATTTGGACTCTACATGGCCATCACGATTACAAAAGTTGCAATGTCTATCTATTTTCTTCCCTTTGTTTTTATTTTCCTTATCGATTTGGTGAGTTGCTTTTTCAGTTTGCGGCTGAAATTGCTTAAGACCCTTGTTTGGTTTAGGACCATACTTTTTAGGATACTAATTCTTGGGATTCTTTTGATATGGTTGTTGTTGGGCTACTAAGGCTTTCTTAGAAGCGTTTCCAGTATTGATAAGACCAAGGTGTAAGAGTTTTTCTTGTTCTCTTATCAAAGAATCGCAAAAGGCATCAAAAGAGGGGTTCTTGTAGGTTTTTCCTTGAGAAATGATGGCTTCTCTAGTGGAATGGAAGGTGGAAACAAATATAGAGTATGCATGGCCAAGATTAGTAAGAATGGAATAGATAAGGCTACCATCTTCCTTTTTGACCTTAAAACCTTCTAAAAGAAGTCTAAGGGTCTAGAATTTGGACAAAAAATATTCAATAGAGGAGAAATTATTGAGGTCCAAAGTAAGAAAATCATTTTCAAGCTAGTGGGCCCTGATTTCATTTTGAATTCCAAAAATAGTATTTAGCTTTTTTCAGGGCTGCATCAGGAGTGTCAATTTATAGGATATGGAATCAAATATCTTGAGCAATGGACATTCCTATCAACCCTCATGCTTGATCTTGTTTATTTTCCCATTTAGCGGTTTTATCTCCATCGGTAGGTTTAGTTTATTATCTTGTGGCTATTCTATAAAGCCCTTTACTTCTAAGTAAATCTACCATGTGGGGTAGCCATTGGAAATAATTGGTGTTGTTAAGAATAACCAGGCATGCACATTCCATTTAAAAAAAAAAAATGAAGCTAAAAAGGGCTGAAACTAACTGCTCCAGTGGAAATATCTCGAATAATTAGGCTGATTAAAAAAAAATAGCTCAAAAAATGACTTCCGGATGAAGAATTTATGCCTTTTTGAAAAACAAGTGTTGTAGATGTCGAATATATACGGGAACGGTTGAAATTTGATGATGAAGGTCAAATTTCTATAAAAAAATCCCCCCCCCCCCTTTCAACAAATTTTTTTTTAGAAAAAGAAGCTTAAGAGAGAGACTTGAACCCAAGACCTCTATTCTTATAAACTAACTTTACACTAAGTGAGCTAGTAAAATGATTCTATAATTTTTTGAAAGGAGGAAGGATTTTTTTTTTTACTCTTCGATGTGCGTGCTTTTTACTGCAAAAAAAAACACAAAATCTGAGCAAAAAAACAAAATACAAGCCATACGGTAGAACGTTAGATTTTTGGTTATCTTTACTGGCAACTATCCTTTTTCTGCTATTTTTTATTTTCCGAGATCGCTTAGAGACACGGGGAAAGACCATACGTAGAAAAGAGAAAAGAGAATACACAACGAAGAAGGTATAGATCCGGTAATAACTAAAAAACTATAAACTGAAATAAACAGAGGACACCGAAATCACTAGAACGATTAATAAATATAACTACAAAAAAGATACTTTATACCTCCAGATCTAAAATGACATAACTTGGGAAACCGGAAACCTTTTCGCATGAAACAAAAGGGGTTACTCACTGTAACAGACACTCTAGACACAACATAGCAACTCTCTAGGCCTGAAAAAGTTCAGAAACAGTATATCTGGAAAACAGCAGTCGCATGCAGTCAAACCGGCTTCGGATTTGGATCAACAACAGATGTGGCCCTCAAAATGGCTCTGATACCATATAGGAATTTACAGGGTAAGTTCCTTAGATCAAATACCAAAGGTCACCTCTCAAAAAAAAATCTCAAATCAATACACCAGTATATCACGTGGCTAAAACCCTCGAAGAGGGAAACAATCCATGGCCTAAGCCAACGCAGGCACTTCAGGCAATTTGTTAATATAAAAAATAAAGTTTACATATGTTTCTATCTTAAATGGTTACCGGAAAAATGACCCTCCATGCTATTTAAATAGAGATCATGGACCAATGGCGTGTTAAGCCACAGATCAAGTGTCGTTAATACCGAGGACAGAGTGAACCGTCGGATCAGTAGAAATCGTGACCGTTAGATTATAAGTTACAAATGTACATAGTAAAGAAACACACTTTACCTAACTCTACACTAGACCAAGTTATACTTAACTATTTCCTATGTGGTCTCTCCTCTATTGACACCAGATTGTCATGGGTTCCTTGGTTTGAAGGTAATTTTGAGTTCCTTTTTTATAGTTTGGAAACTTACAGTATTCAGATCCTCGATGGAAACCCCAGTAAAGTTGGCTCCTATTCTATCAATATGGGATCTAATTCTCACTTCTCATAGCCCCTTCTGGCTTGGTCACTATTTGTATATAGATATATTCCTTTTGTTTCCTTGTAGGAGCCTTGGGTATAGAAGAAGTTAGTTAATTTCATGTTTAAAGCCTATCGGTTGAATTTTCTTGGTATTAGTAATTTGGAAATTTGTTTATTTGATTAGCTTGATGCATCATGTTGTCGAGGTATCTCCATTAGAAGTTCTAATTATGTAAATTGGTTCTTACTTTATATTCTAGTTAGAAGCTTTCTGTATATTGTTAAATTGGGGAGTTCGGGCTTGTTATTACATAAATTCGGTTCCAGTTTATGCTTCCAACATAATAACATTATCATTTTTCACTCTAATTTTGAATCTTGTTCAGTTGCTAGCCCATGCTCCCAATGATTATTTATGTATGAAGCCCTACAGAAGGAAAAATATGACTTAAAAGTGAAAAATTTTCAGATGTACCACACACAGGTTGAATATGTTGATGAAATATTGGCCCTACAACATCAAATCTCAAGAACGGAAGACGTGGAAGACGTGTATGGTGATAATTTAGGACCTCGAGATCACGAAGATTCATCCACAGTTCAAGAAAAGCCTGTGGAGTTTAAAATAAAGTGGGACATTGATCCAGGTGGATATCGAGGGTCACCCACCTATTCAACTTGGATCCCCACCATTGTTTATTTTACTTTCCTTAATTTTAGTATAATTTACTATTTTTGGTAGTTTTTTAGATCCTGAACTTCCAAAACCATTTTAAGACCTTGAATGACATTTTTTTTGGAAAATGGGAAGACCTATACTTTGTGATATTGGTTTTTAGTTGAAATTTGTAGTCCACAGATAGATATTTCTAACGAGGTATTGTACATGTCAAACAAATATTGTATGCCAAAGTTACGACCTCGGGAAGTTGATGTACTAATTTACCCCAACGGGGCCCACAAATGTTTGGTGCTTCATCTCCTAGCGTTAGGTTTTGGATCTTTAGGGTTTTATTATTTCTTAATAATAAATAAGCCTTCAAGCCTCATTGTAACACATTTTAAAAGGCACATAGTCGCCACATCTCTTCTCATAGATAAGCTACCATCGTCTAAGCTAGTTTATTTCCATTCTTCATGTAAACAGTTATCAGTACTTTGTCATTAATGAATTGAAGTAATGTTTTATTTTATCTCTTTTTTTTTATATTTGTATTTCCTTTTATTACTTCATAAATCTAGATCAGTGGCTATTAAAAAAGTGTAGCAAGAAATCCCTAATTTAATTTTCCCTTGAATTAAATTAGGAGAAAATCGAAATTCCACATCACAAGGAAACTTGAATGAGTTAACTGAGTTACAATTACTCATTTAGCCTAGTTAATACAATTTGAGGGCTTAACTAGAGTTTTTTACAACAATTCCTATATTTTAGGAGCTTGGGTTGAGTTAATTTCAATTCTAACAATTTAATTCAGTTAAATTTGAGGTCAATTAAACTAGTTCCAACATGAAATAGTAGGAGGTATAACAGTGGGCAGCACCTTCATTGTTCAACCAGTTAACTGTTCAATCAACCTTAATTAAATTGTGTATGCATGAAATTTTAGTTACCGAGTTGAAATTGGAGTTCAAGGGCAGTGTACTATCGGTTGTATAATTATCCAAGCTGTACATATGGTGCATGGAGTCAGCGAAGGGCCTATAAGGATTGCATAGTTCTAGACGGGTATTTCCCTAATTAATAAGGGGCTAATTCATTGAGAAACAACGTACGGAAATAGGAGCTTTGAAGGTAGGAAAATTGGCTAAGTGTTTCCTAGGGTCTGCCTATGAAGCAGTGAGATATATAATTATATTATACTTGTGAAAAGGTTGCTTAGGCTTGAGAAAGCCACATTTTATTTATTCTCTATTCTACGACTAATGAAATACAAATAGGAAAGGTTTTTGAGAATTTTCTTTCCCATAGATAAATCCTCATGTATGTGTTAAATCATGTTGCATGCTTCTGATATATGTTCTCAATCGTGAATTGTTTTCTACAGATGAGTAGAGTTATTTTGAGTCTTATGATTTAGAAAATTAAATGTGTAGTATTGAATCTACAATTAATTTATACATGGTATCTGAGCTAGATTCACAGTAGAGAATTTGAATTGTAATTTATCTTTGCAAGAGGAATGAGTTTGCATGATATATTTTTCAGAGCTATTGGGATGGTGTTCTATGGTCTAAGTCTCGAGTATGCCCTTCAGGGTAGCTCAAATTATATTTCTTGGAAGGACAACTTGGAGGAAAACATGGAGGATAATGGGCTAAAGGAATTCATTGATAATGATATTTTGAGACCAGTAGCCGTTAATGCTCAGAATCTAGAATATTGGAAGAAGTGTGTAGCAAAGGCAAGGATCATGTTGGAGGGAGTACGATATCATATTGTCTCTAATCTCCATGGGAAAGAAACCTTGTATGCAATGTAGAAATAATTCAAAAAATTGTTCCAGAACAATAGTGACCACAAGAATTTGACACTCAAATACATGATTTGAAGTATAAAGATGCAAAAGGGTGACACAATATCATAGTACCTGAGAAGGTTCGCAAAATTTTGTGATGAACTTGGGAGGGTTGGTGTTACTATTGTAGATGATGATATGGCAAGCCTCACACTTCACGACCTTTCGAAGAGCAGGCACAACTAACACGATTCAGTTAATGGGAGGGAGTAGCTGAAAAAATGGGAAATATTATGGTTAGATTTGGTATAGGAAGAGTTCAGGTGGAACACCAGAGATGAGAATTCATCCAAGTTTGAGGATGAGTAGAACTATGCCTTGGGTAGAAAGACAAAGAAAGGGAAAGGGAAGAGATCCCAATCAAAAATAGAATCTAGTTAAGTGGGAAAGAATAAATACTTGTTGAAAATCAAGTGCATTGACTATCATGAGCTGGGACACTATGAAAAGAGGTGTCCACAAAATAATTCAGGTATGAAGCCCTCAGGAGGAGCGAAAAGTGAAGATTTGGCTTCAAAGCTCGAACTTGATTTCACCCTCACCACTTGTATGGTAACCTCAGTGATGGGCAGTGTGTGGTATCTGGATATGGGTGCCTCGTTACATATGAAGGGAAACCGATAATTTTTAAGTGAATTGGAGGAGAAGGACCTCTAGATGCATATCAATATGGGAGATGGTGGAAGGTATAGCGCGACCAGTATCAGTACAATTAATTTTCAAGGGAGTACATCTCCCCTCTCAAATTAGAAGATGTCATGTATGCTCGTGGTTTTAAGAAGAATCTCATTTCAGTTGATATGTTGGAAGATCGTGGCTACGATGTGATATTTAGAAAAGGGAAGGCTTTCCTTAGACACATATCCATGGGACAAGGGAAGTGGATCAGGGTCTGAGTGCAGAACCTCTACAAATTGGATGTGGAAGATTGTGTAACATTAAGCACGAAAGCAGAGAAGGTGCAGAGCCAAGACATTGGTGAATTATGACATAGGAGACTTGACCATTTGCAACATCGAGCTTTCAATATAATGCAATATATTTTTACATAACTTCATGTTGAGGCCCCGAAAATCAATGCAACAACATCGAGGAAAACCACCTAGTCGGGGACTTGAAAATTGTCCCTTGTCTGTTTGATATGGTGGCTTCGACAGGATTTATGGGACTAGTTTCCCAGTGAAATATAATTGGGTGGATGGATGGTATTATAACTGATTGTAACTTGATAGATGGGAGTGATAACAAGCTTGAAGTAAATAAATATACCTATCTATATCTATCCTGGGATGAATTATCTCTCTGTGCGGTTTAAAAATATGATATTTCAATGAATGAAAATAAAGATTATATAAACACTTAGAGATATGAAATCAATTTAAAATAATTGATTCAATTAAATAGTTAAGTAAATCAATTGAATAATCATATATCACATTTGTATACTGCATGTATTGAATATGTACGAAAATATGGCAATCGAACATGTTCAAAAGTGAATTAATGCCTGATTGTTTTAAAAAGATACATAAAACAAAACATCATAAAAAAAATTAATCGTTTCTCATTTGGAATAGAAAATTAACATAAATATAAAAGTACCATGTATACGTTAACTCTGCTCATTTGAAAAACAATATTTTGTCCAACCTTTTCTATTAAGAAAACTTTAAGAGTACAAAAGTGTGGCTTCTGTAAAGTTTTCCTTTCAAAATTTCAGGACCCCTTAGTAAAAGACATGAAGGGGTTTATATAATAAAATAGATAATTTAAAATAGTAATTACAATAAAATTTTAGGAGGTTTAAACAACTCTCCTTAAACTATGTGAAAATAAAAAGAGAAACATAATTTAATGGGGTGACTTGCTTGAAGATTGCCCTGCTATCTTATCAACCATTCACTCCTTCAGTTGAAGGATGTTGAGCATAGGCTGAAGCTCGGGAGGTTGGCCTAGCCTGATGCGTAATTTTACAGTGTAAACCACATATGAAAGTGGAGGGATCATATAATAATAATTATATGCAAGACAATTCAACATGAGCCATTGGCTATATGGCTTTGCCAAATATCTCCAATACTTTTTCTAGTCTAGCTTTTCCAATTTTCTAATGCTTTCCTCTTCGACCTTGGAGACTTCCTGCCATTTCCTTATCAAATCGTTAACAATAGGAAGAGAACCAGGAGGGAATCTATCAATAATATTGGCAGTGATGAGATTGTGGCTTACTATTTCAACAATATTATTAGCCACATCTCTAGCTCTATAAATGGCCCTTTCATCTTGTTACAATTGTATGTCCCAATTAGTAAATAAAATTTCCTTTTTGGAATCTTGAATCCTCGAAAGATCAACCTTTTTACCATCAATAGTATCTAGCCAGGTGACATACTATGGCACTTTATCATCAATCTCATCGAAGATGATTCTTTGGTCTGCTACTCGATTCATCAGTGAATCACTTTGCTCACATAATTCAATGATACTTGAAAACTTTTGACATAAAATAACTTCTTGTTGTGCTAACAGGGTGTTCAATTCCAGTGATTCTTTCTTGAATTCATCTATTTTCATATTTTCTTTCAATTTCTCAAGATTTAACTATAATTGATAAATTTTAGTATCCTTAGCACCAATTTCAGTCTGGTGTTATAGTTTCAATTGATCAATGTTCTCTTGGAGCTGTGATGCCTGTACCTGTATTTGTTGGTTGACATTATGCTTATCCTCTTGTAGCTCATGTTCTAATTGTAGGATTCTTTCATCCTTTTCTTTAATTAACTTTTGAACTTTGGTGGCCTTATCTATAGTAGTAGATGCATAAGCTCCTACAAAATGGTTCAAATGAGTTAGATCTTGAGAAGGATCTGATTTTGAATCTTTCCAAACTACCTCCATTGGAACATCTCCTGGAACAAGGAGTTGAGACTCTTATGTTCTCCTTTTTCTTTGCCTGCTGATAACATCTTTATGCTTAGGATGTAAAATATGTCCAGAGGAGGTATTTCTTCAATTTTCAGTACAAGTTTTATTGTAGGGAAGGCTGTGATGAATTCCACATGTTTTTTTCTAACTAACTTGTTAGATGACCTAGCAGTAAACAGGTTCTAACTTTTTCTTTGAGGCGTTTGCACACATTTTTGATGACTAGTGATCATCACTTCTTGGTCTCCTTGGAGATTTTGCTTAAATCCTTCCAGAAATCTTTCAAGTTGCTTAGAAACTCTAAATCCACGGTTTGAACTTCAGCAGATTTATCCTCCTCAATTTTTCCAAGGACTTCAGTATCCTTAGGTGTTTGTTATTTTTCTTGTTCTTTTTGTGTGATGGGTTGGGATACCTCTATCATTTTTAGAGGGATCCCTTCCAATATTTTGTTTCTATACTGCTTTAACTTTGACAACTACTATGGATTGAGATGTGATTTTGCTAACTTTTGAACTGTGGAATAAGTGTCGACTGACTCAAACAAGTCATCGAAATCATCATCTTCATGCACAAAATGTCTGATTTTTAGTTGAGTGGTGAAATCATTGGGAACTTGATTCAGGTAATATTGTCTATTTGAAACAATTTCAAACATTTAATTTGATTTACCTCTAATCCGTCGTGCTTATAGTTGTCTAACGCATAGACACCATAATGAATTGGAAAGGAGGGCCATGAAGCTTTCTTGGCTTCCTTCAGAAACTGAGTTGATCCATTGTCGACAGTTTGATAAGCTATTTCTATTGTGAGAATCTTATTTGGAACATATAATGGTAAAACATGTGGCCGAGCTAGGCTCCTGAAGACACTAACATAGGTAAAAAATTCTTCACCGAACGAGATTCCAATGGAGGAGAAGTCAGCTTGAACTTCCTTAGATAACCTGGGGGCTTTCTAATTGAACACAGCTTGAAATAAAGGGAGCATAACTCCATCGCGGATTTTATAAAAATGTTTTTCATATTTTGACTCCCATAACATGCTATGATAGACTTGAATGGGGAGAGTATCCTGGGTAGTCCATTTCCAACCCATGCTTGGAAAATCTAAAGTGAAACATACAATTTCCATAATATAAGCGCTCATGTAAAATGGGGGAAATATTTTGGACGAAATAGAACGATTATTTATATATTCTAGAATTTGTGTGGCGATATTGTTGGACAAAATGGTACCCCAGTCCATGATATAATAATATGTGACTGATTCCGTTAAGGGAACCCATTCAACTAAAAATTTGGTGGTATCGGGCTGACCAAATAGTCTAGACAACATTGAAACAATATAACAATAGGTACTAGCAAGGTAGTCATTAGAATACATACCCTTATCATGATTTTGATGTTTGTTCAGGTTCCTCCTCCATTTCTTGATAGGATTTCTCTTCAGCTCATTCCTGTTGACCAATTGCACCAGAAATTCTTTGTCGTAGACCTTTCTCTAGGTCTGGAATGTGGTACATTGACATCAAACCTTCTGCTTTAAAGGAACCTATCATTTTTCCTTTGTTGGTTAGGAAATTATTTTCCCCAATATTGATTTTGTCGATTATCCATATTACCATATCAGTATATGGTAAAATTTTGGGGTGCGCAGCAACCCGGCATAGAAAATAATTGGCAACTTCTTCTAAATTAGCTTCTGATGAATCAAAAGCATCTACAGTAGTTTTCCGTTGAAACCTATGGGGTTTCTCATCCTCAAATAACTTATACATCGCTTCCTAGGAGGAAGAACCACTTTGCGGCCCGCATGTTGTGTCTGTGAATAGAGGAAGGATTTATGTTCTTTCACTTAGAGTAGCTGTAGGATTTGTGGGTTCCATAGGTTTCTTAGCTTTCTTCACAGCTTCTAACATTTTTGAATAAATCTTTTTATTTGGACTTGCCTGTGAAAAATGAAGAGTGATAAGTAGAAAAGAGGAAATTTTGATTTACAAATAAGAAAGTACCGTAATAATGGAAATAATCAAGCGAATGAAACTTGGCACACGGATAATATATAAATTTAATCATCTTGCAGTTAAATCATTTTTTGGAAGCATGGGCTATAAAACTGTCTAAGTTATGGCATTAATGGACAATATAGTTTGATGTGCCTGCACAATCATTCCAGCATTTAAACGAGATTTGTCGCATCGTGGATGTTATTTGTGTGTGAATCTTTATATAATGTCGATCGGATACCTTTTTCTGATTGCAATATCACAACCCCAATTTCAGCAAAAATAAACGAAGGGTAAGAATGGTCACAAATAAAAAGTGTGATGCGATAGATTGTATTGCAACGAGAAAATGTGGAGGGTGATTTTAATATTTTTGGGATAAAACTGCAAAATGCGATTTGCGATTTGACTACATAACAGAAGTGGGTCCCGCGGTTTCTTTCTCATAGAATCTCATTCGGGAAAATTTCTTTTTCCTTTATTAAAATGCTTTGTTGTATTTCAAATCGCAATCTATATTGAGTGGCCTTTTAAGATCCATATGTGTTTCATGCCATATTGTGATTTCTTAACATTCTTCGCTTAAGTGTCTTTCAAATGAAAACTCAATGTTTTTTAACCCATTTCATTTCTAGTTCTATTTGAATTAATTTCTTAAGGGTTTTATTTGTTCTACTCTAAAAAATTTAAAAAGGTCCCCATTATTTTTCTATGGTAACAATACTAAAATAATGGGGGTTGTTTAACAGCACAAAACTTCCCAAAGGTGAACTAGAGGAGCGAGATACATGCAAAGGGTGTGCATTCGGTAAGTACACCAAATCCACCTTTCATGATTGGGACAATACAAGCAGTCCTTGAAAGGATTCACTTGAATGTGTGTGGACATTTCTCAACAACCTCCATGACAAAGCATAGGTATTATGTTATATTTGTAGATGATTTCTCATGTAAGTTTGGATTTTTTTTCATGCAGAAGAAATACCATACATTATCTATTTTCTTAAAATTTAAAGCACTTGTTGAGAAAGAAACTGGCAATAAATATAAGGTTCTGAGGAGTGATAACGATGGTGAATATGTGCTGAATCAGTTTAAGAACTTTCATGAAAAGGAAGGAATTCGACGAGAGTTAATAACACACCATAAACCATTGTCATATGGGGTGGTTGAGAGGAATAACAAAAGTATTGTGGGAGATACATGAGAGATGTTACATGACCAGAGCCTACCATTGCAGTTGTGGGCCAAAGCACATAACACAATGGTATATGTGCAGAACAAGAGTCCTCATAGGATTCTTGGAATGAGTACAAGAGAAGAAGTTTTTTAAAGGAAGAAATTAGATTTGTCACACTTTATGATCTTTGGTTCATCAGTTTACTGTCATGTTTCCAAGTAATCAAGAAAAAAACTAGAGCTAACAACAGAGTTGGTCATATTTTTGGGGTATAATGATACACCTCACATCTATTGGGTGTACCTTCCATCTCTTAGGATGACAACTATTCATAGAGATGTGAAGTTTGATGAAGAGAAGGAGATGAGGTGTTCCCTTGAGAGGGAGCTTCAGTTGCATGAAAATGAGCGGATTTTGGCTCCAAAGGAAGAACCTCAGGATTTTGTGGAGCAGCCACAAGCAGAGGAGCAGAGAGTGGAGATAACCACTCATGCAGAGACATCCAGAGATGGAAGGAAGTGCACCAGGGAATATGACAGATTATTGGATGATGCTAGAGAGAATGTGGGATTACCCACATCACAACGTAGAAAAAGGAGGTCGCTCGATCAATACACTGGGTACATGGCTTTGATGAGTGAGATAGTTGAAACAGAACCATCCTCATTCGAGGAAGTAGTGTAACAAGTTAGTAGTAGGTTCGAGGTGGATCTACAAGGTGAAGAAAGAAGCAGAAAGAAGAATCGAGAAACAAAAATCCAAATTTGTGGCCAAGGGGTTCTCTCATGTGGAGGGAATTGAATAAAAGGAGACATTTTATCTAGTAACAAGGTACTCTTATATCATATCAATTCTAGCACTTGCAGTGCATATGGGATCGAAGATCCATCTGATGGATGTGAGGAAAACATTCCTAAATGGACTAATTTAGGAGGAGGTGTAAATTGAACAACCGTAAGTATTTGAGACCTTAGTTAGAGATTCACATGTGTACAGACTCAAGCCAACATTGTATGGATTGAAACAAGAACCCCGTGCTTGGTACACCAGGATTGACAACTATTTCACCAAGTTTGGCTTCACCAAAAGTGAAGCAAATGAAAACCTTTACCATATTGTTGTTGAAGGTAAATGTTTTATTATAGTATTATATGTTGATGATTTTATTTTAACCGGTGATGAAAATTTCAACAAATATTGCAAAGATGATATTGCAAGAGAATTTGAGATGAAGGACACAAGGCTCATGCATTATTTCCTTGGTTTGGAAGTTTGGAAAGGATATAGGGAATTGTTTGTCTCTTAGGTAAAGTATGTCAATGATATGCTAAGGAAGTTATGCATGGAGATTAGAAAACCCATGGACACTCCTCTATCAGGCAGTCGGATAAAGGAGGATGACACTTCAGGTGAGGAAGTGGATGCCAGTATTTATAGGCATCTTGTGCATTCACTTATGTATTTGGTGAAAACATGACCAAACATGTGTTATGGAGTTAAGAAACTTAGTCAAGCAATGTTTAAGCCAACCAAATTTTATTGGAAGATCAAGAATTCCATCATAACGGAAGATCACTTCAGGAGGAATTTTCAATATTGGGTCAGTGGAATTTTCTTCGTACAACAGGAAGCAGAGATTAGTTGCACTAATTTCAGCTAAAGAAGAGTACATGGTTATATTCAAGAATCTTGTGAAGATACCTATTTGAGGAAGATTCTTTTTGGGTTATTTTGTCAGATGATGGATCCCACTATGATCGAATGTGACAATCATAGTTGTATCAAACTATCTGAGAATCTAGTTTTTCATGATCGATCCAAGCATATCGACATCTGGTATCACCATCTACAATATTGTGTGCAGAGACAGATCATGTTTTTGGGATACATTCCTACAAACTAACAATATGAATATAGTTTGAAAAAGGCTTTGTCAAGAGTAAAAATCGAGATATATAGAGGCAGGATTGGGGTATCTGATAATCCCTTTCTTTCTGAGAGTGAGAGTTGAAAAAATGCAGCTAGAAATTTCTAATTTAATTTTCCCTTGACTTAAATTAGGAGAAACTAAAAATTCCACATCACAAGGCAACTTGAATTATTGAAATGAGTTGTTATCACCCAATTAGCTTAGTTAATTAAATTTAAGGTATTAACTTGAGTTTTGTACAGTGATTACTAAATTTTAGGAGACTGGGTTGAGTTAATTTCAGTTATAAAAATTTAATCCAGTTAAATTGAGGTAAGGTCATCTAAACTAGTTCCAACTGTTGGAGGACCTAGTAGGATGTATAGCAGTGGGGTGAAACTTTAGTATTCAACCATTTAGTTGATAAATCAACCTTAAATAACTCATGCATGCATGAAAGTTGAGTTACACAGTTTATATTTAAGTTCAAGAGAAATGTACTGTCAGTTATATAATTATCCAAGTTGCATAGGTGGTGCATGTAGTCAAAGAAGGCCCTATAGGGATTGTGTGATTCTAGATGGGGATTTCCCTAATTAATAGGGGGATAATTCCGTGAGAAATATTCCAAGAAAATAGGATCTTGGAAAGTTAGTCTATGAAGCAATGAAATATATTATACTTGTGCAGAGGTTTCTAAAGCCTGAAAAAGAATTGTATTTATTCTCTATTTTCTCACTAATGAAATACAGATAGGAAGGGGTTTTGAGCAGTGTATTTCCCCTAGATAAATCCCTGTGTATGTGTGTTAAATCATGATGCACAATTTTTATATATGTTATCAATCGTGAATTTCTTTCCGCAGATGAGTAGAGTAGATATGAGTCTTATGTTTTTAGAACATTACATGAGCATTATTGAATATACAATTAATTTCTAAAGTGATATCACAATGTTTTTCTCTTTATCTGTTTTTTTTTCATGTCCCTAAAGAGGTGCTGGTATAAAGAGTTAGGGCTCGAATTGGTTGAAGCTTTGCAAGACCGTCCTCACCGACCTCGAAAACCGACCTCGAAAATCTCCCATGGCGGAAGAAAAAAAGGCAAGGGAGAAGGAGATCATTTCAAAATATTTCTCAAAGAAGCCCTCAAGTGACAAAGGAATGTGACGATGTGTGAAAATTTCTGAATCTTATACTAATGCAAAATTTTTTACTGTTAATCTCGTTATGCTCCTCCTAATTAGATAAGTTATTAAATGAATAAATTCAGATTAAAATCGAAGCAAAACACATAATAGATATTCACCAATTCATATCTAGAACAAGTACATGCACACATAGACAAAGTGACACGGATATTTTCTGGACAAATAGTCCCCAGAAAAACCCAATGCTGGAAAACTAGTCTTTTGGATGCTGAAGGGTTTTATTATTAAGAATTTTCTGAATACAACAAATCTGGGTTCTAGATATGGAAAACCCAACATAGGAATAATATATCTACAGCTTACTGGTTGTTCTGAAGCCAAAATAATGAGTGATCCAGACCCTCAAATGGGATTTACAAGACTCATCCAAAATTAGGGCCTAGAAAGTTGTCCCTGAAGCCTCTGCGTCAGCCTTTGAAGCCACTGCATCTCTCAGAGCTACTCTGGAAAGGACTACGTTACCCTAGACTAGGTGACACAGCCCTTATGCTGACCCTTAGGGTCTCTGCATAACCCCTGAGGGCTTCCAACTGAAAATCATGTTGTCCTTGAGGGACTGTGTTGTCCTTGCTGTTATTGCTCTCCAGCTTCTCTGCGCTATCTCTCTGAGCTGATCTCTGCCTCTTGTTTATTCTAGACCTCGGGATTAGATCATCCCCTAGGCCTAAATTTCCCTCTCTACAGCTGAAACACTTCTGAGACTTCTTAGAAAACCCACCCTAGAATCTCATCTTAGCTTCAGTTCTCTGCCTCTGTGTGTCTTTACAAATGACCCCAAGCCTTTCCTTTATACTTTTCTCATCGGGAAACCAATGACCATGATCATATCTTGAATCAATGGTTAGGATTAAAAGAAAGATTGATCTGTGTGACTTAAGAAAATTTCATCACATGTTTAATTATATTCACTTTAATTATTTAAGTTCCCTAAGTTTAAACTTAGGAAATTCATTAAAATAATTATTTAATTTAATATCTCCTAAACCAGATGAAATTTCCCAAATCCATTTGAGGGTCTTGTAGATCAAGTGTACTATAGTCCTTCCTCAAAATTTTGGAGCTAGAGCACAACTGATGCTACCCCAAATACAAAAAATCTCAACACTCCCTCTTAGCATCAAGAGTGTGCAATAGCAATACATCACACTATGTATTACAAGATTTTGGGCACTAGTTCTGTGCTCCTAATGCTTGGCCTGCTTCCACTCAACTCTGCACTACTGCTACCATTATGTACTGCTGGCCATGACTCTGCCACTGCCACTGCAACATCTGTACTCCAGCGCCCTCTCAATTTGTTGTATATGTGTTGCTCATAGCATTGCCACTACTGATTTGTTGCACTGCAACTTCAGTTGTTGAGAGAAACAACTGAATCTCCTACCCAATATTTGACAGACAAGTCAGTTGGGTTGCACCCTTATCAATGAAGCTCCATAGGCTACTGATATGTGCTATCATCTGAAGGATTATACACAACTACAACTCTTCACTACGTAAGAAGTGTCCCTCTGCATTTTTGAAGTCACATCAGCCCCTTGTGCTGAAATCTCTCACGTTGTTGCTACACTGCGCTCTCCCTCTGAAGCCTTCTACACTGTTTCATCTTTGCACTACGTAAGCATCTCTGCACTGCGAGGCTAAAGTCACATAAGCCTTTGCAATGGTGCTGCTTCTACATTGTTGCTTCTCTATTTTTCACTCCTCCTTCCAGTCTTCACATCTACCTCTGCTTCATCTGTGATCTATGCACCCACTGCTCCACTTGTACTGCTACTGTCTTAAGGCTCTCGTAGCTCATATGTGATCCAAGAGATGAGCTACTCAAGGATCCTGCCCACCACTCTGTAGCTCCTCTAAAAATCCATGTCGCCCCACTCTCGTGGTTCATGAGCACTCATGACTGCATCATCTTCTGAACCATCATCTGCTACAACAGCCTTGGAAGAATAAGCTTCCTTGTCCTTTTTCTTCTGAGGACAATGGCTGGAAAAATGTCCCATTTCACTACACTGGAAGCACTTGATCTTAGATATATCCTTATTCTTCCCATGCTTCCTTTTTGATGCCAAGGTTGCATATTCTTCATCTTCCTTCTTCACTTTTCTCAATCTAGAGCTATACTGCTTCTTGGTGAATCTTTGGAGTTCTTCTTGACGTAGAATTGCCCACAACATGTCCCAATCTGGGAGGTTCGCTCTACCCAAGATACTTTGGACAAAGGTTTCCCACTCATCTGTGACTGCATTGAGAGAAATCCTAACCATCACATCATCTTCCACATGTGATTTCTGATCGACTGCAATCTGAAGAGGAAATGCTGCATGTCTTCTCCCTTGGTCGTCATGAATGACCCCATCTGAGTCTCCAACAACATCTTCCTTTGGACAAATTTTCTTTCATATAGGGAGATTAAGGCCTTCCACATCTCATTAGCTGTCTTCTTCTCAGCTAAGTGTGGTACAATATGGTCCTTAATTTGATCCATGATCAGCCTCTTGGCATGCTTAAAAGCTTCCTTATGCTTCTGTAGGAGATATGGATCAGTCGGTGTGGCCAGAGTTTTCTCTGCATGGTCTCTAAGATTATATTCTTGAAGGACTATTAGGATCCTTGCCTTCCAAAATAAAAAGTTGGAGAGGCCATCCAATTTGTCCTGATCACGCAGTCGATGAGGAGCCATCTGCTCAGAAATGTGTCGGAACTTCTCTTTCTCTTTGCTAGATAACTGGATCTAAAGCCCTTGGCGAAACAAGCACCTTATGCTACCTCTGACAACTTATTTCCCTCCTTGGAAATCTGCCAAATCAACAATGATTCAGCTCTCTTTGATCCTCTGATCAATCTACAAGTTTCTTTGGCTAGAAACTCTCTAAGAAGCTGATATCCTCCTACTCTTTGTCACTTGTGCTTAGGCCAAAAATCTGAAAACTTCAGAAATTTAACACCACCAGCACCTTCTTAATTTATCCAAATAATCTTCATTATTTTTTGGATCTGACAGATTCAGATCTGCATCACATTGGCTAGCTTCAGACTAATCCGGCATTGTTTCTGAGCTGCCTCTGTGAAGTAATTGTGTGGGCTTGCTAGGAGACAGCGTTAGACTGCATCACCCTTCCCTCTGCGTGAATCTGCCTCTGAAAACTACGTTGTCCCTTCAGATCTATGTTTCTGCTGCTTTTCTAGCTACTTTCTGTAGCTATAACCTTCTGTCTCTTGCTGGCGACCCTCCTAGATCTGCAATTGCTCTGATACCATGTGAAGATTTCTGAATCTTATACTTATGCAAAAAAAAATTATGTTAATCTCTTTATGCTCCTCCTACCTAGATAAGTTATTAACTGAATAAATTTAGATTAAAATTGAAGCAAAACACATAACATATCTTCACCAATTCAGATCTAGAACAAGTACATGCACACATAGACAAAGTGACACAGCTATTTTCTAGAAAAATAGTCCCTGGAAAAAACCCAATGTGGGAAAACCAGTCTTCTGGCTGTTGGAGGGTTTTATTATTAAGAAATTTTTTAATACAACAAATATGGGTTCCAGATTTGGAAAACCCGATAGAGAAATAATAGATCTACAGTTCACTAGCTGTTCTAAAGCCAAAATAAGGATTGATCCATGCCCTCAGACGAAATTTACAGGACTTAGCCAAAATTAGGGCATAGAAACCCAAATTTTGTCCCTGAAGCCTTTGCGTCAGCCTCTGAATCCTCTACATCCCTCAGTGCTTCTCTGGAAATGGATGCATTACCCCAAGCTAGGTGACACAGTCCTTACGATGCCCCTTAGGGTCTGTGCGTAACCCCTGAGGGCTTCCAGCTGAAAATCACGTTGTCCTTGTTGTTGCTACTCTACTACTTCTCTGTGCTGTCTCTCTGAGTTGATCTCTTCCTCTTGTTGATTCTAGACCCCAGGATCAGATCATCCCCTTAGCCTAAATTCCCCTCTCTACATCTAAAACAATTTTGATAATTCTTAGCAAACTCGTCCTAGAATCTCAGCTTAGCTTCAGTGCTCTGCCTCTGTGTGTCTTTACGAAGGACCCCAAGCCTTTCCTTTATACTTTTCTTGTTGGGAAACCAACGGCCATGATGAGATCTTGAATCAATAGCTGAGATTAAAAGAAATCTTGATCTGTGTGACTTAAGACAATTTCATCACATGTTTAATTAAGTTCACTTTAGTTATTTAAGTTCCCTAAGTTTAAACTTAGGAAATTCATTAAAATAATTAATTAATTTAATATCTCCTAAACCAGATGAAATTTCCCAAATCCATTTCTGGGTCTTGTAGATCAAGTATACTCTTATCCTTCCTCAAAATTTGGGAGCTAGAGCACAATTGATCCTACCCAAAATACACAAAATCTCAACATGATGGACAAATTTTCCGAGATCATTCGGCATATTCCCATAGGTGATGCATCTTCATCTAGCAGTCACTTCAAATGTGTCGTCCCCTTCAAGGTACAAGTGAAATTCAGTATCCCTATACTTGAACGTCAAGAATATGTATATTTTGTAGATAAATGGTTGACTTTATTGGGAGGTTATCTTTTGGTCCATAGTTTCAACAATAGGGAAAAAATATTTTTCATTTCTCAAGGTTGCCCCCATGTCAAGGACTCGTGGGAAGATTACTTTGATAAAAGGTTCTAGGAACCCTCTTTATTTACAACCACCCCCTCTTGGAACTCTTTCCAAGACATTTTCAAGGAATAGTATTACCTCGTGAGGAGCTATGAGGACAAGTACATATAGTGGACTACATTATGGTAGCAAAGGGACCAAGACGTGCATGAGCTCACTAATGTTTTTCATACTCTATGCACAAATTTGGGTATCAAAAAATATAAGTGACATATGGTTCTCAAGTACCATGGTTGTATGTACAAACACATTCAAGAAGAAATGGAATTCTTGGACATATCCTTTCTTGGTGTAACATACCGATATGCTCCCAAGATTGAACAAAAATTTAAATAAAATAAGCGCAACTTTGAATATGTGAATTAGAAGCAAGCCAAGAGCGCACCCAAATCAAAAAACAAAGGACAGAGCCGAGGTGAAGTGACACAATACAACCCATCAAAGCCAAAAGCAAATAATGGGACCATGAATATGCAAAAGGACATATGAAAGTTGTGTGAGTTCCACAAGGTCCCCACTCACAACAAAAATGAGTGTCGCACCAAGAAGTCACTCGTGGCCAAGCTGAAAGCTTCAAAGTCTGATGCATGTTCTGGTTCTGAGCTATAACCCAACAAGGGGAAGCTAAATATTTACACTAAACCCAGTTCCACCATTTCCACCACCAAGGTTCACAAGTGTGAGCTCGAAGATCCGGAGGAGGGGGAGCGTCTCTTCCACTCACTGATGTGGGTGAAGGGTTCTCCACTACAGTTCATTGACAACAACGAGATGCAAAAGAACCTCATTTTAGTATAGGTTGTGAAGCATTTGGGACTACCGACCATACGACACCAACATCCATACACCATCGGGTGGCTTCACCAAGGATACGATCTCTACATCATCCAACAGTGTCACTTTCCCTACACAATCAAGCCATTCATGGATGAGGTAATAAGTGATGTTTCTCCTCTTGAATTTTATGATTTATTATCAGGAAAACCATACTTGTGGAAGCGTCATGTTGTGTATGAGTCTAATCCTCACACCATTATTGTTACTTTGGGATATAAGTTATATAGGATACCAAAGGTAGCCCTACCTACTACCATCTCTTTGATCTATGCTAAGAAATGTTGTAAGATCATCTCCCAGTCTCGGAAATATTTTTTCTTTTTTATTTTCTCTTGGATTAAGGGTAATATCGTGGCCACATCCATGGCCCTAAAGAAAGGTTCCTCCATGCAATAGAAGTAGGGGGATAAGGTCATGGACAAATACATGTACATCTTCTCCTCACCCATTGGGGTGCCATTACACTGTCAGGTTAAGAATTCGATTAATATGACCCCAAAAGCACCGCTACCCAATGGGATGACATATTGCTACTCTATTTTGGAAAATGAAGACATCAAGCAACAAATCTAGGAGCTGCAAAAAAAATGGAACATCTGACCAATTTCCTCACCCTGTGGTAGCCTGATTGTACTTGTACAAAAGAAGGATATGACCTGGCAACTCTACATTGATTATCGGGGACTTAACAAAAACAATGTAAGGAATAGGTATCCAATCCCGTGGATTGATGACCTTATTGACCATCTCAAGGGGGCTAAGTATTTCATCAAGATCAATCTAAAGTCTAGCTATCACTAGGTTCTAGTAGAGCCCACAGCTATATGGAATACCACCATCAAATACAAGGAGGGCCTTTTTTAATGGTTGGTCATGCCTTTCGGGTTGAAAAATGCCCCTACTACTTCTATGAGGCTGATGGATGACATGTTGTGGACCTTCACCAACTCTTTTTTTGTTGTATATCTAGATGACATTCTTATCTTCAGTAAGAGTTGGGAAGACCACATGCAACATGTTGTAACATATTTTGGTACACTGAAAATTACAAATTTTCAGTGAGAAATTGCCAATTTCTTTCTTGGAAAAATGCTAAAATATATGTTGATTAAATACTTTTAAATTATTTATAACTTTTTAATTTTAAATAACCATGATATTTTTATAAAATATATTTGACTATTTTTAGATAAATATTTCTTTAAAATTAAAGTTGTATTACTAATCATAAGTTACATACAAGGGAAACCAATGCTCAATATATGAGTCAAAGAAACATGTCATGTCAAAGGATAAAGAAAAGCATATCTCAACAGTTGTGATTTTCCCCTCCTAGTTCAACGGTGGGGAAGAATTTTCGCACCCCCTTCCTCCATTTCTAATTAGCGACAACGGAGGAGGGGGGGGGGGTCTGAAAAGTGGTTTCATCTTGGCGAGCCCCTTGCAAACGTGTCAACTCCCTATAATTCTGCACTTCCCCCACTCCATACCACTTACCACTATCTACCCCCTTCGAAATGACCTATCCTCTCAACGTTCACTCACTTCCCACCAATGTTCATTTCCCGACTCACAATTACATCCTACCACATGTAACCTTTTGATTACATTCCACCATACCCGCTTGAAAAATAGCCACTACCTTAATGTTATCCACTCGTCATTAAAACCCTCCATGACTTGTTCTCCAACGACCATCCATAAAAACGGTAATCCCTAAATGTTATAAATAAACCTACCACCCTCCTTGCGCCACTCTTTGATTCTTTCACCATTATTGTCAATTATAGATTTCAAGGAGAAAATAAGTTCACTATTTAATTAAACCAAATCCAAAATCCAGCACATTGAGCCATCACTGTAGCATTAGATCCACATTATTGAATAGCTAATTTCAAAGCCCAGATTTGAAGAAATTTTGGCATGAAGAACCATTAAATATTAAAATAAATTCCTCCAATTTCTCCAAAACTGGTCTCATTCAATTTTTAGGCCATCCAATCAAGCACAAGATCAACAATCGAAGATTATTTTCATATTTTATGGAGAAAGATAAATATGAAGTGGTAGTTAGTTAACACATGGAAAAGTTTTCCAAGGTAAAAATCAACAGTTCAATATTCAAAGGAGGAGACTCAAGAGTCATTCAATATTTCCAGATATCAAGGCACAATATTTCGAAATAGTTCTAAATTTATGGCAGAATATCCAGACAGTTTTTATTTTTTGTATATTGTTTACGATTTTATTCCAGGATTATTGTAACAGTTTAGGAGAAAATTAGTCTATATATTGTGTCATTTTAAATGTAAAAGTGTTGGATTTTGATGCCAAAACCTTTCAGCTCTATAAAATTTCTATTATAGAATTCCTAATCAAAGCCTTTCGACTCCTTTTTATGATATAATTTGTGTTTCTAGTATGTCTTTCTAATTTTTCCATAACTTTTTTTCTACACATTTTCAAAGTATTATAGAAGACCTGGGTAAGAATAGATTGAGTTTCAATCTCTCTGAAATCCCATGCAAATTTATAATCATTTAAAGAGATTAGTAAATTGGACTGTCGGTCTGAGTTAGCTCCTCTTTAAACAAGTTATTGTTTGTCCTTCTATCTTGTCATGAATGTGTTTTTTTGGGCTATAGAAGCTTTATATACACATCCAATTTTCCCTGGTTAATTAAGTATTCTTTCTGACTCTTTAATTATCAGGAACCCCCTTACATTAAATCCTTTAAAAAGGTAATTTCTCTTATCAGGCTGGAAGCTGACACTTTGAGAAAGGACTCTGCAAAGGAGAGATTTATTCAGGAATAGAATTGTGAAATCATTACCAACCACCCCATTAAATCCTAAATGTGGCCATATGCTTCATAGTATGTTGTCTAGTGACAGTGAATAATGCTAAACAAGGCCTCGTAACTATTGAGGGAGCCCCCTCTGGTTCAAGGGCCATCTTGAACCTAAAGACTGGTAGAGTTGGTTTCTTGGTGTAGTTTCTACATCCAAGAACTGCATACGAGAAACATGTACAACATTTGGCACTGTTGCTGGGGAGCGAAGTGACGAAGAAATTTTCCCTAGATCATGATAATGAATAGATCTATTCCTTGTTGGTGAATAAGGAGTAGGAATCTTTATTGGTTGCATTGTTTTCACACTTTTTCATATGGCGCTTCCACTGGATTACCGATCCCACTGTTTCAAGATTTCAACTGATTTTACTTCTATACAAGGTTCATTGATACTTGTAGTCAACAGTATATGTCTTTTCCTCCAAGACATGGTCTGAAATCTAAGATGTCCATAGAGGATGCAGTTGTTAAAGTTCACCTGTGAGTATAAGTTTCCTATGGGATTTTATGTTTATATTGTACATATATTTCAGATTTTCAGGTACTGGCAACGTGGTTCATCAATAAACCCACTCCTCACTTGGTTACATTGCAAATCAGATTACACCTAACAGAGTAAAGCTTTCCATTTTAGTTATATAGAGGTGTGTGGGGTTGAATGGTGTGATTTAAACAGTATATGATAAATCCATTTATAGTTTCATCTTTAGAAATTTTTATCTTCAGATTTCAGTGAGAAAGAGTATCCGAATTAGTGCAGGCATATGGTTGCATTTCACAGTTGCATGTTTTTAGTGTGTAGTAGCAGGGTATTAAAATGATAGTATTGATCCATGTGGATTGGTTATATTTTTATATGATGGTAGATCAATGGTTGATGATCGTAGGTTTGCGGTATGAATCCATGCCCAACACTTAAGGAAACTGGTCTACTACTTCTCTACATCCCATAGGGGGAAGCAGTCCCCATTACAACCGATGTTGTAAGATATTTTGGTACACTAAAAATTACAAATTTTCAGTGAGAAATTGCCAATTTATTTCTTGGCCAAATGCTAAGATATATTGTGATTAAATATTTTTAAATGATTTCTAAGTTTTAAATTTTAAAGTACCATGATATTTTTATAAAAATATATTTGAATATTTTTATATAAACATTTCTTTAGAATTAAAGTTGTTTTATTAATCATAAGTTACATACAAGGAAAATCAATTCTCAGTATACAAGTGAAAGCATGTCAAGTCCAAGGATAAAGGAAAGAATATCTCAATGACTATGATTTTCCCCTCCCATAACAACAACGGGGAAGAATTTTCACACCCCCTTCCTCTGTTTTTCATTAATAGCAGGGGGGGGTGTCTGAAAAGTGGTTTCATCTCAGTGGACCGCTTGCAAACATGTCAACTCCCTATCATTTTGCACTCCCCCTGCTCCATACCAATTACCACTATCTACCCCCTCCGAAAACTATCTATCCTCTCAATGTTCACTCAATTCCTACCAACGTTCATTTCCTGACTCACAATTACATCCTGCCACCTATAACCTTTCCGTTACATTCCACCATACCCGTTTGAGAAATATTCACTACCTTACTGTTATCTACTCATCATTAAAACCCTTCATGTCTTGTTCTCCAACTACCATCCATCACAACAGTAACCCATACATGTTATAAATAAACCTACCACTATCCTTGTGCCACTCCTTGATTTTGTCACAATTATTGTCAATTCTAGATTTGAAGGAGGTAATAAGTTCACTATTCAGTTAAACCAAATCCAGAATCCAGCACATTGAGCAATCACTGTAGCATTAGATCCACATTATCGAATAGCTAATTTCAAAGCCTAAATTTGAAGAACATGTGGCATGAAGAACCATTAAATATTAAAACAAATTCCTCAAATTTCTCCAAAATTGGTCTCATTCAATTTTCAGGCCAGCCAATCAAGCACATGATCAACAATTGAAGATTATTTTCATATTTTATGGAGAAAGATAAATATGAAGTGGTAGTTAGTTAACATATGGAAAAGGTTTCCATGATAAAAAATCAGTAGTTCAAGATTCAAAGGAGGAGACTCAAGAGTCATTCTATGTTTCCAGATATCAAGGCACAATACTTCCAAACAGTTCCAAATTTCTGGCAGAATATAGAGGATTTTTTTTTTTTAGTATATTGTTTAGGATTTTATTCTAGAATTATTGTAACAGTTTAGGAGAAAATTAGTATAAATATTGTTTCATTTGTAATGTAAAAGTGTGGGCTTTTGATGCCAAAATTTTTCATCTCCCTAAAACTTCTATTATAGAATTCCTAATCAAATCCTTTCGGCTCCAGTTTATGACAAAATTTATGTTTCTACTATGTCTTTCTAGTGTTTCCATAACCTTTTTTCTTCACATGTTCAAAGTATTATATAAGACTTGGGTAAGAATAGATTGAGTTTCAATCTCTTTGAAATCCCCTGCAAATTTATAATCGTTTAAAGAGATTAGTATATTGGACTATCTATCTAAGTTAGCTCCTCTTTGACTATTTATTGTTTGTCCTTCTATATTCTCCTGAATCTGTTTTGTTGGGCTATAGAATATTTCTATACGCATCCAATTTTTCCTGGTTAATTAAGTATTCTATCTGACTGTTTAATTATTAGGAACCCCCTAACATTCTTCTTTCAAATTCTTTAAAAATTTAAGTTATTTTGTCATGATGGAAGCTGACACTTTGAGAAAGGACTCTGCAAAGGAGGGATTTATTCATGAATAGGAATTGTGAAATCATTAGCAACCACCCTATTAAATCCTAAATCTGGCCATTGTGCTTCATAGGCTACTGTCCAGTGACAGTGAACAATGTTAAACAAGGCCTCGTAACTATTGAGGGAGGCCACTTTGGTTCAAGGGCTAGCTTGAAACTAAAGACTGGTCGTGTTGGTTTCTCGGCATAGTCTCTATAGCCAAGAACTGCCTACGAGAAACAGGTACATCACAACACATTCGAAAAGTCCTTCAAACCCAACAACAACACAAAGTCTATGCCAACTTGGACAAATGCACATTTGGCATGGGTCAGGTCCAATATATGGCTTACATCATAGATGTGAAATCCTTGCATGTGGATTAATCTAAGATCCATGTCATTCAGGATAACCCAGTCACACCACTCTCATATAGCTTCGCAAATTTTTGGTTATTGCTAATTTTTATCATATTTTTTTGTTGGGATTTGCCCACATAACTTTGCCTTTGAGTCAAGTTACCAAGGGTGGAGCAAAATTAAAGTTTTCCTAGTACAAGTCCCAAAAAAAGGTGTTCGTTATGATGAAGAACCACCTCTACTATACGCATGTACTCACATTTCCAAACCTACAACAACCATTTGAAGTCGATACAAATGACTTTGACTATTCGATTGGTGCATTTGTGGCCCCGTAAGGGCATCTAGTGGCATATAATAGTGAGACAGTTTCTGATACAATTTAGAAGTACCCCACCTATGATTAAAAAAGTGTATTTTATCATATAGGATTTCTAAAAATGGAAAAATTACATTCTGGAGAAGGAAACAGTAACCACACAAATCACTAATCTCTTCAGTGCATACAGACACAAGGGAAGTTTAAAAATGTTCCCCATTAGAGTGGTCAACATATCTGCAATAATTCCACTTGAACACTAAGAATAAGAAGGGAAGCACCCATCATGTTTCATATTACCTCAGTCGGCCGACAGTTGCAACACTAACTACTATTCTCAACTCTTGTGGCCATGATACCTTTGGATGCCCAAAACTATACAAGACCGATCCAAAATTTTCCACCACTTACCAGATTTTAGTGGATGGAAATAATGTTCCATATTTCCACCTCTAGGACACATTATTATGCTACCTGGGACACCTTTGTGGTCCTTGAAGTGAATGTACCAAATTTATTTTGGAGGTGCACTATAATCGGGTCGCATGACACTTCAACGTGGAGAAAACTGTGGTCGTACTACAATATCAAAATTTTCACTTCCTGTGTTGATTAGTAATTATGTAGGAAAATAATAAAATAAAGAAATAAACATAAACGTAGAGATTTAGTAGGAATAATACTTCATTTCATAAATATTAAATATTGAAAAATGCTTACAACCATAATGGAAAATAAACTAGGTCGGGCGATGGTAGCTTATCTTTGAGAATATATATGGTGGCTACATGCCTCTGAACTATGTTACAATGAGGCTCATGGGCCTTTTTATTATTGAAAAACATGAGAAAACCCTAAACAACCAAAACCCTAACCTAGGATATTGAACACCAAGAGTTTATGGGCCCCGTTGGGGTTAGTTGGGCAGCCGATTTCCCAAGGTCGTAACATGGTAATATTATCTCCTTTTGGTGTGTATGATATATCGTCGGAAATATTTCTCTAATTGCTACAGGATTTTCCCACTCCGGACCTCAAAAAAATATCATTTAGGGGGTCAAAACTACTCTAGAAGTTTAGGACCCGAGAGACTGCTAAAAATAGTAAATGCTTCTATAAATAAGGAAACTAATGAAACCAACTAAAGGTCTAGGTGGAATAGGTGGGTCGCCACCAATATCCACCTCGATAATTTCTACCCCCTTAAGAAGAATTGGTCCCCATTGCATGCAGAGCCTACGTGAGGTGATGATATATCTGTTGAATCTAGTCCCTGGTGACCCACTTTCCCTCGTGCAGGAGTTGGCCTGATTTGAGAACTCGATATAGCTAGATCCTTTGCTGGTGGGTGTTCTTGATATGTCTGTCCATGATTTGAACAGTTGTGGCTTGTTCCATGCAATCTCGGTTTAGCTCTGTTGGTGTGAGTTGTTCTACATTGTCGTATATGTCCAGCAATGGTCAAAATTAGGGTCGAAGGCAATCCACATTGAACATTGGGTGTAGACCAAGAAATGGTGTAATAATGAGCTCGAAGGAATTGTCCCCTACCACCTTGGTGATAGTGTATGGCCCATATCGGAGTGGGAGAATCTTGTGTTGGGGCCTAGCAAGGCACTCCTTCTGCAAATGTAGCCAAACTTTGTCACCCACTTGGAGCTTATGTGGCATCCGATCCTGATCATGTCACTGCATATAATTAGCATTGGCTCTATCCAATATGGCATGGACCTATTGCAGGATGTGTTGAATGTGCTCAATTAATTTTTTCGCCTTGTTGACTTCGGACTAGACATGAGCCAAATCTTCCTAAGTAGCTACAAATGCTATGGACACATTAATGGGACATAGTGGTTAGAATCCCAAGCCCACCTGAAAGGGGTTGTGGCCAGTTGAGATGTGGAGAGCCTGGTTATATCTATTCGTGACATAGGGGAGGCTTTCATCCCATGTGCATGGATGCTTCAAGTTGTACATGCGCATAATGTGTGCGATCATCCTGTTGACGAGCTTTATTTGGCTTTCAGTTTTGGGGTAGAATGTTGTGGACGTAGTGAGCTTGGTGTCCATAATCGACCAAATACTTGACAAAAATGTACTAAGGAACATGCTATCTCAATCTGAGATAATGGACTATGGGATCCAAAAGTGTACCCACACTCGTTCAAAGAATAACTTAACAGTGGCTTGTGCTATGATATTCTTCTTGTAGGCTGCCATAATGGCCATTTTAGAGAATCTCCCAATGACCACAAAAACACAGTCTTTTCCATGCTTGGTAGAAGGAAGGCCTGACATGTAATTCATGGAGATGGATTCCCAAGGTCGAATAGGGGTAGGTAGCGGAGTATATAGGCCTTGCTTCTTCATGTTCGGTTTGGAAATGACGCAGACAATGCAGGATCTGATGTACTTCTAAACATCATGTCGAAGGTTCGATCAATAGAAATAATTATGTAGTACTGCCACTCGTTTCTCGACCTCGAAATTTCCAACAACCTAACTATAGTGTGATTCCCAAATCATCTTGGCACACTCACTTGAAGGAACACAGAGGTGTCCCAGGTGGCATAACAATGCTTCCTAAAGGTGAAAATTTGGAACTTCTAGAGCGTCTAGTATGTGTTTCCAAATTCTGGATCACTTTTGTAGAGATGCGGCCAACCTGAAGTATTATGCCCACAAGATTCAAGAACAGTGGTTAGCACCAGGATTGATGGTCGGCTGAGGCAATATGAAAAATTATTGGTGCTTCCCTTCTTTTACTTGATGTTCAAATGGAATTGTTGCAGGCATGTGGACCATTTATGATGGCGATCATTCTGTAACTTCCCTTGTGTATGTATGAATTGCAGGGGTCAGTGATCTTTGTGGATGACCATTTCCTTGCCAAAAATTTAATGCTTCCATTCTCGGCAGGCCTGCACAATGGAATACATTTCTTTGTCATAGGTTGGATACTTTCAGATTGTGTCTGAAAGTGTCTCACTGTGGTATACGACTGGATGCCCTTGCTGAGTAATTATTGTCCCAATAGCATAGTCAGAGGCATTTGTCTCGATCTCAAATGGGTGCGACAAATATGGTAATGTGAGCATTGGTGCAGAGTAGAGGTGAGCTTCAACTCTATGTACACCTTTTGTTGAGATTCAGACCAAAATAAATTTTCTTTAACTCCTCCCTTGGTAACTTGACTCAAAGGCCAAGTGATATGAAAGAACCTCAAATCAAACCTATGGTAGAAGTTGGAAAGTCCTAGAAAACTACGAAGCTTTGTTAGAATTGTTTGGGTTGTCCAATCCCAAATGTCATGTATCTTGTCTAGGTACACATGCACCCCCCAATCATCAGTAATGTATCCTAGATATTGAACCTAGGTCAGACCAAAACTACATTTATCGAAATTGGCACACAACTTGTGTTACCACAATGTTTGGAGGACATGTCGAATGTGGTGGAGGTGCTCTTCCCAAATCTGGCTGAAGATCAAGATATCATCCAAATACACCACCACAAATGAGTTGGTAAATGGTCGCAAGATGTCATCCATCAGCCTCATGAAGGTTGCAGGAACATTCATCAACCCAAAAGGCATGACCAACCATTCAAAAAGGCCCTCATTGGCTTTGAAGGTATTCTTCCACATATCATATTTGTACCTCATGATACCTAGAATTCAACTCGATATTGCTAAAATATTTGGCCCCCTTGAGTTGTTTCAGAAGGTCATCAATCCACATGATCACATACCTATTCCAGACAATGATCTTGTTCAGCACCCGAAAGTCAATACAGAGTCTCCAAGTCCCAGCGTTCTTCTGCACCAACATGATCGGGCTCCCACAGGGTGATGAACTCGGCTAGATGTGACCTTCTACAACGGCTCATGAATTTGTCTCTTGATTTCATCATTCTCCATAATAGAGTGATGATAGATCAGTCCATTAGGTAGAATCGTGCCTAGGGTCAGATCTATGGAGTGCTTGACCTGATAATGCAGAGGTACCCCTGCAGGTGAGGTGAAGATGTCCCCATACTCCTCCACGACATTGGCCATCTGTTGTTGTTGTGCGGAGGAGCCCTGTCTAGAGGTCGTGGCTCTAGTCTTCCTCTTTCCTTGAGGGTAGATCATCAGGAAAACAAATTTCCTGGTTTCGGAAATGATCTTACTACATCGTTTTGTAGTGATCAAAGAGACGATGATAGGAAGTGCTACCTTCGGTATCCTATACAACTTATTCCCCAAAGTAACAATAACAACGCGAGGCATAGAATCATACACATCATGTCTCTCCCACAAGTATGGTTGGCCTAATAATACATCACAAACATCAAGAGGATAAATATCACATAATACCTCATCCGTTAAGGCCTTCATGTTGTAGGGAAGGTGACACTGTTGCCTGACGTGGAGATACCATCCTTGGTGAAGCCACCTGATGGTGTACGGTTTTGGGTGTGTTGTGGTCGGAAAGCATAGCCGCTTCATGACTTCTGCTAAAATGAGGTTATTTTCACTCCGTATGTCAACAATAAATAGCAGCAGGGAACCCTTCACCCACATCTGGGACTGGAAGAGGTGCTCCCCCTACACTGAATCTTCAAGTTCCTCCTTCTGGATCTTGGTGGTGGAAGTAATGGCGTTGGGGTCAGCATCAATAATATGCTTCCCTTTTTTATTCCCCTTGATGGGTTCTGACTCAGAGTGGGAACATGCATTTGATTCAAAAGTGTTTAGCTTGGCCACCAGTGACTTCTTGGCCCGACACTCACTTATGTTGTGAGTGGAGCTCTTATGGAACTCACACCACTATCTTGCGCCCTTATTTGGCTTTGCAATGTTTTTCTTTTCTTATGGATTTGGAAGGTTTTCCTGGGTTGCCCCAGCTTGGATTTATCCCTTTTTCTGCGGTTTTGTGGTGCCTTTCCCTTGCTTCTAATTTGTTGATCCAAAGTCATGATTCTTCTGTTTGAATTTATGCTCAATCTTGGAAGCATATCAGATGTTGCACCAAGCGAGGAGATGTCGAGGAACTCCATTTCCTCCTTAATGTATCTGTGCAGACAACTGCAGTATTTTAGCACCAAATTTTTTTCTGAATCTTTGAAACCCAACTTTGTGCGCATGATATGGAACATATTCGTCAGCTCATGCACATCTTGATCCCTTTGTTGCTGCAATGTAGACCATTGTATGTACTTGTCCTCATAGCTCCCCATGGGATAATATTATTCCTTGATGGAATCTCAGAAATAATTCCAAGTGGGTGCGGCTGAGAACAAGTAGGTTTCCCTCTCATCCTTTTTCTCACAGTAGGTTTCCGAGTAGTCCTTGACATGAGGGGCAGATTTGAGGAGTGAAAATTCAATATTTTCCTAATTGGAAAAGTCATGAACTGATAAATATCCTTCTAATAGATTCAGCCATATATCTACAGCGTTTGCATATATTTGGCCCTCAAATATGGAAATGTCAAATTTTACTTGTACCTTAAAAGGAGTGGCACCTCCAGAGTGGTTACTGGATGAATGTGTGCTGCCAGTGGGTAGTCGTTGAAGGATATGGGAAAATTTATCCATCATCATGTTCCTCTGTTTCTCAAGAGCCTCCTAGTGCAATATTTTGATAGGATCTCCTTCTCCCTCATATTTTTTTTCTTCTACCATGGGAGTACATCGGTGTTTGTGAGGTTTATCTTGCAAATATTCAACCATATTGAGCCCTAACTCCTTATATCCCGAACTCGTTGGGGACATGCAAAGAAAAATCGATAAAGAGAAGACTTCTTTGATACCACTGATCGAGACTTATGCAGGAATGCAGTAAAATACAAAAATAAACATAAACACAGATATGCAGCAGGAATAACACTTCATTTCATTAATGTCAAATATTGAAAAATGCTTACAAACATAATGGAAAATAAACTAGCTTGGGCAATGTTAGCTTATCTCTGAGAAGAGATGTGCCGGCTACATGCCTATGAACTGTGTTACGATGAGGCTCAAGGGTATTTTTATTATTGGACAACATGGGAAAACCCTAAAAAATGAAAACCCTAACTCAGGAGATGAAATACCAAGATTTTATAGGCCCCGTTCGGGTTAGTTGGGCAGTCAAGTTCCCTGGGTCGTAACTTGGTCATATTATCCCCGTTTTCCGCGTACAATATATCATCTGAAAGATCTCTCCAAGTACTATATGCTTCTCTGCAGGCTCATTCCATTTTAGACCTAAACAAAACACAGTTTAGGGGGTCAAAACTGCTCTGAAAGTTTAATACCTGAAAAACTGCTAAAAATAGTAAATGCTGCTGTAAATAAGGAGACTAATGAAATCGATTGGAGGTATAGTTGGAATAGGTGGGTGGACAAAAATATCCACCTAGATCATGTTCCATCACCAAACCAACCATCAATGATCTGAAAATCAAAGCATTTGTTTTGCTGTTCAAAGTATTCATTTCGATTAAATTAAGTGTGTAAAGTGTTTGGATAGTCTTGCAAGTGAAACAAAGTGTTTTTGATAATTGTTTATGAATTTTGGTGTGAGGGAGTGTTGTTTTGATTTACTGTTTAACAAGTTTAATCTGAATAACACAGTAGAATAACTTCACCATAAACACACAGTAACATGATGAGGCAGTTCACCCCTCCTGGGCTACATCTGCCGAGTCCAAGGCTCCCAATGGGCATGACCTTGATATATTATGATGCTAAAATTGGTAATATAGTGAGAAAAGGGCCTAAAAAGACCAAACCAGCTGTGAAAATGAATTCAAAACACAAAAAGAAGCTAATAATGACTCTGATTTCACTTAAAACAGTGAAGTGTAGTCCAATGCAGCTCCATTTCCCTCAAGGCCCCGATGGCTCCCCAAGCTTCTCTGAAGTAAAAATGGCTGAAAGACACCTCTGATGGCTCTGCAACCTATTCCAATGGCTCCAAAATGCTAAGAATACCCGAAATCAAAAACAATTTCGCTCGAAAAGGTTCAGTAGTGTGAAAGTTATGCCCAACAGAAGTTTTGTCCAATTTGGCCTAAATACACTCCACCAAATGTGGATTAACTGGAGTTAGGCCTGCCAATTTGGCCAACTCCGCCCAGATTAGTGTGATCCTCAATTTTTTTCGGAACTGTTGGGGGTTATCATAAATGGTATGGCTTAGTGGTCACATGGACCATCTAAACCCCCGTCGGCGGAACTGTTTGAACCAATGGTTTGAAAACGATGGCATTAAGCTTCAACGTAACCTCCGCCAGAGAACATGTGAGCACAACGTAAACCGTAACCGTTGGGGTTTTGCATTACCTGTCGATGCTAGGCCTGAGGTTCTGAGCCTGTGGTGCCATGTATAGGGGGCTGGCCCCCTTTCCACCCCAACCAAACCTTTGTTAAAATTTATATACGTGGAAAGAACCATGGGGTTAAGAACCAAAGCACTGGTGGGCTGGTCGGGCCTGTGGGCTGGCGGCCACCCGACCCGGGGTCGAATCCTATGCATACCATAAGTTTGCCTCTGAAAATTTACATATGCCCTTTAATTGGCCAGAAAATCTGAAAGTCAACCCAATATCCAATTCGCACATGACAAGTTTCAAGCTGTGATAGGTTTTTGAAGGAATATTCTGTGGAATATTCTTGGAATATTCTGTGGAATATTCTTTTTTTAATATTTTTTTAATCAAAGTCAACCCTGGTCAAACTGGACTTTTGAAGGAAATTGTGAATTTTCAAACTTGAATAACTTTCACATACAGTGTCGGATTTGAGTGTCATTCACGGCATCAATATCGTATCGATGAGGCCTATCCAGTCATTCTAGTTTCAACCAATTCTGAGCAGTTCCAATTTTGAGCATTTTCTTCACTTAGGACATGATCACCTGATCACACCTCCCCATTGGGAAGCTTTTGGACCCCAAAAGCCTTCAATTACCTGTTAATAAGATGAGGCTACAGTTCCCTCACCTTTTCCACCTCAATCCACTTTGCCTTACTCGGTTTGATGCCTTTAAGACCAACCCGAACATAATCAACATTTCCCCTCCTTGAAGTGCATGTCCTTCTGTCAAGGATAGCATCCTCTTTCAACTCATCCAAAAATTCTGGCGAGAAATCCTCTATGGATGGTAGCTGAATGTCACTTTCATAATCAGAAATTAAAGGACGTTCATACAAACGTAAATTTTCCACATTCACAACGGAATACATTTACATGTATGAAGGCAAATCTAATTGAAAAGCATTATTTCCAACTTTTTTAAGGATCTTGAATGGACCATAATGAATAGGCTTTAGCTTTTTAACTTCTCCTTGCATTATTTCCTTACTAATATGCAACCATACCTCATCCCCTTCTTGAAAATTATGATCAATTCTGTGCTTTTCATGACTCTCCTTGTACTTGCCTCGACTTTTTTCAAGTTGTTCTTGAACTTGCTGATGTATGAGCTGAATTCTTTCAATGAACATGTGATCTTTGTCAATGTCACTATGACCATCAATGGCCACATCCTTCTCAAGAATTAAATCTAAAGGTGACTTAGGCAAATACCCAACACAAGCTTCAAAAGGTGAAGTATTTGTAGAAGAGTTCTTGGCTCAGTTATAAGCATGCTGAATGTAATGCAAATGCTCATCCCAAAGCTTGGGATGCTTGCTGCAATAACCTCTCAAAATATGTACAATGGTTCTGTTCACTACCTCTATTTGGCCATCTGTTTGCAGATGGAAAGAAGTACTCTTCTTCAACTTGGTGTCCATCATCTTCCATAAATTGGACCAAAAATTCCCCACAAATCCGGAATCCCTATCACTAACAATAGAAGTAGGCAAGCCATAATGAACCCATACATGTTGAAAATATAAATCAACATTTTTTTCAGTAGTTATAGATTTCTTACATGGCATAAGAATACACATCTTTCTGAAACGATCAACTACTACATAAAGATAATCATGCTGCTTTCTAGATAATGGTAGCCCTCCAACAAAATCCATAGAAGCACTTTCCCATGGTCTAGAAGGTACCAGAAATGGAGTATATAAACCAAGCTTCCTATGGCTAGGCTTTCTTGTAGCACATAATGAAAAACCTCTAATGAAACCTGAAACACTATCTACCATGCGAGGCCAATAACACTACCTCTGTAAATGTGACACCGTTTTTCTTACCCCGAAATGTCCAGCTATGAGAGAAGAATGAGCCTTTCTCATAATGCTTAGTCTCTCCCCCTGTGGTATACATAACTTGCCCATATGAAACATCAAATTATTAGTCAAATGATAATCATTCTCCTCAACATGATTCCCTTCACTTAAGTTAGTATACACATCCTTAAAATCAACATGTGATGCATATTGTTCTATGTAGCTCTCATGTACAATAGAATCATTCTTAAGTAAATTACTAGCACTAATAATAGGCCTTGAAAGTGTATCAACAACCTTATTATCAATACCTTTCTTGTACCTTATTACCAAGTGAAATTGTTGTAGGAAGCCCATCCATCTGAAATGTCGTGAATGCTGCAATTTACTTTGCGATTGCAAGTACTGTAAAGGCTGATGGTCGGTATGAACAATTGTTTATTTGCCCATCAAATAGTGTTTCCATATTTTGACACTTTTTACCAATGCATACAACTCTTTATCATATGTAGGATAATTCACAATAGCACCATTAAATGTCTCAAAATGAAATGCAACAGGCTTACCATGCTGTAAGAGAACTGCACCCATGGCGTAATCACTAGCATCTATCTGAATCTCGAATGGCTGTCTCAAGCCCAGTAATGCAAGGACTAGAGCTAAACTTATCTTCTCTTTCAAAGACTCAAAAGCTTTTTGTTTCTTGCCTCCCCATTGGAAAGCACACTTCACACTAGTCACTGCATGCATAGGAGCTACTATGGTAGAGAAGTTAGAAATAAAATTCCTCCAATACTGATCTGCAACAAAAAAACTTCTTACCTCTGTAATGGATTTGGGAGTACGCCAATTCAAAATGGCTTCTACTTTGGAAGGATCAATTCTCAAAGTGCCTCCTCCTACTATGTGTCCCAAATCAACCAAAGAAGTCTTTCCAAATTCACACTTTGACATTTTAAGAAATAACTGATTTTTCTTCAAAATATCAAGTACTTTCTTAACATGCATGACATGCTCTTCTCTAGTCTTGCTGAAAATTAAGATGTCATCTAAGTAGACAATAAAAAAATCATCAAGAAAAGGATGTAAGACATCATCCATTACCCGCATGAAAGTTGCAGGTGCATTGCATAAACCAAACGGCATAACAAGCCACTCAAAGAGTCCCTGTTTGGTTTTGAAATGTTGTCTTCCAAATGTCACTTTCTGCAATTATAAATTGATGATAACCACTACGTAAGTCTAACGTAGTGAAATATTTAGCATCTTTCAGATGATCCGACAAATCATCTATCCTTGGAAGTGGGTAACGATTCTTTACCGGTATTTTGTTCAATGCCCTGAAGTCCACACACATGCGCCAAGTTCCATCTTTCTTTGGAATCAACACTATCGGTGACCCACATGGCGAAGTGCTTGGTCTTATGAATCCTTTGTCCAAAAATTCTTTAATTTTCCTCTTGATTTCAGCATTCTCCATGATATACAAGCATTACATGCCGATGTTAGGAAGAGGACAATCTTGATGTAAATGGATTTCATGTTGAATCTCCCTTTTAGGAGGTAAACCTGTCGGTTCCTGAAACATCTCATCATGTGAATCAACTACATCATATAAATCTGATTTAAGCTTGGAAACAAAATTTTCAAATGACTCATGATTCATATAAACCTTGGGCTTAACATAAGAAGTACAAAACTCTTACTAGAATTTACTAGCCTTTTTACCTGTCTCGCATTTACCATCGTTATATTTGTCTTCTTGCGATGTGCTCTAACAATGAAATCCTTTCCATCTTTAAAGAGATGATATTTATTTTCATGGCGATGGAAGATCGCTTTCCTGTCAAATAAGTAAGGACTTCCCAATACAGTTCCTAATATATCAAGCGACACCACATCAAGTTCAACTGTGTCAATAAAGTGTGCAGTTATGGCGAATCGCAATATGCACTTTCTTGAGACTTGTAAGTTTGCATCCTTGCATATCCACCCAAGTGGATAAGGATTTGGATGTGGAATGGTATCAAGTTTTAGCTGTGTGACCAAGTCTTCTGATATGAGATTTTCTTGTGACCCACTGTCAAATAGTGTGTCAATTTTAGTATGTTTTGAGACTACCCTCACATGGAACAATTCAATTCTTTCTTCCTCATTAGGAGCTTGTACATGACAGTTTGAAGTACTAGTGCTTGCTTTAGTTTCAGTTTCTTTTCCCTTCATACTTTTCAAACCCATGGCTGCAATTTTGGTTTCATCCCCTGAATCATCACCTAAATCTTGAGGTGTAGTTGTAGTAGCTGCAGTTTTCTTCTTTCCCTTTTTTTTGTTAAACTGATTTCTTTTTTCAGGATGTAATTTCCAACAGTTTTTCTCTTCATGGCCCTCTCTTGAAAAATGTTTACAAATGACTTTTCCACCCTCTTGTTTTATAGATGCATTCTTTTTGCCTTTTCCCTTAAAGGTTTTATCTTTGTTCTTCCCTTTTAAAGGCTTGTTTCTACCCTCATCAAAAGTGTTTTTCCCTCTAGCCTCTAAATGCATAACTTGTACACAAAATTCGTCTAGACTAGTAGGATTGAACATAAGGATAGTATGTTTAAGGTAACTGTACAAACCACCTATATATTTCAGCAAAGTATCTTGAATTTGTAATTCTACCCCTAATAAGAGTGCTCTTCTCCTAAATTCTTGGGTATAGTCTTGCACAATCTGTCTCTTAAGCTGTCTAAAGTTTTGCTAATTCATCATAGCCTTTTCTAGATGAGCTAAAGGATAAAATTTCTTCTTGATTGCAGTAATAAATTCAGTCCATGATAAAGTAATCTTATCATGTTTCTTGATTTCATCCTTGGTCTTGGCTTCCCACCATACCAATGTTGCTCCATCCATTCTTAGCGAGGCTAGTTGTATATTGGTGCCGTCATCATGAAGGTTTTGAATCCTTAAATAAACTTCCAATTTTCTGATCCAATTGTCTAGTTTCTCTGCATTGACTTCACCGTTAAACATGGGCAATTCAAATTTGACATCAAGCTTTAAAAAAGGATTTTTACCAGTGGTTTTTGACTTATGAGACTAATTTACCGAAGTCGAGGAAGACGATGTAGAGGAAGAGGATGAGGATGGAGATGGTGGATCACCATTTCCTCCATCTCCTTTCTTAGACTGATCATTAATCTTCTTTCCTCCTAAGGAACCCTCTCCTTCTTTCTAGTTTTTAGACCCTTCTCCAACAATCCTATCATTTCTTTCTTGATAGGGGATCCTTGCCATTTCAGTCATATCTAAGAAAGCTTTCTGGAATACCCATTCTTCTTCCTTGGGATCCATCTCTTCAGGAGCTTCTCCTTCTCTTGAAGACATGCTTGTAGCTGCTTCTAGGGCTCTTGGAGGTGGTTCTCTGACCCTTCTTGGTTGTGGATTAGTTTGTTCACTAACCAAGTTTCCTTCAACTCTCTTGAGTTTTAGCCTAGTAAGCATCAAAACTTGAAACAAATGACTTAATATTTGCACAAAACAAATGCTGAGTAAAAAATCTAGCTTCTAAGGCTCTAATCCTGAGCTCTGATACCAACTAATCTGAAAATGAAAGTATTTGTTTTGCTGTTCAAAGTATTCATTTCCATTAAATTAAGTGTGCAAAGTGTTTGGATAGTCTTGCAAGTGAAACAAAGTGTTTTTGATAACTGTTTATGAATTTTGGTGTGAGGGAGTGTTGTTTTAATTTAACATTTAACAACTTTAATCTGAATAACACAACATAATAACTTCACCATAAACACACAACAACATGATGAGGCAGTTCACCCCTCCTGGGCTACATCTGTCGAGTCCAAGGCTCCCAATGGGCATGTCCTTAATATATTATGATGCTCAAATTGGTAATACAGTGAGAAAAAAGCCTAAACAGACCAAACCAGCTGTGAAAATGAATTCAGAACACAGAAAGAAGCTAATAATGACTTTTATTTCACCTAAAACAGTGAAGTGTAGTCCAATGCAGCTCCATTTCCCTTAAGGCCCCGATGGTTCCCCAGGATTCTCTGAAGTAAAAATGGCTGAAAGAAACCTTAGATGGCTTTGAAACTTGTTCCAATGGCTCCAAAATGCCGAGAATACCCAAAATAAATAAAAAATTCACTCCAAAAGGTTTAGTAATGTGAAAGTTATGACCAACAGAAGTTTTGTCTAATCTGGCCTAAAGAAACTCCACCAAAAGTGGATTAACTGGAGTTACGCCCGCCAATTTGGCCAACTCCGCCCGTATTAGCGCGCTCCTCCATTTTTTTCGGAACTTTTGGGGGTTATCATAAATTTTATGGTTTAGTGGTCACATGGACCATCTAAACCCCCGCTGGCGAAACTGTTTGAACCAACGGTTTGAAAACCGTGGCATTAAGCTTCAACGTAACCTCCGCCGGAGAACATGTGAGCACAACGTAAACCATAACAGTCAGGGTTTTGTGTTACCCGCTGGTGCTAGGCCTGAGGTTCTGAGCCTGTGGTCCCATGTATAGGGGGCTGGCCCCCTTTCCGCCCCAACCAAAATTTTGTTAAAATTTATATACGCGGAAAGAACCATGGGGTTAAGAACCAAAGTGCTAGCGGGCTGGTCAGGCCTGTGGGCTGGCGGCCACCTGACCCGAGGTCGAATCCTGTGCATGCCATAATTTTTCCACTAAAAATTTACATATGGCTGGGGCCCACGTGGCGGCCTCCGAGCAGGCCACGTGGCGCCCTTTAATTGGCCACAAAATCTGAAAGTCAACCCAATATGCAATCTGCACATTACAAGTGTCGAGTTGTGATAGGTTGTTGAAGGAATATTCCATGGAATATTATATGGAATATTCCCAAAATATTTTGTGGAATATTCTTTTTTTAATATTTTTCTAATCAAAGTCAACCCTGGTCAAACTGGACTTTTGAAGGAAATTATGAATTTTCAAACTTGAATAACTTTCACATACAATGTTGGATTTGAGTGTTGTTTGCGGCATCAGGACCGTATCAACGAGGCCTATCCAGTTGTTTTGGTTTCAACCAATTCTGAGAAGTTCCAATTTTGAGCATTTTCTTCACTTAGGACATGATCACTTGATCAATCAAGAAGAAAGGCATGTACACTCCTCTACCTACTCCTTGTCATCCTTGGGAATCCATCTCCATGGACTATATGTTGTGCCTTCCTTCAACCAAGCATGGTAATGACTGTGTATTTGTGGTCATGGAAACCTTTTTGAAGATGGCCATACTATCGGCTTGCAAGATGAGCATCATAATAGAGGAAATTTCCGAGCTCTTCTTTGAATGACTATGGGTACATTTTGGAATCTCACATACCATTATATCAAATTGGGAGAGAAGGTTCCTAAGAATATTCTCATTGATCCTATGGACATTATTGGACACTAAGCTCACCAAGTCATTTTATCCCCAGAATGATGGCCAAAAAAAGGTCGTCAACATGATCATAGTGAGAATCCTACACATTTATAACTCCAAGCATCCACAAACGTAGGATGAGAAACTTCCTTATGTGCAACACAACTATAACATATCTCTACATAGATTGACTGGTTTTGGTCCTTTTTAATTGGGTCCGAGTTTTCAACCATTACATCTAATTGATTTTGACATGCCTCATGTGACTACATAGACAAAATCCACACATGTACAGTTTGAGGTTGATAAAGAAACCCTATTTTTCGAATTCATCAAAAAATTCATCCAACAGGTGCACGACATATTGGAAAATTCCAATGGAAATTTCAAGCAACAACATGATCAACATTGGGTTCCACACAAGTTTCAGGTGGGCGACAATTTTTGGTTGCGTTTGCAGTAATAATTTCTTACCAGAGCCCTTTGAAATCTCTAACCACTCCAATATGGGCCTTACATCATCACTAAGGATATGGGAGACAATTATTTTTTTCTCAGCATTCCCCCATCCCCTGGCTTCCACCCAAGTTTCATTTTGGACTGCCTTCGACCATAATTTACACCAATACTGAACACATCAAACATTGTAGAACAAATAACACCAACATAACTAAACCCAAACTGCATGGAACAATCCAAAGTTGATCGAATCATGGACATGTATATCAAGAACATTCGCCGGCAGAATATCCAACTGTATCGGGTTGTCAAAGCTGACCAACTCCCGCACCAAGGGAAGTGTCTCACCAAGGACCAAGTTCAGCAAAAGTTTCACCATCTCATGGAGGCACTCAATTCAATGGGGACCATTACTTCCTAAGGGGGCAGAATTGATCCAAGTGGATATTGGTGGCCACCTTCCTATACCATTTGGAACCCCACCATTTTTTTTTTCATCCTCAATTGTAGAACAATTCACTATTTTTTTCATTTTTTTGGGTTGTGAACTTCCGAAGCCGTTTTGAGGCCCTAAATGACGTTTTAATGGAAAACGAGAAAACCTATTCCATACAATATGATTTTTCAACATAAAGTTGTATCCCTTAGATATATCTTCCTAACGAGGTATCGCATGTGTTCAACAAATTTTGTATTCCAAAGTTACGATGTAGGGAAGTTGATGTACCAATTAACCCCAACAGGGCCCAGAGACTTTGGGCGCTCCATCTCCTAGGGTTAGGTTTTTCGATGTTTAGGTTTTTCATTGGTTCTCAATAATAAATTGGCCTTCGAGCCTCATTGTAACATAGTTCAGAAAGCATGTATCTACCACATCTCTTCTTAGAGATAAGCTACCATCGCATGAGCTAGTTTATTTCCATTATGCATGTAAACAATTTTCAGTACTTTGTCATTAATGAATTGAAGTTCTATTTTCATTTTATCTCTGTGTTTTTGTTTATATCTATATTTCATTTCATTCATTAATAAATCTAGATCAGACATAGAACTCAACAAGCCAACGACGGAATATGATTGATATGCATGAAATTTGTTTTCAAGTCTTTTAGTTTTTTGTAAGTTTTAATTGGAAGTCTCACAATGTAATGGGTTTTCAGTTATGGTGCCAATGGGTTAGTATCAAAGATGTAGTGGGTTTATGGTTAGTAGGTATCTGCATCTGTCCTAAAATAGAGCGATGTATTCCCTGTGTATTTGCTACGATGAGGTGCAAATTTAATCAAAATATCACTCATTTTTGTTTAAAAAATATCAATGTTAAGGTAGTATTTTATTTGAAAAGTCTAATTAAGTAGTAATAATATTTTTTTTTTGTAAGTCAGCACCCATGGGTGGATTGGAACTAGTGACCTATCACATGGAGTGCCTTGACAATGCACCCTTCATTGTCGAACCAAAGGCACATTGGCATTAATAATTAGTATTATTAATAAAGAAAATATAATATATCTTAATGACTAAATAAACCCTAAAATCTTAACGTATATATTAATAACCAATATTTAATATTTACTTGATAGTATCTGTATCTAAATAATATTAAAATACAATCTATTTAATTCTTGATATTAATATTAAGATATATTATATTTAAATTGGCATCTTCACGCCAACTCTCATCATCATCCTACTAAAAATTTTGGTATTCTAAACAACTTAACCACTTGTGCACTAACGATCTCTTATGTGAGTCACTTGGAGGATTGGAAGACCCATCTCTTAATGACTTTTGAAAATAATAGATATAATAAGAACCAAGGTATTAGCGCTTTCCTGAAAGCTATTAAAGACCCTAGAATAAATAATAACACTATCAATCATGTTATCAATGTTCAACCCCCCTACATCCAAGGAACCACTCACAAGAATGCACACATTATTAGAAATAGCGTTGCCCCAACTACCTTCAAACATCTTAATACAATTCATAGCTCCCTTAGATCAGTAAAATACCTCGTGGACCCTATAAAAATGAAAGATGTTTACCTAATACTATGCTAATGTGAGATGCCTTATGTGGATGAAATGGGCCACTCCATTACAAAAATAATTTAGGTGCACACAATAGATATCCAACAGAATCGATCATGCTCTTGAAATTTAGTCAAACACTTCAAGAATACTACACACTACATCTGCATTGAGGAGACCAAGGTCATTGCCAAGATTGATGATAACATCATAATAATTTTAGAGAAACTAAGAGAATTGAGAAAAAGACAAGCAATATAAACATAAATGATGGTTGGAAGCTACGGAAAAACTAGATTCTTGCCCTTTCTTTTGAATTTTCTTCTTCCTAAAGTCTCTCTGATTCCCCATTTCTTCCCTTTTTGTCTTGTTTTCATGATCAATCTGTTTCATTTATATGATAGTTTTTATTTTTACGATCATGTCTTGATCTTCCCTTATTTATTTATTTATTATAATATATTTGTAAACATATATCTAAATATAGATATTATATTAGACACATGTATGTTATATGTATTACATTCATTTATTATTACATATTTCATTATTTACTATTTTTACCTTTACTTATTATTTTCTCACCTCACCTATTATTATTTCACCTTTGTTGATATATTTAAATATATTATATCTTAATATTAACATCATTAATTATGTACATTATATTTTTATAATGTTTAGATATAGATATTACCAAGTAGATATTAGAGATTGGTTATTAATATATACATTAAGGTTTTAAGGTTTACTTATACATAAAGATATATAATATATTGTCTTTATTAATAATATTAATTATTATTATTTAACTATTTTTTTCAAATAAGAACTTACCATTATTATTATTATTAATTTTGTTATATTTTGAAATAATTAATCATTTTATTATTAATAATATTTTATTATATTTCATAGCTTTTTGGATAGGTGGTGATCGGGTGTTCTATTAAGTCACTCCTTGAAGTGAAATCATCGGTTCAATTCCCTGCCATGATATATTAGACATGATGAAGATATAGCACTACTAAGCTTACAAATATATATATATATATATTAATATTATTTTCTAATATATTAGGTTTATTATTATTATGATATTTGAATATTCATTAGTATTTTAATTATTTTTATTAATAAAAAAATATACAACATATTATTATTTTGGGGAGTTAATAATTTCCTCTTGACTTTCTCAATCATTTGATTATAGTGTTTGACCCATTTTAGTTTATCTTTTGAATTGATTGGCGTTTTTCCCTTTCTGTTGCATCTCTAAGCTACTCAATACCTTAGACTTGATTATATTTCTCATCATGGTACTCATGATGAACCACACTAGCTGGTTAGAAAATTTGACACAAAATTGTTCAATGTGATTGATCCATAGGAACTTAACCAAAGACCCATTATTGTTAGTGAAAACATCCTAACGTCCCTCAATAATTTGTTGTTAATTGTGATAGATCCATAATGACTTCGTAAACGACCCATTATTGTTAGTGAAAACTTCCTAATATTTGTAGCACTCTCCTCGCACGTTTACCCAAACTAACCGGTCCACTAGGGTAAACATGTGACGAGAGGTTAGTATGATGTGAATCAACCTCCTAGGTCACCTTAAGGAAGTGGAACCAACATAACACAACCAAACTGGCCTTCCACACATGCTACAGAACCCTCAAGAGCCAACCAACCCTTCTAGGTGGTCAACCCCTGAGACAACTCATTATTTAATTGATCTTGACCCTTAGCCTCTCCCATGACAAGCCCTATAAGAAAGTAAGGCCTTCTAGTCGCTCCCACATCAAGGCATGCGAGTGACTATGGACTTTTTTAGCTAGTTCTATGCCGACGATCGTAGATTCTGTGCCACTTTTTCAGGGCCGAGACTTGGGTCACTCTCCAAAACTTCATGAAACTCACAAAAGTGATGTATTACATGGAAACAAAGGTAATAATGCAAACATTGATGCAATTACTTGATCTGAACACTACTATTCATGACATGCATTGCATCAAACATGTCATAAAATGTAATGTACAGGTCAAAACAATAGATTTGAGCATAGGGGTGTCATAATTATCTCAGATTTGTTAATAATAATTTATGTCCTATCCGAATAACCACATAATCACATATTATGTCATATATTCATTGTTCATCCATTTCTTAATCAAACATGATAAGAGGCATACATCAAGTATGCCATAAAGCGTACTCATAACCAACATATAAACAATAAAAATATCAAGGATATAACAACCATAACATCCACATATGAACCATTAAATTTACACATAAAATACTAAGGATAAGCAGCTTTACTAAGAATGAATAGGATAACCATGTTCAGGACTTCCATGAACCACCCGACCATAGATTGGCTAAACAAAATATTTGTTTTAGCCAATTACCCCTGTGTCATATTGCAAGCATGAATGTGGGACATACAACAAAAAAACCAACCAGGGCTTCTAAAGGCCAAACCACCTCAACCCTCATCAAGGTAACCAGACTTTACCACTATCTCAAATGGATCACTAGGCCCTAAACAAGCATGGATGCGACCAGATTTCTCCACCTACACTTTGAGGAATTTGCTTGTCTCCTAGTATCTAGGCTTTACTATATAACTTTAGCTCATGGAGTGTAACTAAATTGACAATCACATTTTTATGAAGTATTATGTAAAAACATGGTATTCAAACTTAAAATCCCCATTAGTTACATCAAAGAAAAAATTGTATCTATTTATTAATTATATTTTTAGAATGTAGTATGTATATTGTAATTGTTTTGAAATCAAATTATCTTTAATTTATTACTTTTATGTAATTTTTAATATAATTTTCAAATAAATATAACTTAAATAAAATAATTAAAAGATAGTTAAAAATATTCTAACTTTTGAAAAGGTTATATTTTAAATTTTTAACTAATTAAAAAATTAATATAATTAGCATATTCTAATTTTATATTTAGTTAAAAATTATTAGTGAAAAGTGGAAAATATAATATAAAAGAAATAAATTGATATGATTAAATTTCATGTAGTTTGAATATCTATTTTCAAAAATAAAAAATATAATTATCCCCTATCCATTCATGGTATCTCTGTGCAAACTTCTAGATTGCAACAACAAACACTTTTTCTCTAATTGTATCAACAAAGATAAAAAAGGACAGAAGAGGAATTAATGTCTAAAAAATATTTCCAAATTTTTTTTTCATGTTCGTCAGAGTTAGCTACCCCTACAAAATGAAGAGCCCAAAAAATTGTTTCCTTTATATAAGATAACATGAATGGTAAGTGAATCCCTGATCGGGGGGCTTGCGGTCATTTTCCACTAGGCAGACGTAGGATAGGTGTAGGACATTCACTATGAATGCACTGAGGATCAAGCGTGATAACTTAAGCATGCTATCAATACAACACATGAGGAGGTAGGCGGTGTTTATTTGGATGACTGCGCATTTAGTAAGACAACCTGTGCTCTCAGAAGGGCAGTGTAAAATGCAGAATAAGGCAAGTATCAAAAGGTATAGTTTAGCTCTGCAGAAACCATTTTTCTCTAGCAGGAACAGTGATTTGAGGCCACGGGCGAAGATGGTGCAACCATTGTTCAGAGGGTTCAAGCTTCGGTTTAGGGGTATGTTGTTCTTAATTTCAACCTTATGCTCTTAGCTATTAATTGTTGTACGAACCAAGATAGCGGAGGTTCTGAAAGTATTGGAATGGCTTTACTCATATGTTGTTTTGAGGTCAGGAATGGTAAATTCATCTTGCAGGACTCTATTTAGCCCTGTTTTCGTGATCCTTGTAAGGTCGTGTGGTTTTCCATAAAATCTACAACCTTTAAGCATGTATGCGAGTTTCGTTTTGTTGGGCATTTGAGATTTTTTGAAAGTTGTCATAATTCCTTTATGTATGGTGTTCAGTTCACTTCTACTGGATTTTGACTTTGTTTGGTATATTTGAAAGATGGAAGGGATAATTGGGGTACCCTCTGTTGTATGTCTGTTTGCCTTGCTGGGTTATGGTAGGGGAAATTTCTTAATTTTTTCTGTTTGCTACTCTATATCAGCGTAGGGAATTTTAAAAGCAGTGGCTATTATGTCGGTCTTGTTTGGTATGGGTAGGGTCATATTTTGAAAACCGTCATACTGAAGACCATTTTCATGCTCTTTGTTCTGGTTTTATCATTAATCTTGGTCATTATGGGAGTTTAGCCTGTTTAGTTCGGCTTTTATTGGTTAAGATAGAGAGTCACTTCTGGGTCTGTCTCTATGTCCAACAAACTATTTGTTTAAGCCATTTCTTCAAATATCTCGGTCTACGACATTATATCTACCATTCTGCGTATCATGAGCAAGAGGAAGGTTTAGTTCTGTAGGAAAGAAGTTTAATTGTTATACCTCTTTCCTTATATCATACAGGATCACAGATAGTCATTACAGGTTCAATCCAGGAGAATTTTCAGAACAAAACTATGGTTAAGAGGAAAACGAGAAAGAGTTTGGTTCAAAATCAAGACAAAGGAAAGTAGAAGATTGTAAAATCTGCAACTGAGACTAGAAAGTGAGGTAGAAAGACAAAGAAAGGGATGTTAGAGAATATCTCGAAAGCTGACTCTCTTGGAAATCCTCCACAAGTCAGAAATGCAATTCAGGGATGGGAAAAGGAAAGTTATAGCAATGAGGAATATAATGAGGTAGAGGAAATTATGGATTTTATTACTGATCCAGGAAATATCAAAGGTCATATCTCATTGTTTAACCAAAATTTTCATACTTACTGGATGATGAAATGTGTTCTGGCCAAAGCAATGCAAAGTCTTCATCCAGGTAAAGAGAATGAAGCATCATCAGTGATGGAATTGCTTCAAGATATCAACATTCAACTCCAGCATATCAAGGTGTCATAGTATTAAGAGACAACTCGAATTGGTCAAATTGAAAGGTAGATGCAACAACTGCAGCAAGTGGACATGCCTAGCTCCACGGCAAAGGATCCTGCACCAATAGACTCTTCTGATGGATAGTAGCCCAGTTTAAGTTTTTATGAATTTTGCGGATAGTGTTTTTATTTATACTTGGTTATTAGTTAATGTTTTAAACAATGAAATGTCCATTGTGGAAAGTAGAAGAAGGAAACATTGTCAATTTTGGATGGCTTTCAATGCATTAAGTTGGCCAACAGACTTGGTTTCCTTCGAGCAGGTTGAGGTCACTCACTTTGTATCTAATGTAACCTGCTTTTTGATGATTAATAGAAAATAGTAAAAGACCTACCAAATTCACAAAAAAAAAGACATGAATGGTAAGTGAAATAATAACCTCGGTAAATGTGCAAGACATTAGTAGGCTACAAGCTGTTAGACTTAGGGGGCACTATTAGGGTCAATTTTGGAGGTGTTGGATAGAATTGTCTTAAATTGATATGTTTTTGTCTTAATTATTAACTTTATTAAATGGGTTTCATATTATATTCCATTGTGTTAAGTGGCCATTGTCTTAAATATAAAGTTTTGTCTTAAACTATTTTTTCCATAAACTATTTTGGACTTAAATACAAAGTTTTTTTGTCTTAAATTATTTATTTAAGAAAATTCAATTAATATTAAATTTAAATATAAAATAACTAAATTAAAAAGTGACATTTAGGACAAAAGATTTATTTTTTCTTAAAAGTGCCTTTCATGTAGTAGTGAGAGGGGCATTTCCATTAAAATATTTTCACTTGATTTTTTACCTTGATTGGAAGACTTACCAGTGGTAGAAGAGGAAGCCATGCCTTGAATTCTATTTTTTACTATAATGTTATGTCCTTGTCTAAAAATATTACCAAAAGGTTATTTAAATTTAAAAACACTTCATATAATACAAATTTACAGTGATTCAATATTTATAGAAAATATAGACAATTCCCAGGAAAATTGTAAGATTCTCAATACAAAGTGAGAGAATATCGACACTATATGCACATCCCAATCCAAACGCAACCAAGGTGCATTATTTAACTGAGTAGATAAACACAATATATATAGGCAATGCTAAGCTTAAATTCAATATATATATTCCCATCGATTCAATGCATACCATACCAATGTGATGGAGGGTTTAATATTAATGAAAGCACACCATTCATTATCAATACCAAAATAAGGATATATTATTACCAAATTGCTAACCCCATTGAATATTTATAGCCTCAGCCTCCTCCCAATGGTCAACACTGATGATTTGAGTACTTATTGTTTATCTGTGATTTATCGCGTGCCTCCGATTGATGATACTACGCCTTTGTTCTTGAGACAATATCGACATCCCGTGTGTTAGTATGAATATTTCGTCGAAGTGTACGAAAAAAGACCACTTTAGCTACGCATAACTTATAGCCCTAACATCAAATATGGCTACCAATATCTTCAGATCTGCAGTTAGTTGATCAAGACAAATGCTGCAAAAAATCCAGATCTATGCATAAAGAGACATTAAGCAGTAAAAGTAAGGTTTTGCTCCATACATCCAATAGACAAGACAAGAATAATGTTTTTGAAAGAATTTTTGTATTAAGGGCACCTGGGAGGAAAACAAGAAGGTGTTTCCAATTCTCCTCAATGGGATGGGTTCTTGGAAGTCCTCAGCACTTCAAATCTAGTATTTCTCTCTCTTGTTGGTGTAGAAAACCCAGACAAAGATAGAACTCAAAGGGAGCTCACACAACAAATAATGGAAAATTTGACGATGATAATGGCTCAAAGTCAGACCTAGAGTATAGATCCAGAGTGATCTAATAGGCAACAAAAGGTGAAGAATGGTAGGAGAAACCCTCCTATTTATAACAAAATATTGGGTCATTCTAGATCTTGGTTCATGATTAAAATAACATTAACCAAATATAGATCCACCTTTTATGGAATATTTTATTATATTTGTTGCAGGGAAAAGGTATTTGACTTGGGTCAAATCCCTTTATTTGTATATAATAAATAAATAAATGATTTATTTATTATTTTAAGGAAGTGGTTGAATGATAATTAAATAAATAATGATTTATTTAATTATTTATAAATGATTTGGTCATATTTAACAAGGAATATTATTTAATATGAGATTTAAATAATTATCCCTAGAAAATAATAAGATAAATAAAGATTTATCTAGTTAATTTCCTTGTTTTGGGTTAAACATGACTAGGAATAATAATTAAATTATTGTTTAATTAATTATTCCATGAGGAAAATCAAACAAATATTATTTTGTTTAATATTTCCCTTTGGGGTTTCCTGTTTAGACCATAAACAACCTAATAAGTGTGTTTTATTAAGTTATTTTACATAGTGAAAGCAATTTTACTTAGGGTAAAATTGGTCTTACATGGTGTACTTGGGTCCATCTAATGATAGTAGGTTAGATGACTAAAAAATGGTGTAACAGATTGCCCCCCAGCGTGCGAGTGTTAGGAGCAAATCGTATGACCGAAGTACGTTGTAAGAACTCAATCACCAGACATCAAAAGGGAAGTCGGAGAGAGAGATGTAAGGTAGACTAATGTGTTGAAGAACTAGACCCTGAGGAGACGAGACTTACAGGTGCAACAAGTCTCTTTTTATGAGAGGGTACCTGTGCTAAAGGCGGCGGGGGAGGCATACCTATGCCCGCCGAGACAAAGTACAAAAGAATAGTGTGTCCAGTAAACAAGGGACCAAACCATAAAGTACAGCCGGCATAAACATGAGCCAGATAAAAATACAATGAGGGATCCCATATACATGCTGTGCCTGGGATAACAGCCAGGACTTATACAATAATATCTGAGTACATGAGATACAAATACAACCCAAATGCCCCCTACAAGCGGGGAAGGGCTCACAAAATCTGACTGATACATGCAAATCAAAGAGGCGCTGCAAGCGGCTAAGGCCGACATCATCAAATATATGGAGTTGCATCGAAGGCTGCAATGAAGAGGTCATCCGGGCATGTGGGGGGCTACCTGCAGGGCCACCCCCTCATGAGGGCTGAGACATCTCACACACACCCGGGAATCACCAAAAGCTGTTGTTGCATCACTGAACCATCAAGCATACGGATCTTGATCATGCTGAAAGGAGCTGGAGTGGAGAAACAATCAAGTCAAAGGGTAATGAGAGATCCCTTTGCCTGATCCGAGGTACCGAACAAGAGTGGAAGCTGGAACCAAGGTACACCGCCCTCTAGACTTGTCTTCTGGAATGAAGGAATTGATGTTGACAGAAGGAGGTCCGCCATAGGTGAGGAAATGAGAGATCCTCAACTAAGGCGCGAGAGAAAATAGTAGAGCGACGGACAGACTAATACCAATGATGATGATGGAATGGAGGGGACTGAGTAGCGAATGGATGACTTCCCTTGCTAGAGCATAAAGGGTAGGAATGACATGGCAGCGACTGACACAATATCATAAGGGATAGGGGACAGTGGGACTGAAGGCCATAATGTGCGACACAAGAGGGAGACCAAGCAATGAAGGATGGAAGACTATAGCGGGGGACAAAGGGACTCGGGATAGACTCCATGAATGCGATGATGACTCAACTTGGATGCTCTAAACAAGGGCGACTCTATGGTGCTGCCACACAGAAAAGGTCCCGTGGGGGACCATGAAAACATGAGTACAAGATGGTATCTCATGATGAAAATCGACACGAACAAGGACAAGTATGGAGGCGAAGTGATGCCCCTAGTATGAGTGTTGCAAGTGAAGAAATTCAATTTTGAGGAGGGTTATGGTTGAGGGGCATAGGTGCCCCCAAGAATTTTGTGGTCATGCCAAAATGTATTTAGAAAAAGGGGAATCTAAACACATTTTAATGATGTGGTGCGCCATTTGTTTTCGTTATGGTTATGCAGTTTGAGAAAGGGAATGGAGGATTACCAATCTCTTGTGGTACTGCATATAGGAATCAAATGGACTTTAAGTTTCCGGGTTGGCATATGTGGTGTCACTATCCCAAAGAGAGGATTTGGAGATAATGAACTAATGCTCTCGTAGAAAAGCTATGGATTGGTCAACAATAATGTCCAAGAGACGAAGTTGTTGATGTAAGATGAAGGAATGATAAGGGGTATCATCCCTAGAGTGATCTGAAGTGATACGGGACTCTAGAGGTTCTTCTAAATGTGGAAGAATAATGGTACTAAAGTCGGCATGACCAGATACACTAGGAGAGTTGTGGAGAATTGCTTCTCTTGGTCTCTCAAATGTGGGTTCCCCCTTACCCAAACATGGGGTTTCAATATAATGGCCACAAGGTGTATGTGGTGTGAACGCATGGGTTCGATGTAAGGGGGAATAGATAAAGTCAGGGGTGGGGATTTCTTCCATAATGTCATCATCGTGATAGAAGATGGGGTGACTGGTGGAAGAAAGGCCGCCTGACGCGGTGAAGCTACCTGACTCATCATCATGAGAAGAGAGGTTCACATGCACATTGTCACAAGGGGTGATAGAAGAGTAGGTAGATAAAGGATCTACCAATGTTGAGCCCAAGGTGATCGCTGAAGGAAGGGCAAGCGAAACAACAGGGGAAGATGCAGAGGGAATGTTCCCCGAGGGTCTCATGGATGATGATAGGTAGAAAATGGTGGATGAAGGCTCCGTCATATTGACATCAGGAGGGGGAATGTCAATGGGAGCCATCATGTTTGGTATTTCTGCCGAAGCAAAATGCGCAAATAGGGGAGAGGTGGACTCATTGCGCTTGGCCTCGAATTGGTGGACCGCGACTAGAGAGGTGCGGAAGTCCTCGAGGCGAGGACAAAGGTGGGTGTAATGGCCATGGAGATCAAAAAAGCACAGGGGTGGTTGGTGTGAATAGTCTTGGGGTTCTTGGCCGCGGTCACGGAAGGAACAAAGGCTTCTGGGACCGTGGATTCAGGGAACGCAACATTAACCATGGGCTTGAGATGAAGAAATTCAGGATAGGTATGGGTGGCATGACCGACAACATCGCAAAAATCACACTAGATGGTATGCTTTGGAGGTCGAGGAGGGGCAGGGTTTGTCGGGGCAGCCTTGTCCTTTGATGCCCCTTTGCGAGCTTTGCCCTTCTTACCCGAAGCGGTCGCAACAGGAGGTGGTTCCTGTTGAGGTGACTGAGGCACTGTTGCAGCAGGAGAAGTCATGGGGACCGGTTGAACCGGGGTCAAAGCAATATAAGGTTTGGGTTGACCAAGTAGGGTTGCGGCTGGAGGATCATGGTACCAAACGGGAATCCCAAGGGTCAGGTTAGGAAGAGAGAAGGTGGCCATGACAGGTACCGTGTACACTCCTGGTGGGGGAGCTAGGAACGTACGAACCCTAGGATCTATACTCCATATCTATTATGTCATGTTTCTCCTTCACGAATTCATGGTCTGAGACTATGCCCTCCTATGCTCACCTAACAATGGTTCTTGACGACGCTTCTCATAACTCAGCTTGATGGGAGACCCTTTGCTGCAGTCATTGGCTCTGGTCAACCATGAGACCTTCTCGATCCTTAGTTAATGGTTGAATCCTAATTGCCACACAGCTTCCCGTTGTTTATGGCCTAATCCTACATGCACTTTATTACTATTCTCACACCCCATTGTGATTCACAAATGCACCCACCAATAGCTCATAGCTCCTGGTTTTTTACTCGAATGGCCCACCCATCAAGGTATTGGGCCTCACAATCTCCAGTGTGCTCCAAATGTCGGATTTCAGACGATAAATGTAGTCCCTTCACAAGAACAACTGGGCCAAAATGAACCCTGGATAATTTCCATTGGAAAAAAAAAACTTTACAGAAAAGAAAAAGAGATTGACCAGTTAGGGTGATAATCAATACCCCCGAAACAAGGTTACCGACTACGGTGATATCGAATCCAATTGAAGATAGGCTAAGGATCTCATCTATAACCCTCGCTTGAAAAATCACCAGAGCTCCCAATTTAAATGATAATAAAGAAGATTCAAAATTCCATGCTCGCTCTCGTTCCTTCTCTGTGTGTTTTAAAGGTCAAATGCTTGAATAAAACAATGGTAAATTATCTTGGTTGAGATTTTCCTGGGGCCAAAACTATGTGCTCTACGCCACTTATTTATTTTATATTATTATCTATTTTTATTTTTATTTTTAACTCGGTTCAACTGGGTCAATTAGTTGGGAATGTTACAGTTCCCCTTGCTTGAATTTACTTTCCCTCAAGCAATTTGAATGTTGGATTATGCAATATTTCTTCTCCTTCCCAGGTGGCGTCTTTGACCGGAAAATATTTCCATCATACCAAATATTCACATATGATCCTACTCCAAAGCTTCTTTTCTCAAACCTCCAACAAATCCTCTCGAATTAGTTGAAAATTTCCCTCCTCATCTGATGGGGCTAAATCAGGTGATAATTTGGCGTTCTTCCCTATCGCCTTCTTCAAGCAAGAAACATGAAATATGTTATGAATTATGCTCTCTGCTGGAAGCTCTAATTCATATGCCACTTATGTTATTTTTTGGATAACTCTATAGGGCCTGTAGAACCATGGATTTAACTTTATGATCCTTTCGGCTTCAATGTAGACTGTCTGTATGGTTTTAGTTGGAGATAAACATCTCCCACTTCAAAACTCCTTTCTATCTTTTGTCGATTTGCATATAACTATTGTCGATCCTGAGTTGTCTGTAGGTTATCCTTGAGTGCACGGATAATTTCCTTATATCCTTGGATCCAATTCTTTGGTAATGGTACCCTACTATCTCTAAATTTTGTGTCTCTGAAAGACAATGCCTCATATCCATATAAGGCTCGGAAAGGTGGCATCCCTATGAGCATGTGATAAGTGGTGTTATAGCAATATTCTCCTAAATACAAACACTTGGTCCATGCTCTTTATTGCCCCGTGACAAAGTTTCATAAGTAACCTTCCACCCACTTATTTACTGATTCTATCTGTCTTTACTTGTGACATATTTTCGTAAGTAACCTTCCACCCACTTATTTACTACTTCTATATGTCCATATGCCTATGGGTGGTAACTTGTACTAGGAGTGAGTTTTGTGCCTGATAACCTGAATAAATATTTCCAAAATGCTCTGATGAACGTTCTATCACGGTCACTGACAATGGTTTTGGGAATACCATGTAGACAAAATACTCCTTGGAAAAATATTTATGTTATTTGAGATGTAGAGCTTCTAGAGGAAATTGCAAAGAAGTGGGCATATTTGGGCATAAAATCTAGCACCATGAGGATACACTATTTTCATTGGGATGAGTGTATCCCTGTAATGAAATCCATGGAGACACTCTCCCATTTTGTTCCAAAATGGGAAGCGGTTGTAAAAAAAACTATCGAGTGTTTATGTTCAACCTTATTTCTCCTATAGGTACCACTTTCGTGGACATATTTGATAACGTCCCTCTTGAGTACCTTCCATGTGAACCTCTCCCTAATGGTCATGTAAGCCTTTAGAAATCCCATATTTCCTGCTAGAGGAGAGTCATGGGAGGCGTGTATGATCTTTATCTTCTGCTGGTACTTTAGTACTAGATAGATTCAGTCCTTATAATAGATAACGTCATTGACAAGTCTATTCAGTTTTCTAATGACTGTCCATCAAGAATCTCACCGGCTAACTAGTACTATGAATATTCCACCAAAATATGACACTTCGAGTCTTCCACAATGTCTATGAGGAATAAAGTAGTTGGTATCATGGACAAGGCATTTACAACTACATTATTTTACACTTTGACGTATTCAATCTCGAAGTCATAGGCTTGAATATTTCTAACCCATTTTTCCTTCCTCTCATTCAATCCCTTTTTGATCCAGGAAGTACCCCGAGACTATTATGATTATTTTTTACCATGAATCTATTTCCCACTAGATATGGCCGAATTTTGGCCAGTGCAGGCATAATTGTGAGCATTTCTTTGTCATAAATTGAATAAGAGCGCTTACAATCCTGGATATTTCTACTCTCAAAAGCAATCAGATGACTATTTTGTGTTAAAAAATCCCCAATTCCTTCCCCATAAACATTGCACTCTAATATGAATGGTTGGGAGAAGTCTATCAAGGCTAGAAATGGGCATGAACTCATCACTTCCTTCATCTTCTTAAATGTTTCTTGTGTTGTCTTTGGCCATACAAAGGCTCCCCTTTTTGCCAGGTCAGTAAGAGGTACTTCCAGATGTGAATATCTCTTAACAAATCTTCTATAGTAGGTACAACTACCTAAGAAGCTCCTTAATTCTATTACTTTTTTGGGAGTGGGACAATTGAGAATGGATGCAATCTTCTCCTGGTGCACTTTGATGCCTTGGTCTCTGATTATGTGAAACAGATATAACATTTCTATCATGACAAACTCGCATTTGGAGATTTTGGCATAGAATTTTTGTGCCTCTAGTGTTCCCAAAACCTCATCCAAGTGTTGTAGATGCTCCTCCCATGTTCGATTGTAAATCAGGATGTCGTTGAAGAACACCAACACAAATTTGCGTAGCTTCTTGTTAAACATATTGCTCATACATGAAAAAAATGTCACAGGGGTGTTGGTCAATCCAAAAGGAATTAGTAGGAATTCATAGTGTCCATAGTGGCATCTGAAAGTTGTCTTTGGAATATTCTGATATCGAACTCTAATATCGTGATAACCTGAGAGTAGGTCAATCTTTGAGAATTACATGGCTCGCTTCAACTCATCCATCAACTCATCCATCCTCGGTATAAGTTATCAAATTTTTATGGTCTTTTTGTTTAGTGCTCGATAGTTTATGCACATCCTTGGGGACCCATCCTTCTTCTTGACCAAAACCACAGATGAAGCAAAAGAGTTTGAGATTGGTCAAATGTGTCCTAAAGCCAAAAACTCATCAATTACCTTCTCTATATCATCATTATATTCTTTGGGATGCTGGTAAGGAGTGGTGATGACAACTTGGAACCCTCTCTCTAATTCAATTATGTGCTCAAATCCCATATCCGGTGGTTGTCCTAGTGGTATATCTCCAAAAAACTTTAGGTGCTTTTGCAGTAATGCCATGATGTTAGGAGGATACTCCTTTTGTTTTTCTACTGGTTTCTTATCAATGGTTCAACACTCCACAACCCATACAATATCCCCATGTCAAAGATCTGCCTCCATCCTATTGGATGTCAAAATCTTGGGCAGGTATACATGAATTCCTCTTAACCTCACCTTCTTACCATCTGGACCTATAAATGAAAACTCCAAGTCTTCATAGTTCATTGTATGAGTCCCAGTTGAATATAACCATTGATCTCCTAATACTACACGGGAGTCTGGATAATCCACAACAAAAATGTTATCTGTAACTGTGTAGTTCCCCATTTTTAGACTCATATTGGGGACTATTTTATTGCATGGCATGCAATTGTTCTCCTTCTTCCTAGGAATCAAAATTGTAAATCCTGCAAATTATTCAGATGTCAATCCTCTTCTAGCTACAAATTATGCATCAATGAAGCTGTGGAAGGACACACCATAAATCAGGAAGATCCCCTTTTGTCCTTGTATGGTGCACCTAACCCAGAGAGCGTGGTATCTTGGCACCCATGTAAGAGAATCAATAATTCCCTCCCTGGTTTCCTCTTGTATTTCCCCCATGCCTTTTGATTCTTCCTAATCTGGCTCTGGCTGCTCTTCTTCGTCTTTCCTCTTAGAAAATAATTCAATATAGTGGGTCTTTCCCTTAGTACAATGATGGCATGGAGCCCGAGGTTCCTGACAAGAGAAGCATAACCTTATTCTCCTTATATTTTTCCTAATTTCATGATCCAACTTTCTCTTCCATGATGACTCCCTTTGTTTCTACTTGACTTATTTTTCCCTTTGTGGAATAGTTGGTTTGGGTAGGAATCTAGCCTTGGGTATTAGATCTTGCATATCCCTTGCTCTGATAATTGTGTGTTGCAAGGTCACAGGTTGGTAGGCTCTGACCCAACCACGCAGGAGTTCTGAAAACCATTCTACAAACAACATGACCATCTAATCCATTGAGAGGTCAGTGACCATTACTGCAAGCCTCTGGAATTCTACAATATAACATTCAATGCTTCCTCTTTGGCGGAGTTGGGTTAGCTCCCTGAAGTACAATCCAGGGTCCTTCCTGTCAAATATCTCTACCAATATCTACGTGAAATTTGTATAAGAGATTATGTTTGCATGTCCTAGGATAATCATCCCATGTTGTCACCATTTTTGTGCTTATCCTTCAAGATGAAGTGTGGCATATTTAGTGGAATCCCTCTCATGCATGGGATTGAGCTAGAAATATGTATCCAACTTCTACACCCACGATCTTGCAAAACACTTTGTTGATCAATCAAAGTAAGGAACAGTTACTTTCCCCACAACCTATTGTAGATCCAGGTTTGAGTGAGGGCCCCCATATATTGTTTCCTTCCTTTTTTGTTTTCTCGTCATGAATTAATATTCATTTATGGTTAAGGTTGCTTTCACCTTGGGGGGGAAAACGTGATATTCCTTCATCCAACTTGTAACTTTCTCCACAATTGGTGAAGGAGAGTCTTGCTCTCTCGAGAAATCATCTAAGAATGGAGGCATAGTTGGTCTGTTGAAAGGGTTTCTCCTATTGTTGGCACATTCATATGATCCACCGTCCCCGCCTGAATGAGAGCCACCTTCCCCGTTATTTATTTCCAAGTTAGGTTACCCAATCTGCAATGTGAGAAGTTCCAAAAATGTTCCTTGAGTAGCGATGATATTTTGTAATGCACCTTTAGGTTTCGTACATTCATGATCACCCATCTGTTCATCTAACTCTTCTGGCTCTCTCTGGTCCTTAGTGTTGATCTCTTTGTTTTTCCCTCCTTGACTTCTAACCTTTTTCCCTTTCCAATTGATAGCAATCCCTTTTTTCTTTTATTTTATTATCATCCCACTGCTGGCCAAGATTGTTGCTCTGATACCACTATAATATTCTCAATATAAAGTAAGAGAATATTGACACTATATGCACATCCCACTCCAAACACAACCAAGGTGCCTTATTTAACTGAGTAGATAAACCCAATATATATAGGAAGTGCTAAGCTTAAATTAAATATATGTATTACCATATATTCAATGCACACCATACCAATGTGATGGAGAGTTTAATATTTATGAAAGTGCACCATTCATTATTAATACCAATACAAGGATAACTTATTACCAAATTGCTAAACCCACTTGATATTTATAACCTGTGTCCAATGGTCAACACCGATGACCCGAGTACTTACTGTTGATCTGTGATTTATCTCGTGCATTCGATTCGTGATACTACGCCTCTGTTCTGGACAAAATTGATGCCTAGTGATTACACCAACCCCTTGTCGACTGTGAGGACAGGTACCAACCTTGGGACCGATATTCCCTCTATTTTATGTTTCATTTCTCCTTCAAGAATTCACGGTTTGGGACTACGCCCTCCTATGCTCCCTTAACGATGGTTGTTGACATCGTTGGTCATACCTGAGCTCAATGGGAGACCCTCTGCTGGAGTCATTGGCTCTAGTCAACCATGAGCTCATCTCGGTCCATAGTTAATGGTTGGCTCCTAATTTCCACACCATTTCCCACCATTGAAGGCCCGATCCTACCCACACTTGATTAATATTCCCACAGCCCAGTGCGATTCACAGATGCCCCTGCCGATATTCACAACTCCCAGTTGTTTACCTGAACAACTTAACCAATAATTGCACCTGTAAGACTCATTCCAACACTCAAGGTGTCTGGCCTCACAACCACCTATGTGCTCCATCTGTCGGCCTTCACATAATAAAAACAATGTAGTCCCTTCACAAGAAATATTGCGCTTGAATGAACCCTTGAGACTATCGATCAGAAAACACTTTATAGAAAAGAGAAAGAAATTGCCCAACTAGAGTGATAATCAATACCACCGAAATTGGGTTTCCTACGAAGGTGAGATAGAATCCCATCGAAGAAAGGGTGAAGATCTCACGTGAAACCCTCACTTGAAAAATAAACTGAGCTCTCTATTGAAATGCCAATAAAGAAGATTCAAAATGCCATGCCCACTCTAGTTCCTCCTATGTCCCTTTTAAAGCTCAATTGCTTGAAAAAAATCAAGAGAAATTAAAATAACAAAATAGAAAAATATTTTCTGTTCTTATTGGCTCTTTTTAAATTTCTCCTTTCTCTATTAATTCTGAGCTAATTCATTGTTTCATTCCTTCATTCATTATCTTATGGTGAATATGGATCCTAGTTGGAATTCGAAATGTCGACAATTTTTCTTTAGCATTGTGGAAAATCCGGAAATATCTTTATTAATTGATAACCACAAGAGCTTAAAAACCAGAAACACTAAAAATTACTTGATTGAAAGTTAAGTGAAACCAAAACTATGTCCTCTATACCACTTATTTATTTATTAATATATACATTTTTTTAACTCAGTCGAACTAGCTCAATTAGTTGGAGATATTACAAAAATAAAGTAAAGGCTGTGGCAAACTCTGCCGGCAAGATCTCACTAGGCAGCATCCAAAAAGTTATGGAAACTCTAGAAAAATTTGGGAAGAGATTTGCGGGAACTAATTTGTATAGGCTGAATATGTGGGGAAAAGAAGAATCTCGATTCTTTGTGGATAGGGAAATGAATTGAATATATATTTGGTAAATTGTAATATTATCAAAATACTTGAATTGTATTCTTTAAATTTTAATAAAAAAATATATATTGTTTTATATAATGTTAATATTGGGTATGTTGTCTAAATGTAAAAAAAATTTCAAGATATATATCCCTCACGCTCACGATAAAAACTATTTGAAAAACGAAACTTGAGAAAAACCACTTGAAAAACGAAACCAGATGTGCCCATTCCTTTCAGTAAGGTTGCAAAGATGCTCACTTCAAATTAGAAAGCTTCTTAACTTCCTCTATGGTCCATTAAAACTGAAATTGAAAGGTTTTAGACATTCAATGCTCTAGCCCTTATTCTGTCCAAACGTGAAACCATCTGAAAGCTTTAGATTCGAAAATCGAGATGAAATTAATGTGAAAAAATTAATTTCAAAATTAAATAGATATGAAAGATTTAGATTTGAAAAATGAGATGAAATTAATGTGAAAAGTTAATTTCAAAATTAAATAGAAGAGCATTTATTTATTTATATGTAAGATATTGTCATGAAAATTAAAACTATACAAATTTAGAAAGAACATCTGTTGTTATTCTTATTTAAATGTAGGTTGCTGTCAATAAAAACAATTATACATATTATGTTAGAACTAATTCCTCCTCTCGACGAAAACTCCCCTGGGTATATATTGGGGTCACTTGTCATTTTGTATTTGACAGGTCTATGATTTCCAGTATCCAGAGAATGATATTTTTTCTGGGGTTTTTTTTTCTGCAGGCAGGGCTATTTTGGAAAGGCTGTGACTACTTTCGATCCACCATGGTTTTTTTACTGTTTTGATATTTTCTAACAGATGAAAATTATTGAAACTATATGTCAGATGAAAGAACAATCATGAATGTATGGGTTTTTTCTCTAGAGACTTATCACTGAAAATTTATGTAAGATCATCACAAGTAAGTAATATGAACTAGCACATTATATAAGCCAAAGTTTTTTTCTTTCTGAATATATATATATATATATATATATATATATATATATAGGAGAAGTCTTAACTAAATGCTCACATATCAACGAACATCTCAAATTGTCTCGTTTGGTTGAGTTGGCCCAACTTCGAGAGCTGTTAGAGGAACAAACTTTGAAGATTAAGGAAGCCATAGAAGCCTTGCCTTCTTCAAGCAGTTGTGGAAGCACTTCCCAGGGCGATCTTGCTCCAACTAGCTATGCAGAGATGAAGCTTATCGATGAACCCTTTACAATGGGACAACACGAAGGATTTTCAGTTCTCAAAAATTTGGTGATCTAAGATGCAGAGGCTAAGAACATTGGCGTGCTTGGCAAGGGTGGAACTAGGAAAACTCTGATTCTCAAGAAGCTCTTCAATAGCGAAAAGGTACGCAATTACTTCAGTGACAGTTTGTTACTTTGGTTAACTATTTTGAAAAATTCGTCTGTTAAGAGTCTTAGGAATGAGCTCCGTGCACAAATAGCTTAACAAAAAGGTGCAGATTCGGGCCAAAATCTGGATGAAGAAGGTGTCAAATTATTGTTGAATTAGAAATTGCAGCAAAGTTCGAGTTTTTCCATCATCTTCGATGATATATGGGGAGAGGATGCTGCGGAATTTCTTGAGAAATTGGGTGTACAGCGACCTGTAAGGGAGCACTCCAAGTTGAAAATTATTGTCAGTTCCCGAGATTGCGCAGCACTATTAAAAATCGGAATTGCAGATAAATATACAATAAAAATGGAAGACTTGATTGAGGAGCATAGTTGGAACTTGTTTTCTTTTCACACTTTTCCCTAAAATAATGGGATTTTTCCTTAAAATATTGATGAAGATGTAGCCAAGCATGTGTGCCATAAGTGTGGAGGGCTTCCCATTGCTATCAAAGTGGTAGGGAGGGAAATGGGCGGCAGTACTCTTCCAGGGTAGTGGGAATGGGCTCTAAGATGTCTGCCAAATACCGACAACGTCTATGATTGCTTGCAGTTGAGTTATGATACCCTTGGCAATGAGGAAGTTAATATGCAATTATGCTTTCTATACATGGCCTCTTGCTGCTTAAAAGGCCAAGTCCTTTTTGGGGTATCAGTGATTGATTCCTAGGTAGGGGAAGGACTGCTAGCAAGGAAGGTATTGCAGGATAAGCATATGCTCAGCTACGACCCATTCAAAATGGGAAAAATTGATCTCAACCTTTTAGCAGATTGTTGTTTAATAGAATCGATCATAAGGAATTTTGAAGGGCAAGTAGTATTTTTCAGGGTCCACGAGGTGCTGTAGGATCTGGCAACCAAAGTTTCCAAGGAAGAAGAAAGTTTCTACTGCCGTGGGGGGAGAGATTTGACTGCATTGAATGAAGATGAGATCTCTGAATGCAGTCGGATATTTTTGAGCAGGAACAAATTCTCATTGCTTCCCGAGTCTCTCAGAGCTCCACAAGTCCGTTCATTGGTAATGATGTTCAACAAATATTTCACTACAATTCCAAAAAGGGTCATGGGAAGTATGGTCTCTCTTAAGGTTTTGAATCTGAGTAACACGTCACTAAAGTCATTGCCAGATAGTGTGGGTTGTTTGAAACTGTTGAGAAAAATACTGAGGGGGGGGGGGGTGAATCAGTGTTTTGAGCTGACTGAAAACTTTTCACTTTTTGTTTCTCTTAAACCCATACACTACTCAACTTGCATATATATGAGGATATCCTTTAGAAATCTTAAGTATGTCCAGAGATCTTATTATGTATTTTACTTAGATCATTGTATCATTCATTCACCAGATGTTTAGTAATCAGTAAGCATGTGCAGTAATAACAGAATAAACCATCACACATAGTCAACACACATGAACACCAGTATTTAAGGTGGAAACCCAAAATGGGAGAAAACCACCGTTGCTGTCGATTCTGTTTTCAATATTTATTATAAAGAAAACTTCTTACAATTTTGTACTAGCGCAGACTCATACCAGCACGCAGGCACCCACCTACAGAAGGCTACCACCTTCTCTCGTTCTCCAGCCACTGCTGGAAGGGAGCTCCAACCCCCTGTATTTAATACCAGCTTCTACTGGCAGGAAGCTTTCACTTTCCTCAGATCCACCAGATTTATTCAATTTCTTCATCAGGTCTTCACCATCTCTTTTGCAGATATTCCTAGAGCTTTATCACTTCCTCGCTCTACTCCATAGGTGCATCATTGATTCAGTGTTATTAGACCACAGAGTTCGATCATACAGATATATCATAAAGAGATTTATTTATTTATGATCCCTTCATAGGCACACCCGGAACCATAATACGCTTCTCCTTATATAGTTTTTCCTTTCTTAATACCATGAGTCAAAACCACCCAAACGCTAATGGTATTCCTAGACGGGATCAATTATAAAAACCAGTGGGGTCTACCCAAGCCCCCAAACAATTTATCATTTTTTTATTTCCTTGGTTTTGGCAATTAGATAATTAATCTAGGGCTTTTTAATATCTCAATCTGAGATTGAGATATTAATCCAATTCCCCCTTTGGATGTTACAAACATTATCGTGTCGCTGGTTTATATAAAGACCCAGCAGTAAAATATATCTATATATCCTTTCGAGCCTTTCAATAATATTTAACCTTAGACTTGGGGTTAATATCTCGGCATAATCAACATATATTGGACCAATAATACAAAGGGAAATCGGGTCCCACACCCTTAATATACGACATAAAACTTTGGTTTAAACCCGCAAATCTCAATACATGCGTATGGGCCCCAACGCTAACGGTCGTCTCCAATCAACGGTTGTTATCATGTCGCGCCACCTCATTTGATCGGACAGATATTGCTCAGCGAAGATACGCGAACAATAATGCGCGATGGCCGCCATACCTTGGTTAACCTTCGCGCATCTTCCTCATCCGTCCACCATCTGATGGCTTCCCTCCAGATCGACGGTGCTCAACAATATCGCGCGGCATCCTTGGTCGAACGTTAACATGCGATGGCGCACAGTAAAGGCGGTTTTGCAGGGACGCGTGTCACTCGTTCTATGGAATCACTCCCAACCTCTTGAATAGTGCTTTCCCATCAAGAGCGGTGAGATAAAAACCGGAAACCGCCGTTACTGTTCCTCTCGCAAGGTTCCACCTTCTTCGCTTAAGGTTCCACTCCCCCTGCTCTATCTCTTGTAAATCGACTTATTTGTATGAAGACTTCCATTAGTTAATGCGGTGAACAGATATCTTGGTATCGATTAACACTGCAGGGGCTTCATTCAAATAGTATATTTAATTCCTTATTTACTGTGACATTGCTTGCGCTCTTCATCAACAGATTAACCCATCATTTTATTTATTGAGACTTGACACCAGATTGATGTCGAATTACTTTTCTATGTGTAATCTTCGTAACCGAGATCACATACTGAGTCAAGCTTCATCATTGGAATGAAGAAATAATTAATCTAATTCCTCCATAATATAACACAAGAAATTCACACCAGATTCCCTTTGCGACCTTAAATTCGTTCTTGATTCATGGTTCCGCCTCTTTATGCTCCATTCTGCTTCCACAAGCACCAATGTACATTTGCCATACCATGTTTCATTATTCCAGTTCATATACTAACCTTAAGAATCCGAACAGGTAATTTTCCAACATAGCTCCTCTTTTATGCCTCGACTTCCCTTATTCCTACTCTGTCTCTGGACAATTCTGCTTCAAGTCACTGCTTGTCTCTGCTCTTTGAATGATACTGTTCTCCTTAAATGAACTCTTCCTCTGTTCTTCTGTTCAGATGCTCCTTTGTAGCCAATTCCTTTTCCATCAATGAAAATATTCCAACAATCTCCCCCTTTGGCATTGATGGCAATACTCTTCCTCTATTTGTCTTATAGAAGCCCACTTTCTTTGTGTTTCCTCCCCCTTTGACATCAATGGCAAAGAGTTGATCAAGATCCTTTGTAACGACAATACTATGCTCCCCATGAGATCATGTTGCATCTTCAAACATAAGATTCAAAAGAAATAACAGAAATGACCAATGCATCCTTTCCACATGACCAATGCTCCCCTTAGCCTGTGCATCTAGAGATACCCATCAGCTCAGCAACTACCCATACGCGTATCCAATTGAATCTTTTGTAGTTAAGTAGATATGATTTTCTGCATGGCAGAGACTACTCCCAGCTTCTGTCTGAGATATTTGAACGCTTCCCTGGGTAGAGGTTTGGTAAATATATCAGCAACTTGTTCTTTGGAGGGAACATACTCCAATTTCACCTTTTTTTCAAGCACTTGTTCACGTAAGAAGTGATATTTGATGGGAATGTGCTTGGTCTTGGAATGCATAACATGATTCTTTGAGATACTGATGGCACTTGTGTTATCACACATAATGGATATAGGAGGTGAAAATTTGATTTGAAATTCTTGTAAGGTTTGCATCATCCAGAGAAGTTGAGTGTAACATGGTGCGACAGCCACATATTCTACTTCTGTTGTAGATAAGGCAATAGAGTTGTTTTTTGCCGAACCAAGATACTAACTCCGGGCCCCACGCAATGCACCACCACCAGTGATTTTCCGATTTCATCAACACGCCCACCGTACTCGGTAAGCATGAAGAGTGAGATCAGCATTCTTTGGATACCATAGTCCAAAGTCTTGAGTTCCTTGTAGATATTTGAATATTCTTTTGACAGCCTGAAGGTGAGACTCTTTTTGATTAGCTTGGAATCGTCCAACAATCCCAACTGCATGCATAATGTCTGGTCTAGTCCCAGTGAGATAAAGTAGACTTCCTATCATAGATCTGTATTCTGGTTGATTCACTATGGGAGAATCATCATGAGAACTGAGATTACATCCGGTTACCATTGGTGTACTTACAGGTTTGCACTCTTCCATGCCATACTTCTTTAGAATTTGCTTAAGATATTTTGTTTGTGATAAGAATATGCCATTTGTTGCTTGTTGCACTTGCAAGCCAAGAAAGAATGTTAGTTCCCCAAGTAAAGACATTTCAAATTCTTGCTGCATATCAGAAGAAAATTTCTGACTCACAGACTCTTCATTACTTCCAAAAATGATATCATCAACATATACAACCACAATCAATAGTTTGTCATTTTCAGTTTTTGTGTATAAGTTGCTATCAGCAGACCCTTTTGAGAATCCTTGTTGATGAAGATATTTGTCAAGACGATAGTACCATGCCCTTGGAGCTTGTTTGAGACCATATAGAGCCTTTTTAAGTCTACAAACAAGTTTTTCATCATTTCCCAAAATGAATCCTTCTCGTTGTTCTATATAAACTTATTCTTCTAGATCACCATTGAGAAACATTAGGGGAATTTGAGGTCTAAAATGGGCCTCCTAAGGAAATTATAAAATAATAGTGGAAAAAATCTAATAAGATTTGATGACATCATCAAATTTTAGAGAGAAAAATGAAAACTACTTTTTCAATTCATATTTTCAACTTATCTCCCAAAAATTTTACTCAAATTTCAAGTTTTATACCATGGATTTTTAAACTTATTATCCAAGTATACCGCATTTTAATTTTTTTTATGGGTCCCATTAGTATGAAAATGAGAAATACATAAAAAAACGTGATTACAACTACGTTTTTTATGTATTTCTCATTTTTCGTGTAGTAGAGTTCATCAAAAGTATGCAATATGGGTACCCCTTTGATGGGGAATTAAATTTTGCATCCAACAAGTACTCCCACTCGAAATTTTAGTAAAAAATTTGGGAGATAAGTTGAAAATATGAGTTGAAAAAGTAGTTTATTATTTTATTATTTTTTAATATTTTTACCCTTTTACTTAAAAAATGGTGAATCATCCCCCATGGTTGACATCATCATCTTGAATCCTATTGGTTCTTATAAAGTTTATTTTTGTTGTACATTTTTCTTAGGAGGCCCATTTTAGACCTCAAAATTCCCCTAATGGCAGATTTAACATCCATTTGAAAAACGTTGATTCGTTGGAAGCTTGAAAAAGCAAGAAACATTCTTATGGCTTCAAGTCTAGCTACAGGAGCAAAAGTTTCTTCAAAGTCTATACCTTCTTGTTGAGCATATCCCTTGCAAACAAGTCTAGCTTTGTTTCTTATAACATCCCCATTCTCATTTAACTTGTTTTTGAATATCCATTTAGTTCCAATGACATTTTTGTCATGGGGTCTTGGTACTAATTCCCAAGTGTGATTCTTTTCAATTTGATCAAGTTCTTCATTCATGGCTTGAATCCAACATTCATCTTTGCTAGCTCGATTGACATTATGTGGTTCAATAGTGGATAGAAATGCCAGATAGCTAGAAGATCCTACAAGAGTCCTTCTTGTTTGTACACCTGATCCCTTATCTCCCAAAATTTGAGATTCTGGATGATTCTTTTGAACATATTTGGATGGAGCCTTTTCAGATAAATCATCTTCGGGTTCTTCATTGGCTTCACTGTCTATATCATTCCTATTTGACGTAGAAGGATATATGTCATCATCTTCTTCATCTATTGTTTGTTTTTCTTCTTTTGGAGCTGCAGGAGACTCATCAATAACAACATCAATGCATTCAACAATCTTCCGGAGTCTTTTATTGTAACATTTATATGCTCTACTCCTAGAGGAGTAACCAATAAGTATTCCTTCATCTGCTCTGGGTTCAAACTTGCCAAGTTTTTCATCATTATTTTTGATAAAGCATTTGCTTCCAAAAACTCTAAAATGCTTCACAGTGGGAGGATTACCATACCATAGTTCATATGGAGTTTTATCACTATTTACACAAATATGTGCCTTGTTAAGAATATTTACTGCTGTATGTGCTGCTTCTCCCCAAAATGTGTCAGGTGTTCCGGAATCATCAAGCATAGCTCTAGCCATTTGTTAAACTGTTCTATTCATTCTTTCTGCTACGCCATTTTGTTGTGGAGTGCCAGCTATAGAAAACTGTCTTTTTATGCCATGTTGTTAACAAAATTCAAGGAATTCATCTGATGTATATTCTCCTCCTCGATTAGAACTAAGACACTTGATTTTTAGATCTAATTCATTTTCAACTAATGTTTTGAAGATCTGAAATTTCTCAAATGCTTCATCTTTGTGTTTAAGCAACCTGATCCAACACATTCTAGAGAAATCATCAATAAATAAGATATAATATTGTTCACCAAGTGGTGAATTTTTCCTCACAGGTCCACATATGTTAGTATGAATGAGTTCAAGAGGCTTACTTGATGAACCTTCCTTGGCATTAAATTGCACTCTGGTTTGCTTACCGAATTGGCAACATTTGCATATGATAATTTCAGGTAGTGTAATATTGGGAAGATCACGAATAGCTTTAAGTCTGCTTGATTTGTTGATTTGAGAGAAGCTCAGATGCCCCAACCTTCTATGCCATAGCCAATTTTCTGAAGATTTACTCAAGTAACATTGTTCTTTGTAGTTCTTCAATACATACAGATTGCTTGGAGTTCTATTTCCTTTTATAATTGTTTTACCTGTATCAAGATCACGTACCACACATTCTTTTGAACTAAAGACAACTTCAGTTCCTTGATCACACATTTAATTCCTTAGTTATCTTCTAATCATCCATAGCCGACATTATTAACTTCTGCCTTTTCTTTTAGAAAATGAGACCTATTCCCTAAAGATGACGGAGTATCATTTCCAAATGTAACATTCTTTTCTTTTTCTAGAGCACTATATGCAAGAAGTTTGTTTTTGTCACCTGTCATGTGTTTAGAGCATCCACTATCAATGTACCATTGATTTTCTTCACCTTCTGCAAATAAAGCTATGCCACAATTTTCAACCTTTAGTTCCTTCTTTTTCCACACTTTGGAGCTTGAAGGAAAATGCTCTTTTGACTGGGCTTTTCTCCTGCATTCTGATTCTTCATGGCCAAAGTTATTGAAATAAGTACATTCAACTTCATTTTGAAGAGGAGAAAATTTGTTATATGTATTCTTCTTTGTTCCAATATCAATCCTTCTCTTTCTTGCTTCTCTTGTCATGATGGTTTTATATGCAACACATTGAATAGCTTTATGACCAAAATTGTGACATGAGAAACATTGTCCATTGAAGAAGAAATTTCTGCGACCATGAAATCTTCTACTCGAACTTACCTGTTGATTGGTGTTTCTTTGAAATGTATTCCTGCTGGTGTTCTTTGAATTGAGATGATCATGTTTTATCTGTAAAGATTCTTTATTCCCTTGCTCTGTGGCATAAAGTTGTATGCTAGTTGTAGCTATTTTTAGATAATTTGGTGCTGAAGCCTGAGAAGATTCTCCGACATATCCAAGACCTGTCTTTATAAGAGGAGAACTTTGAACCTTGATAATCTCATCCAAGGTTTCAGATCCTTTAGCAAATCTAAGATTCAAAATCTTCATTTTCTCAATTTCTTTTCTTAGACTTACTATTTCACATTCTAATTTCTCATTATGTTTCTCCTTTTCTTCAAGCTGATTTTTCAGAGTTTCTATGGATATTTTACTTTCTTCTAAGCGTATTTTACTCTCTTCTAAGCATATCTTGAGTTGATTGAGTTCATCAAGAAAATCATTTTCCTCTAAAGCATCCATAAAAGTATCCTTTTCTTCTTTAGATTCTTTTTCAAATTCCATGAGAAGTCTAAGATCTTGTTCACATTCCTCCTCACTGTCAGATAACCCATCACTGTCTTCATGAGTATAGTAACTTTTTCTAGTGCTAAACCGATTCTTATTCCTTCTTGCTACTTCCTTTCCCTTTTCATGTGTTTCTTTGTGAGGACATTTAGCAGCATAATGACCAACTCTTCCACAAGCAAAACATTTGAAAGGAAGCTTACCTCTGAATCGTCCTGTACCAAGTTGGAGTTTCTTTACAAAATTTGCTTCATCTTCTTCTGAGATGTACCCTGATCCTTCTGTCTCTTGTACTTCTTTCCCTTTTGTAGAAGCTCTAAAGATAGCTTCTTTGACTTCAGATGGTCCTCCTCTTCTCATTTCATATGCAGTTAGTATGCCGTGAAGTTGCACCATAGTGAGATTTTGAAGATCCTGTTTTTCTTCAAGAGCAGAAAATTTTGACTCAAATTTTATCGTTAGTGATCTTAAAACTTTCTCAACCAAAGTAGATTCGGTTATTATTTCTCCCATATTTCTCATATGATTTACAATATCATCAAGACGTAAAAATAAGTTGGCAATGCTCTCCTCGTTATGCATTTTTAGATTCTCATATTGAATTCTGAGAGTTTGGAGTTTAGCACTTTTTACCTTTTCATCACCTTCATAACTTAGAATGATTTTTTCCCATATTGCCTTAGCTGTATTTAGCTACATGACTTTGAAAAATTTTGATTCAGTTAGACTTCCCAATAGAGCATTGACCACTTTTGCATTTTTTTCGTAATTCTTTCTTTCCGTTGGATTTGTTGGTACTGCGACTAGATATTGATATCCTTGTTCAACTATAGCCCATACATCTTCTCCCAGAGACTGAAGATAGGATCTCATCCTTTTTTTCCAGAAGATTAAATTTTTTCCATTGAAGAGCGGAGGCCTGATAGATGCAGTTCCTTCTTGATTGTTCATCTTGATTGATCTTCCTTCTAGCGGCTAAGCTTTTTCAGAAGAACCTGGGCTCTGATACCAATTGTTGAGAAAAATACTGAGCGGGGGGGGGGTAAATCAGTATTCCCTCTCAGTATTTTGAGCTGACTGAAAAATTTTCACTTTTTGTTTCTCTTAAACCCATACGCTACTCAACTTGCATATATATGAGGATATCCTTTAGAAAGCTTACGTATGTCCAGAGATCTTATTATGTATTTTACTTAGATCATTGTATCATTCATTCACCAGATTTTTAGTAATTAGTAAGCATGTGCAGTAATAACAGAATAAACCATCACACATAGTCAACACACATGAACACCAGTATTTAAGGTGGAAACCCAAAATGGGAGAAAACCACCGTTGCTGTCGATTCTGTTTTCAATATTTATTATAAAGAAAACTTCTTACAATTTTGTACTGGCGCAGAATCATACCAGCACGCAGGCACCCACCTGCAGAAGGCTACCACCTTCTCTAATTCTCTAGCCACTGCTGGAAGGGAGCTCCAACCCCCTGTATTTAATACTAGCTTCTACTGGCAGGAAGCTTTCACTTTCCTCAGATCCACCAGATTTCTTCAATTTATTCATCAGGTATTCACCATCTCTTTTGCAGATCTTCCTAGAGCTTTATCACTTCCTCAATCTACTCCAGAGGTGCATCATTGATTCAGTGTTATCAGACCACAGAGTTCGATCATACAGATATCTCATAAAGAGATTTATTTATTGATAATCCCTCCGTATGCACACCCAGAACCATAATACGCTTCTCCTTATATAGTTTTGCCTTTCTTAATACCATGAGTCAAAACCACCCAAACGCTAATGGTATTCCTGGACGGGATCAATTAGAAAAACCAGCGGGGTCTACCTAAGCCCCCAAACAATTTCTCATCGTTTTATTTCCTTGGTTTTGGCAATTAGATAATTAATCTAGGGCTTTTTAATATCTCAATATGAGATTGAGATATTAATCCAATTCCCCCTTTGGATGTTACAAACATTATTGTGACGCTGGTTTATATAAAGACCCAGCAGTAAAATATATCTATATATCCTTTCGGGCATTTTAATAATATTTAACCTTAGACTTGGGGTTAATATCTCGGCATAATCAACATATATTGGACCAATAATACAAAGGGAAATTAGGTCCCACACCCTTAATATACGACATAAAACTTTGGTTTAAACCCGCAAATCTCAATACATACGTATGGGCCCCAACGCTAACGGTCGTTTCCAATCAACGGTTGTTATTGCGTCGTGCCGCCTCATTTGATCGGACGGATATCGCTCGGCGAAGATACGCGAAAAATAATGCGCGATGGCCACCGTACTTTGGTTAACCTTCACACATCTTCCTCATCCGTCCACCATCGGATGGCCTCCCTCCAGATCGACGGTGCTCAACAATATCGCGGGGCATCCTTGGTCGAACGTTAACGTGTGATGGCACACAATGAAGGTGGTTTTGCAGGGACGTGTGTCGCTCGTTCTATGGAATCACTCCCAACCTCTTGAATACTGCTTGCCCGTCAAGAGAGGTGCGATAAAAACCGGAAACCGCCGTTATTGTTCCTCTCGCAAGGTTCCGCCTTCTTCGCTTAAGGTTCCACTCCCCCTGCTCGATCTCTTGTAAATCAACTTATTTGTATGAAGAATTCCGTTAGTTAATGCGGTGAATAGATGTCTTGGTATCGATTAACACTGCAGGGGCTTCATTCAGACAGTATATTTAATTCCTTATTTACTATGACATTGCTTGTGCTCTTCATCAACAGATTAACCCATCATTTTATTTATTGAGACTTGACACCAGATTGATGTCGAATTACGTTTCTATGTGTAATCTTCGTAACCGGGATCACATACTGAGTCAAGATTCATCATTGGAATGCAGAAAGAATTAATCTAATTCCTCCATAATGTAACACAAGAAATTCACACCAGATTCCCTTTGCGACCTTAAATTCGCTCTTGATTCGTGGTTCCACCTCTTTATGCTCCATTCTGATTCCACAAGCACCAATGTATAGTTGCCATACCATGTTTCATTATTCCAGTTCATATACTAACCTTAAGAATCCGAACAGGTAATTTTCCAACATAGCTCCTCTTTTACGCCTCGACTTCCCTTCTTCCTACTCTGTCTCTAGACAATTCTGCTTCAAGTCACTGCTTGTCTCTGCTCCTTGACCGATACTGTTCTCTGTAAATGCACTCTTCCTCTCTTCTTCTGTTTAGATGCTCCTTTGTAGCCAATGCCTTTGCCATCAATGACAATATTCCAACAGAAATAGCTAGTATGCATGGATTTATAGGACACGCCCATAAAAACCCTCCCTGTATCTCTTACAAATCTTGTAAACCTAGAGATTCTCAATCTTAATGGGACCAGCATCACAGAATTACCCTATGGTTTTCATAAGTTGGCATCCCTCAAGTTTCTTGACCTTTCGTTCTGTAAATATTTGCAATATGTACCTTGTAGCATCTCAAAGATGACCTCTTTGCAATCCTTGCTAGTGACATGTTGTCACAGCTTGTGGAAAAAACTAGTTGGATATGGACGAAAAATAGTTGCTTGCATTGATAATTTGGCGAGTCTAAAGCAGCTAAAAACATTGAATCTGCAAAATAATGGGAAAATTATCAGTGAGGGAACATTAGGGAGTATGATCAAAATGGAGACTTTATCTTTGGTACTCACAGAGATGGAAAACCCACCAGGTGACTTGAGTAAGATGTTAAATTTGAGAAGACTATCACTGACACTGTGCTCTCACTTGGTTAAAATGGGGAGCAATTTTTGTGATCTTCAAAATTTGAGGTATCAAATAAAAATTCACTATGAAAAACTATATTATTAATCAAAGAGATTATACACATTTATACATGAATTAGTCTCAAGATAGGAAATCTATCTTGGATGCACAATAATGTGGTTGAGAGAATATCTCAACCACACACTAAACTAGGAATATATATAGTTTTAGCTACCTCCTATGATGTAGGAACAGATTCCTTATATAGAGAGTCACAACCACAGACAAGTAGGAATTACATATTCCAACACCCTCCCTTAATGACTACTTGTCGTGATATCGATTCACAAAATCTAGTTGTGGTCAATCATAACAAAAGATGTGTCTGTGAATCAGATCCACCACCAATGGGAAAATCCCATGTCCAGAACCAATAAGAGATGTGTCTACGACTCAGATCCACCACAAACGGGCAAATCCCATGTGCAGAACCACCAAAAAATGTGTCTGCGACTCAAATCCACCACAAACGGGCGAATCCCATGTGCATAACCGGAAAAAATGTCTACAACTCAGATCCACCACAAATGGGGGAATCCCATGTGAAAAACTACCAAAAGAGAGAGAGAGATTAGCGCCTTTCGAAGCCAAATATTCACACCCAAATAACAGTCCCTAACAGTGGCACTGATTGCACCTTTTGACGTGACTGTCAGATAGACAAAATGCGCCGACCCTCCTGTGCTCAGAAACAACAATATCTAAGACCTGTGAGTGAGGTGTTTACTGCAGTCCACCTACTCCTGTGAGCATTAAAGCTCATGTGAGCATTTAAGCTCTTGTGAGCATTTAAGCTCCTGTGTGCACCCGGGGCACCGTAGCCACGAAGGCTCCTGTAGCTGTGAAGGCTCTGTATGTGGTTTCTAGTTCACCACAAACCATCACTTTAAAGTGACAAAAGATGGTTTTCGACTGACCATAAACCTGTAATTACAAGGTGGTTTTGAGATTACCACGAACTTTACATGCCTTACAAGGCTTACAACCCATACTCGAACTCTTGGAGTTTCTAGGTACATAACATGACTACTACAAAAAAAAACATCTAGACTTGCTTAGCATTGAACTGTGTGACTCATCATCAAGATTCTATTCCAAGAAACTCACAAAAAACACACACAAACTTGATTGTCCATCCTCCTCCAATCTTTGATGTAGATCCAACCACTATCATTTGATGCAATTTTAACCGTCAATGTCTTCATCATAGCTGGTAGTAGATCATTCCCTGTATAGAAACATAATCACATCGAGGCAGTTCACCACACTACCCTCGGCTCACTTCACTGTTGTGCCACAAGACCATGCTAGAAGTGCGTTCAACCTTAAACCAGGTCGATCCCAAACAAAGGAAGCTAGAAGCCTTCCAACAACTCCGCGTTCTTCCGCACCTCTTCTGACACCTGCAGAAGACTCAACAAACTATCAACCTCTTTTCTACACAAGGCCACCTTCACAACACCAATAACTAACATAACTGGCACTGGCACCCTGTGAACATACCAGTGCTTTCTCGCTTGAATATTTTTGTCATAGATTTTGTACTTTTGAGGTATGGATATAATGTTCTTGAATCTCCATGATTTACCTGTCATTAGTTAGAGTCATTAATTCTAACAAAATGAATACATATTGAGGTCATGAATCTCAATATGTATACAAACTTCCAAGACATAATCCCTTCAAAACAGTATGAAAATAACAATAAAAGAACAAAATGTATGAGTATGATTTTAAGCATCAAGGCAAAAGCACCAACCATGGTTACAATATCTTAAATGCACAATCATTCAACTTGGGTCTAAATCTGTGCTCACTAGCACCACAGAGAAAACACTCCCTTCTTGGAAATGGTAGTATTGCCATCAAATTCACCTCAGTTTCCCAACACTATTGACTCCTGACTCCTGTCCTACAATCAAGCACTCTAACACTTGTGTTGACAGCATATTGAAAGGACTCGACCCTTCTCAGTGGCCTCATCCACCCTCTCTCCATACAACAATGGATCCACGAAGTGATCCATAAATAAAATGATCCATACCATCAACATGATTGTTCTTCAAGTAAAAAAATGATAAATTAACACCATGATACCTAATGAAATATTCATGATCTTCCACAATGAATAATTGTGGAACAAGAAGCTGCCAACAAATTTCGTCACCAACACCAAACGTAATTATGCAATGAATTCAGCACGGCGTCTTTTTGTTGCATTAGAAACAGCTACTTGACCAAGCTTGTCAGCCTCCTCTGCAACTTGCCTCTTGTTCAAAGGTGTATAGTGCCGAAGCCACACCCCAGTGTACCACTGTTGTGGCCTCATGATTTTTATATCTGTATCATCAAGTGACTCCTTCCAATGAGTGAGATAATCAGCCATATGTGGAATGGAAAATAGGACCGGGGAGTATTCAGTCGAGAAACCCAGTGCCCTGTAAATCATATCAACTTGGGCGTAGAATCAAGGAAGGTCGGAATCTGCCAATTGTAGAGCCACCAGCAAAGGATATCGTGGGTTCACTGGTCAGAAAGGAGGTGCGATCTGCCAGTGGCCTTTGTACAATACTGTCTGCATCCTCTACGTAATAGTCGAGCCACCACAGTGTTAAAACTGCAACTGAAGTAGCCCTTATCTCGTCGAGCAAGAGAGGCCCCTGGCGAAGGACGCATGGCTCCAATCCTCTTGACAACGGTGGCAACGTTCAGGTAGGAGCAACAACGTTCCTCTATGTGGCAGAAGGCAACGTTTCTGTTCTTGGCTCCTTCTCATACAGTAGAAGCGTTCCTTCCCTCACAAGTGCTCTTTCTCACGCTGGCAGCGTTCTTGTCTACTTCACGATGATGCCTTGTAAATTAAGCCTGAATAAAAATCAACATTTGGGTAGAGCTTCCTCTTAATCCTTCGCCATTTTTCAACTGAAGAGTGGGATTCGATTCCAACTGAATTCAATTTCCAAAAACATGTTGGGCTTCGCCCACCCTTCTCGATTTGCCTCACCACATACCATATTAAGAAATTTACACAGTCACCGTGCCTCACGATTTTCCAACGATTCTCCAGAAATTTGATGCAGCAAGCTCAATCCTTCTATCCATGCATGCATAGTGATCCTGCCGCTGTACATAATACAATATTCACTGCTCACGGGGATTCTCCAGGTGACGTAGCAGCCAACACCGTTGGCTTGACCTCCTCCATTCCAATTAGAGAAGGTTGGAACAAGACCTCGAGGCATCTGAAACACTCTACACTAATGGTGATCACTTGCCCATCAAGAAGCTCGTAACTCTTTTCAGGGAGGAACTCGTCTTGGCTGTCTCAAGCTCCTGCTCATAGTCAAGGTCTACATAAGCAAGTTTGTCTTTCATATCATGAACAATTTCACGCTCTGTCGTAGTGGTGAATGAGTAACCTCTTTCAATCAGGATCTTCATCAAAGCATCAGTCAGATCTCGACCAGTAAGATCTAACGTGAGAATAGCATGTGGAAGAGAATATCCTTCATATATTGGAACTGTGTGACTGACACCATCACTGAAATCAAGAACAATATTGTCCAAAATAAGTGTCGTGGGTGTTATCTGCTTGCTTCTATGTAGCTTGTCGAGCGGATCTCCCTCGTAGATAGATCAAAGAAATGCCCACGAATAGACACGCAGGCAGCTCCAGCTTCAATTCTCTAACAAATGGCTTGAATCCTCATGCACTCCAAATATCACAGCCTCCAGCAATCGTCACGACCTCCAACGATCATGGCTTCAATCCTATAGCAGCTTCCAGCAATCAAACAGTGCCTCTCAATATGATTATGAATAGCTCCACAATGCCTTGTAATTTCTGAGGCATCCACATATGAGGTTCACCAACCACGCATAGATTGGAAACAACCCTAAGAGGATCCATGCTCCTCCAAAATGCTCACGGTGTCTAAACAACTCCAGACACAAGGAACCACCGCAATTGCATCACATCGGAGTTTCTGCTGCTTTCAACGTCTCGAATGGAAAAACTAAATAAACTTCAAACAATACCGATATACTCTTTATTTCTCTCATTTTCCTCAGCCCAGGTGGGGTCGAGGTCCAGGCCCTTATGGGCTCTAATACCAAGATAAAACTTCACTATGCAAAACTATATTATTAATCAAAGAAATTAGAGATATTTATACATGAATTAGTCTCAAGATAGGAAATCTATCTTGGACATACAATATTGTAGTTGAGAGAATATCTCAACCACATACTAAACTAGGAATATATATAGTTCTAGCTACCTCCTATGATGTAGGAACAGACTCCTTATATAGAGAGTCACAACCACAGACAAGTAGGAATTACATATTCCAGTAGTATCTTCAATTGTGTGGGTGCAATAAATTGGAAGAACTTCCGCATTTGCAGACGCTCGGGAGTTTAAGGAAATTGGTGATTTATGCTTGTCCCATGCTGAGGCAGCTTCTGAAATAATTTGGTTGCCGAGGGGCAGTTCTTTCATTGGAAATATTCTCTCTTTATTTTTTACCGGAATTGGAAGATTTACTAGAGGTAGAAGTAGAAGCAATGCCTTTACTCCAAGTTTTGACTATAATGATATGTCCTTCTTTAAAAATATTATCAGAAAGTTATTTACAGTTAAAAACACTTAAAACAATAAGAATTTACAGTGAGTCAATATTAATAAATAATTTAAAAAATTATAAAGAAAGTAAAATAAAGGTAGTGAAAGAGCCTCAGCACAACATCCAAAAGTTATGGAAACTCTATCGATTATATGGGGAAGTGAAGATTGTCTGGAATTGTCTCTTATAGCATGGAAACTTGGGGAAACGAATATTTCCAATCCTATATGAGTCCCCTTCTTGATATGTATAATATATATTTTGTATGACACTTTCCCCTTATTGACATACATTGAATGTATATATTTTGTATGAGATTTTTGGACGTAAATTCTTTATATATATATATGAAAATTGTAATATTATCAAAGTTTTTTCGTTGCGTTCATGTGATTTTGATGTAAATCATATAGTGTTATTATTGGATTTAAGTGTAATTGAAAATGATAAAATATTAATTCGTTAAGTGGGAAAATGATAGGAGATATATGTACAATTGAGTAGAGTATGATGTCTAATATTATAATATAAGAAATTTAAATAGTTTTTGTAATATATAATTTTTATTTGTGAAAATTTTGAATGTTTCTCTAAATTATAAGACATATTTCCAAAATTTTAAATTGATCCAAAGAATTAATTTTATGATATTTTCTTTATAATTCACAACACTTAACCATATAAACTAACTTACTATATTGAACATCTTAGTGTTTATGTTATATGAATTACTAAGCTTATCTAAATCTCAAATCAGTTTTGAATTTACAAAAACACTGATGCACCACTAACATACACACTAATAACATGCATTATCTATGAATTAATTTTTATTTACATAAAATCATAACCATACAAAAATTTTGTCACCTTGAGCTACATATTTGGAAATGAAAGCTTAACATCAACACCTATCTTCCTCTCCAAGTATGTTAAAGTCCCTTGGAGGGTTACTACACTAAGGAATAACCCATCATCAAGCTCTCATTGGAAGTTCTCTTGTTTTATTTCATCATCTTGATAAAAGAAGGATGCAACATGGAGTCTTGGGATCATCATTCACTCCTTGAAGTTGTTTGAAAGAACTCGTTGTTGAAGACATCTTAGAAGATATCTAGGGCATATTTGAAGTCTCCTTGGAGGTCTTGAAAAGTTCAAGATATTTGGAGAAATCATCTAGAAGAAAGACTATTAGTTAACAAGTAAGTAGTATACTATTTTATATGTCTCAATCTATATATAAAATGGCTTAATTTTGCAAGGAGAGAAACAAGATTGTTTGATCAGTAAATTTCCTAGGATGGAAGAAAATAATTGAATTGGGACTCATAGAAAATGAAGTCATGGAGTATGTTCTTGGTGAAGTTACTGAACCAAGAAAAGATAAGACTCAGGAACTAGCAAAGTATAAGAATGGAGAAGAAATACCACAAAGAATCATTGTGGAATCATTAAAAAATCTTCTTGTTCCTTTTGTTGTTGATTTGAAGACATCTAAGGTTGTGTATGATAATATGGTAAAGTTGTACTCTATAAGTATATCAGGTCAAAATGTTTCATTGAGAAATGAACTATATATAATAAGGAAATCCAAGGATGAATACATGCCCACATATGTAATGAATATCTATCAAATAAGGGATCAATTTCAAGGGCTTGGGGAGACTATTTCCAATTATGAAATGTCTCTTTCTGTATTGAATACTTTTCCACTTGATTGGAGTAGTTTTGCCACTAGCATCTACAAAAATAAATATACTACACCATTTGATGAGATATGGGCTCAATGTATCTTGGAAGAATCTAGAATAAAGGAAAATAATGGTATTGAATCAAATGAAAGATCTCAAACCTTAATTGCAGGAACCAAGAAGCCGAATAAAAGGAAGTTTGGGAAGTCCAAGAAGAAGGCAAACATGTCCAAGATTTGATGCTTTGGATGCAATGAGTATGGACACTACATAAGTAATTTCCCAAACATCAAAGTGTACAATAAAATGATGGAAGGAATTGAATCTCACATAGCTGATGAAAGGGGAGAACCTAAGAAGAAGCTGAAAGTAGAAGATCCGAAGAATCTCTACTATTGAAGGAAGTCTCATCCCAGTCATGTTATTTATGAAATTTTGTTTTTCTTTAATTTGAGTAGAAAGTAGAGTAGCATACATTATTGTATACTCTATAAGAGACCTTTTTTTGTAAAAATAATGGCATATTAGATAGAAGCACATGATGGTAAAAATATTAGAATCTTCTTGTTTACTTTTCTTTGGGAAATATCATCTAGTTTAATGAAAGTGAGAAGTTTGGAACCATGTTGCATATAATAGTTCATCCAAGTCTAACATCATGTTAGAATTATTAATTTTTCAAATAAGGATGATCAAAATACTATGAGAATCATTGTTGTGGAATATGCTTGGAAAAAAATTATGCCTAGTGTATATATATATGTGTGTGTGTGTGTGTTTAAAGGATGAAGGAATGCTAATGGTTAAGTTATAGTATGAAAGACATAATGAAAGTATTTATCTTTTTGGAAAATAAAACTTATCTCTAAAAAATATGAGAAGAAAGCTCAAACATAGGATGGCTAGATTATTATGTAATATTCCTAAATTAGAATGCAGCTAATTGGAATATTATTTTTTCTCTACACCTATAGTTAGATGAATAAATGGGTAAGGAGGCCCATAAAAATTTCTATCAGAAATAAAATCCCTCTTAATGTGAAAAGGGATCATATTCATAGCTAGATAAAACACCCTCATGTGTGAACAAGGGCTGATGCATGTAGACAACGTCAAGTTTGACCAAGTCAACAGAGATGGAATTGAGGGAATGAATCATCTATAGAGACAGCCAGCATGAATTTGGATTGAAGACCCTTAGGTGTGAAAATGGTTGGAGTAGGTTGAAGAGGTCAACCTTGACCAAATCAAACAACGTTGTTATGGAGGAGTGGCATTGATGATGGTACAACACAGTTTTGGAGGGAGATTGATTGTGAGATGGTGGAAACCCTAATGAGTGGGACCCAAGGTGAGAAGGCTCACATTGTGTATAAGGAAGAGGATGGAAGCCATATGGGGTTAGCCTTTGAATTATATTTTGATATGTCTATTTAGACTTTTTCTCTCTTGAGTTGTTTAGCTAAGATTTCTGGTGTTGTTTAGCACTAGGTATTCATGTTTAGGAATTACATATATTTCCTTAAGAGGCCTCTTGGGAGAGTATTGATCTCTCATTCCACACATCCAACATTTTGGCCAAGCTTTAGTCTTTAGCTACATCACAATTTCTGCAGAATATTGTGTGGTGTTGTAGGGTGTTGCAGTGGAGGGTTGAGTCCCACTTTCTGAGCTAGTTTCTCATAGGAGGAAGGATTCCTTCTCTTGGGTGATCAGTTTGGAGGGTTCTTGGGCACATTTCAGATCCTTGGCACCAGGCCAAATTATCCCCATCAATTACAACGCAGTTTCAGCAGGGAATTTCATTATTTTGGAGGGTAGCTTCAGTGAGGGATCTTGTGACTCTTTTAGAGTGTTTTCCTATGATTGAAGGGTTCAACCTTTCACTGGAGGAGACCTTTGAGTGGATCTGCATCATATCTATATTATTTCAGCCTTATACCTTCATGTGCTTTAGTTTGCAGTGACTCTTCAGTCCTTGGGCTGTAGATCACCATTTGTATTGGGTGTATTTCCAGAAAGCCTTCCCGGGTTCTCTTGGATTTGTATAAAGGAGACTAGTTCTAGTTTTTGAGCAATATTGATTAATATATGAGAAGATCTATTTGTCTCTATAATTTCTAAGTATAAACCCTCATTAGACTACACTGTCACTTTATGCAGTAATTTTGTGTTTGCAGTAGTTTTGGGGTTTCAGTGTTTTTAAGCTATTCTGGGTGTGGGAGACTTGTTTAACTCCTCTATCATAATTTGTTTCTAATATCCTCATGGATCTCGGTGTTATGATGTCAGATCTAGTGGATCCATGGTTTGATTTTTATTTTTATAGCACATATTTCTGAAAATACGTTTTTTATGCATGTGTTGCTGAGTTTTCCATTTTTGGAATATTACAGTGGTATCAGAGCATAATCTTGGCTCAAACTGTGATTTTTAAGCCATTATGCTATAATAAGAAGAAGAGAAGGAGAAGAGATCTAAAATGGTGGAAGGAATGAGCTTGGTCTCACCACTTTTCAGATCTATGAAGAACCTCTCCAAGGAGGTTAAGCATGTGAAAGAGAAGAGATGCAATGAAACTTCTAGAGGGTTTCAAGAAGAGGAAGGACCATGTACTTTATATTCTCAAAAGAAAGAACCAGTGTTGCAGAAAGCTCCAAAGCATTACACCTTGCCCTTTCCTTTTGAGGGAGAAGACAAGAGGCATGGAGACGGAGGGCACTTGGAACAGGAGATCTTGATTGGATACCTTGCAGAATACAAGTCTCAACCTAGAGCCTTCAGGGAGACTCTAACTCTTCCTCAGTTTATTCAGCTTTGTTGAAACCTTAGTTAAACTGAGAGGGGGGGGGGGGGGTGAATCAGTTTAACTAAGGTTTCAAAAATTGGTATCGAAGCAGGTTCCTTTTTGTAGCAGTTTAACAACTGAAAGGAGATCCTAGGTTCTTGGGATGGCTAGTCAAGAAGGATCCTCAATGAACAAAGCCCCTTTTTTCACTGGTGAAAATTATGCCTTCTGGAAGATCAGAATGAGAACATACATAATGTCCTTAGGAATAGAAGTTTGGGCTGCTGTGGAATTTGGATATGACTCTAAGGAAAATGTCTCAGAGAAAGAAGCCAAACAAAATTTTGTGGCTAATGCAAAGGCAATGAATGTAATCTTGAATGGATTGTGTGAGGAAGAATTCATCAAAGTAATGCACAACAAGACTGCCAAAGAAATGTGGGAAACTTTATAAAATATTCATCAGGGAGACAAAAAGGTGAAGACAGCTAAACTTCAAGTTTATAGAGCCCAGTTTGAAAATTTAAAGATGAATGATGATGAAGAAATTGCTAGTTTATTTTTAAGGGTTGCAGAAATTGTCAATAATATGAAAGCACTAGGTGAAACCATGCAAGAATGTGTAATTGTTCAAAAGATCCGAAGATCTTTGCCATCTAGTTTTAATCCCAAGATTTCTGTCATAGAAGAAATAACATATTGGGAAACCTTGACCATGAATCAGCTGCTTGGAAAACTAATAGCCTATGAGATGAGACTGCCACACAGAAAGTCAAATGTAAGGGAGGCAGCCTTTAAGAAAGAGAAGAAGAAGGAAGAAAAAGAAGATATATGCTCCTGTTCTGATGAAGAAGAGTCTAAATTTATCAGAAAGTTGGATAAAGGCTCAGGTAAGTATAAAGGTAAACTTCCATTTAAATGTTTCAATTGTGGAAGAGTTGGACACTATCCTTCTAAGTGTCCTTATAAGGAAACAAAGAATCAGGCTCAGGAATCAGAGAATACCATATCTAAGAACTGACAGAAAGGGAAGATATTTAATAGAAAATCTTTCTATGCTCAGCAAGAAAGCAGTGCGTCTGAAGACTCAGCTGAATTCTCAAGTGAAGAAGGAACATCAGAATTTGTATTGATGGCTATAGAAGAGCTGGAAGAATTCCTTCTAGAAGATGAGGAAGAAGGTGAAGTGGATCTTGAGGGGGAGCTAAGAAGTGCCTTGGAGGAAATTGATAGATTAAAACTGAAGTACAGAAAATAGAAAGACATTCTTCTCAAATATGTAAGAGAAGAACAAAATTCAGAAGTCCTCATTCAGTTGAAAGTAGAGCTTGAAGAAGCCAAGAAGGTAGAAGATATTCTACTTAACCAGATCAAGGATAAAACTCAGGAACAAGAGAAGTTGGAAGAAGAAGTAGTATGCTTAAGGAAGAAATTAGAAAATGCCCAGAGAAAAATAGATACTTCTCAAATGACAAGCTCTAGTAAGTTGAATGAGATTCTAGATGCTCAAAGATCTCCTCTGATAAATACTGGTTTAGGCTATGAAGGGGAATCAAGAAAAGGCAAAGAAAATGAAAACAAAATGTCATTTTTGTAAAAGCATATGAGAATATCAAAGCAACTCAGAAGATTTCTAAAGAAGAAGAATCCTGTAATAAAGTAGATAAAAACCAGAAGGAAGCTCAAATGACAGAGGATGAAATAAATAAATTGTCAACTAAAAAAAATTCGTATACTCCTGAATATGTCAAATTTGGAAGTCATCAAAGGAGATTTTTTCCTCCTATGAAAAATACCACTTGTTATGCCTGCCACAAATTGGGAAATATTGCTGCATATTGTCATACTAGAAGAATAAATACAAACCAGCAAAGGATGCAAACAATGAATAGTTTAACTCAAGAAAACAAATGGAGAAGACAACCTTTTATCAGGTATGCAAATTGTTTTTATGGATACTATTTTTATTGTAAAGAATTTGGCCATAAAATCATAGAATGCAGAAAATATGGACAAAGACTGATGTTCAAAACCTCAAGGAGGTTTATGAATCATGAAGAGTTTACTCATACTTTTAATTCTGCTAAAGATATATCCAAATGTTGTGTATGCAATAAAAGTGGACATATATCTTCCAAATGTCCTCTTATAGAATGTGGTTCATCATCTCAGAAAAGGTACCAAACAAGAGGATGCTTGCAATGGAAAAATAAGGTGAATAAATGTGACTTGGCTCTAATAGCTCAAGATTTGAAAAGCCAATGGTATTTGGAAAGTGGTTGCTCAAAGCATATCTCTGGAGATAGAAGCAATTTTATAACCTTCGATGAAAAGAAATTTGGAAATGTTACTTTTGGCAATGATAAAGCAGGAAAGATCAAAGGAAGAGGCTCAGTCAGTCTGGATAATGGCAGAGGAAAAGCCCAGGATGTACTATTTGTGGATGGGCTAAAAGAAAATCTGTTGAGTGTTAGTCAAATGTGTGATAAAGGCTGTGAAGTTCTTTTTAGAGCACAAGACTGTGAAGTAAGATCAAGCACCACTGGAAAGACCCTGATCAAAGGTGTTCGAACATAAAGCAATGTTTATGTAGTAAAAGAAGAAAATGAAGCATGTCACCTTAGCAAATTTCAGGAGTCATGGTTATGGCATAGGATATTGGGACACCTAAACTTTGATCATATCATAAGTCTAAGAAAAAAGAATGTAGTCAGAGAGATGCCAGTCATAAAGAAGCCTTCAAATACAATATGTAAATCATGTCAGCTAGGTAAGCAGACTCGTACATCTTTCAAAACCAAAGAGAAGCTATCTACAAGCAGACCTCTTCAACTTGTTCACATGGATCTATGTGGACCTTCAAGAACCAAAACACCAAGTGGAGAATCCTGTTTCATGCTAATAATAGATGATTTTTCAAGAATGACATGGGTTGCATTTCTCAAACACAAATCAGAAGCACTTGAGAAATTCAAAATATTCAAGGCTTTGGTAGAAAATCAAATAGGATGCAAGCTAAAGTGCATCAGATCAGACAAAGGGGGTGAATTTACAGACTATGATTTTGCATATCTGTGCAATGAGCATGGGATAAAGCAACAATTCACAATTGCAAGAACACCTCAGCAAAATGGAGTGGCAGAGAGACAAAACAGGTCTGTACAACAGATTGCCAGAGCCATGATGCAAGAAAGTAACATTCCTCAAACCTTTTGGGCAGAAGCAGTGCACACAGCTATGCATATCCTAAACAAAGCTCATTTAAGACCAAACAGTGACAAGACTCCTTATGAACTATGGCATGGTAAACCAACATCAATCAAGCATTTTAGAGTTTTTGGAAGTAAGTGTTTTATAAAAAATAATGATGAAAATCTGGGAAAGTTTGACTCAAGAGCAGATGAAGGAATATTCTTAGGATATGCATCCAAGAGTAAAGGTTATAGGGGCTACAAAAAAATACTTCACAAAATTGTAGAAAGTATTGATGTAAGATTTGATGAAGAACTATTAGACAAGATAAGAAGTACAAATTGCAGCAATATTCCAGAAGATCATGAAGAGGAGAATCAAGATGATGATCAAATAAACAAGCCAACAAAAGATACTGAACTGAGACCAAAAAGATCCTCAAGATATACTTAGAAGAACCATCCAGAAGATCAAATCATTGGGGACAAGAGTGTAGGTGTACAGACAAGAAGACAGCTAACTAAACAGATAGAAGAGGTATACCTAGCAATGTTGTCACAAATAGAGCCAAAGAAATTTGAAGAAGCCAGCAAAGACAAACATTGGGTGAATGCTATGAATGAAGAATTGGACCAAATTGAGAAGAACAACACTTGGGAACTAGTTCCAAGACCCAGTGAGAAAAATGTCATTGGCTCAAAATGGGTATTCAAAAATAAGTTGAATGAACAAGGACATGTAATTAGAAATAAAGTTAGACTTGTGTGCAAGGGATATTCACAGGTTGGAGGACTTGATTATGATGAGACATTTTCCCCTGTAGCTAGAATGGAAGCTATCAGACTGTTTTTATCTTTTGCTTGTTATCATGATTTCAAGGTATACCAAATGGATGTGAAATCTGCCTTCCTGAATGGAGATTTAGAGGAAGAAGTCTACACGGAGCAACCAGAAGGGATCTCCTTAACAGATAATGTAGACTATGTGTGCAGATTAAAGAAAGCATTGTATGGGCTGAAACAAGCTCCTCGAGCATGGTATTCAAGGCTGGACAAATACTTACAAAATCAAGGTTTCAAGAAAGGAGGAGTAGATAGAAATTTGTACATAAAAGCAAATGAAAATGAACTTTTGATTGTATTAGTATATGTAGATGATATCCTGTTTGGAAGCAGCAAAGATGAGCTAACAAAAGGATTTGCTAAAGAGATGAAATCAGAATTTGAGATGTCTATGATTGGAGAGCTCACCTTCTATCTAGGACTACAAATTCAATAAAAGAGCACAGGGAAATTTATCTCACAAGAAAATAACTTAAAAGAGATGCTAAAAAGATTCAAAATGGAAGACTGCAAACCTGTGTCAACTCCCATAACTACTGGATGCAAGCTTTGTGCAGATGATGGAACAACTGATGTAGATCAAAAACTTTACAGATCCATGGTTGGAAGTCTGTTATACCTAACAGATTCTAGACCAAACATTGTGCTAGCTGTAGGACTTGTGGAAAGATATCAAGCAGCACCAAAAAAAAATCACTTACTAGAAATTAAAAGAATATTCAGATATCTACAAGGGACTGCACATCATGGGCTATGGGATCCAAAAGGCAAGAAATTCATTTTGACAGCATATACAGATGCAGATTGGGCCAGCTGTGTTGATGATAGGAAAAGCACAAGTGGAGGTGCATTCTATTTAGGAGAAAGTCTGGTGGCATGGCTAAGCAAAAAACAAACATATATTTCTCTATCTACAACAGAAGCATAATACATAGCAGCAGCAGCGTGTTGCACACAAGTCATGTGGATGAAACAAACCCTCCAAGATATGAAGGTAAGCACTAATGAACCTATCTCTATCAAATGTGATAATACAAGTGACATAAGCATATCGAAAAATCCTGTACTTAATTCAAAAACTAAACATATTCCAATCAAGTATCATTTTCTCAGAGAACAAGTAGCTCATAATGTAGTGAAGTTGGAATATGTGCCAAAAAAAGAACAGACAATAGATACATTTACAAAACCTCTTGCTAGAGAACCATTCGAATATTTAAGAGATAGACTAGGGGTAGTGTTTGTAGATGCTACTCTCTGATCTAAAGAGAAAGCATCATTTCAGGGGGAGAATAGAAGAGAAAGCATCATTCCAGGGGGAGATCAGTTAACAAGGAATGCCACAAAGAGCATAGAATAGGTCCTCAAGATCAGAATATCAGACCTTTGCCATTAATGTCAAAGGGGGAGGAAATGCAGTAACAGGAATATGTTACAAAAGACAGGGAAATTTTATTGCCATCAATGCCAAAGGGGGAGACTGTTAGAAGTGTTGTTATTGATGGAAAAGGACAGTAGCGGAGGCAAAGGAGAATACAGTGACAGGATGTGTAGACAGGGAGCATGAGGAGCAGAGTGAGAAGTTATTTACACTACAGCAGAAGATATAGGGCTTGTAGAGACAGAATGAGAGAATGAAAGGACAGGAGTTTACATTTGGCAGAGCAGCAGACTATACATACAGAAAATACAGTAAAGGCTTTGAAGAATCCGAAATATAAACCTGGAATACGCATTGAGTTTTCTGATAGAACTATTGGTTTAGCATGCAGAAGCACCAAGAGTGCAACAGAATGTGTATAATAAACCGTTGAAAGGTCAAGACGGAACCCTGAGGGTAAGAAGTGGAACCGAGCTTTGCGCAGTAAAAACCTAATGGAGTTTGGGTGTTAACTCTTATGGTAGTGTCGTATTACATTAAGAATGAAACACGGTTTTTTATGTTAAGGCAGAAATAAGAAGTAAAACCTTTGAACGGAGTATATCTATCTATGTATATAACGAAGGCACGAAGGATTTGAAGCGGAACCATGAGTGCAAGCGTAACCCTAATTGTGAACAGTAAAACCAGAGGTAAGTATATCGGCAGTATCGCGCGGTGTCTAAAATAGTAAGTGGATTTTTCATTTTGAACACGATCTATGTTGCTGATGGACACGTGGCTTAAGGTGGTTTTGTAAATCCGCTTACATCGCGCAAATTTTGAAGTTTAACGCTCATTCACTTTAATTGTGCGATATACATTACACACCGTCGAATTCTTGTTTGGAATGCGACGTAACATCGACTGTTAGATTGGTCCAACAGATAATACCAAGGTATGTAATTAAAGTTGTGGGCCCCGAAAACAGTTATATACATTATTGCTTGGGTTCAGTTCTAATGCGTGGGTTCATTAAAATGTTCTCATTGGCAGAGACTATATTATGTGCTCATATAGTGTAGTTGGCTTACAATATCACAAGGGGTATACAATACGAGTTGATATATTAAAGATATGTGTGAAAGGTAAGCCATATGGTTATTACATATTGAGTTTTCATATGAAATAATCGTAATGCTGAGTTGTGGGTCCGACACATGGTCTGATTTTTGAACTATGCAGAGTATATATATATGTGTTGGTCTATAATGTATTGATATATGTATAAAGATCAAATCTTATATAATGCACTTGTACGCGGGTATATATGTTCAAAGGGCACTGTCATTTGAATGATTTAAAGGCGTGAATTTTATCAAACATATCTAGGCCCATGAATTGAATTCATCATAAAGTCTTGTGATAATGGTTAAAGTACAAGGAAAATATATATATATATATATATATATATATATATATATATATATATATATATTATATTTATGGATGCGAAGTTAAAAATACAAAAGGTTTTTTCGGGTTTAAAACAAACAAAGTCTTATGAGGTGGGACCTGAGTCACGAATCGCATCGGGAAAAAATATGTCAGTGGAACGGTTTAACAAAAGGTCCGATTGAGGTGCGGACCCGATGGGTTTATGAACCATGATGCATATGTGTTTGAGTTTTGCATCAAAGCAAACCATCGCATTAGATCGATTCATCGCATCGGAAAAATGAAGTGAACAGTAATTCATCGCATCGACACAATGAAATGAACAGTAATTCATTGCATCGGCACAATCGCATTGACAGAATGAAGTGAACAGTAAATCATCGCATCGGAAAATAGAGTAGAGGGGTTTATAAAGTTGTGGGGCCCGAATCTTTCAGAGGTTAACGTTGGTGGTTCATTAATATAAAACCAAGGTTTATTAAGAAGATTTTACATAACATTTGATTAGGGAGCAGATATTTGTTTTATGAGAATGACAAATCCGGAATGTATATTTAATGAATATGAGAATTTCTTTTAATTACGAAACCAAAGGTTATATCTTTGATGGTTGAGGTCATATTACATAATGAGGATTGTGAGTACAGATATATATCTGATTCCGTTTTGTTAAAAAGGTTTTTATAATAACGCCGATAATTATTTATGCTCTATTAAAAGACAGTTGTACATACAACAGTTATACAACTGCAATGAATAGGGAAAATGAATAAAAGAGAAATGAAAAAGATAGTGATGGTTGTTGATGAACGAGAGAGGAAAACAGAGAGAGAGCAGTGTTGTTCGAAATTTATACTGTAATTGAATGAAATTTTTTAACTGTTTACATTGTTTGTGATGTAATTGGCAAGTCTCCAAAGAAAGATAAAATCCCACTGTAAAGTTGAAATGGATACATTTTTCTGAGTAAATTGATAAAAGAGAAGACAATGTAGAATTGAAGAAAAAGAAATAATCAGGCAGATATGAAGATTGGAGTACAGTAAAAAAAAAAATCAAAGGTACATAACAGAGCTGATATCCAAGGTAAATCAACAAATGTTTCTTTTATGAAAAGAGAGGGAGTTGAAGCTTCCTTGCAAGTTGTAGCTTGCAGAATTTGAGGCTGGAGCCTCCTGTAGGTTGGTGCTTATAGAAAATCAGTGGTGAGAGGGAGTTGGAGCTTGCCTTTACATCACAACAATAATAAGATGTGGTTTTCTCCCTTTATGGGTTTCCACGTACATCTATTGTCTCTGTGTGTGATTTCTATGTGTTGATATGGTTATTCAATCTGCTAATAGTTGCTTCTCTCTTAATAAGTTTGTTGTTACATTATCTTAACATTTCTGCTCATATAAGTTTGTTTCCATATAAATTTGATCATGAAGTTAAATTGTAAATAAGTTTAATTGAATTTTTAAAAATTTCATGAAGGTGTTAAACTGATTCACCCCCCCCCCCCTCCTCTCAGTTTAATTAAGGTTTCAACAAGCTTGAGGAAGAAAGGAGGCCTTGCAGCAATAGGAGAATGAGGGGCAATAGATTTCTATTGTCTACTTTTGATGGATCATCCACATGTACAACAACAGCTTGGGTGATGAAGCCAGATGCATTCTTCCTACTATATCCAGTGGTAGAAAGAGAGGCTATTGAGATTGCAGCACTGCATCTTGAGGGTAAAGCAAAAATTTGGTGGTTCAGCCATTTGAGTCATGCAAGAGTGACTACTTTTGCATATTTCACTCAAAGGGTGATCAAAATATTTAACAAGAAGAAATCAGAAGGGGAGGAGCCTTCACCACCACTTGAGGAGACTTGTACCAACACTGACACAACTATGGAGGAGCAACCATCATCCTCAGCAGTTGGGGGAGCCAACATATTGGAGGAAGGGACCCTTGTAGCCATACAAGATGTTTCTAAGCTTCACCAAGGTATGCATAAGTTTCCACTTTCTGTTATTTCAAAAAATCTTATGGAGGGTTGTGGAAATATGCCTTTGCATGACCAAGGGTCAAAACATAGTACTGATTTGGAGTAGCAGGCTTACACTGTGATGTGAAGCCTTGAGTTGTTTAAGGAAAGGATAAAAAATCATCCCAATGTGTCATTGTTGAGCTGCACACAACACTTGGGGTTGGGGTGTGGACTTGTGGACGATAGCATGAGCTTTGTCCTAAACAATCCAATACAGAACTCTATGTTCAACATTGAGCTTGAGCATGAGACATCAAATACACCATTAAGGAGATCAACAATGCTGTCATTGAGAAGAAATGAGGAGTTTGGGGCCCATCTATTATTAGAGCTTTCTGATGACCATTACACTTGTATGACATTGGGTGAGCAGATGATCAATGAGACACACTTTGTCTTTCATCATTGTGATGAGCATTGTACAGGCTTATGAGGAGGTTTTTCCTTCAGCATACTTGGATCCTTATGGATTCAATATCATCTTTGGTGTGGGGTATTCTCTAGGAGATCTCCAAGAGATTTCATTTCAACATCCCATGAAATGCAAAGGTAGAAATATGATTTGGGAGGATGGTAGTCTTCATTGGAGGAGTACCAAGATGGAGCATGGTGGGAGACACCTGCATTTGGATGAATGGGTGTGGATGGTGAGCAAGAGGTTGGTGAGTCACCTACATATCTATGACATAGGGCAGGAGGAGGCATGGTTGCATTGGCTACTCTTGAAAGAGTTTGGCCATCATGTGACATATCCTTCTTCAAAGGGTATGATGGTGGAGGAAACTTGGCAGGACACTTGTAGCATATGGAGGCAAAGAATTTGGGTGCATTGTGTTGATATGATATTCTTCATGTCGATCAACATATCTTCACCTCATGATTTGTATGATGGAGGTGTGAGGGGGCAGCAAGAGTTATTGTTGTTGTGGCTACTCTTGGGAGAGTATGGGCATAATTTTTCCCATACTTATCATGATATTTCAGGAGAAAGGGATGACAAAATGAAAGTAAAAAGTGGCTAGCCTTCATCATCAGAGGATAAGGAGGTACTTCCACATAGGAAGGAGATTTCCACACATAGCAACATGATGGTGGATGAATTTGGCATATGGTGTGTCAAACAAGGAAGTCATGGAGTGACAAGAGCCTTATCACTAAGGCCAACAATGATGTCACTTCGGAGTATGTTTCTATTGATGAAGTGTTCCAAGGGGAGTATGCATCCCTTCACTTTGCAGACTTTTATGAGGAGATTCTCATGGGAGGACTCATCCATGGACCACATATTCAACCTACTCACTATGCATGGTAATAAATGTATTGCAGTATTTATTGATCATTTCATTGAGTATTTGCATTATCTCACCATCTATGTACAATGCATTGCTCCACAAGAGGGCAAGATAATTTTTGGGTTTCATGGTCATTCTAGGACCAACACTTACGATGATAACCCTTCTCCACATGAATTTGGGCAAGTATGTTGTTATTCTTATCATTCTTAGCTGATATATAATGCTATTTATTGCCTCATAGTAGATGAGTAAACATGCACATCTAGCAACTTGTTGGAGGACAACTTGCCACATGATGTTCTAAAACAATAGTTGGAAAGACTGCAATGTATCCACTAGAAAAACCATTGGAACCATACAAACTTGCACATAACCTTTAGCATTTTTCTGATTTGGATACCATATGGTGATGATGTACCATTAAATTTGTATGGGATGGTTTGGGCCAACATGATTCATGATTATAGGGAGAGGATCTTTGGAGATCCGGTCTTCTCCTTGCCACTTGAGGGCAACATTATTGTAGCCCAAGATCAATAGCTACTCTACACTTACCATAAGTGGAGAGAGAGATAGCATGGGGTAGGCTATTTTGTCTACCATGTTCAGTTTTTCAGCCCACCATATTGCAGGAGCCAAAGGTGGAGGAGATTTTCAGGAGTTACCATTTTGGAGGGTGGCTCATTTTGTATCGATGATAGCTTGGAGATGGGAGATTCACATGGGGATGATAGATCCCAAAATATATCAGATCGCATGCATCAGGAAGGCCTCTAGACAACACATTGTTGCCTCCATGGGTGTTTTACTTCTACATGATGATAGCTATATGGGATGGTCACCAAAAGCTAACTTGCATACTTGGGAGGGGAAACTTGGAGATGTATTGATGAGATAGCATCTTGTTCCTTGGAGGAATTATCATATGAGGATGCTACAGGAGGATGAGATGAGGCTTTTTAGTTCTATCCTTGAAGTTTCTTAAGGACAAGCGAAATTTGGGAGAGGAGGACCGTAATATTCCTAAATTAGCATGCAGCTAATTGGAATATTAATTTTTCTCTAAACCTATAGTTAGATGAATAAATGGGTAAGGAGGCCCATAAAAATTTCTAGCAGCAATCAAATCCCTCTTAATTTGAAAAGGGATCATATTCATAGCTGGATAAAACACCCTCATGTGTGAACAAGGGCTGATGCATGAAGACAAGGTCAAGTTTGACCAAGTCAACAGAGATGGAATGGAGGGAATGAATCATCTATAGAGACAACCAGTATGAATGTGGATTAGTTGAGATAGCTACATAAAATTTGGATTGAAGACCCTTAGGTGTGAAAAGCGCTGGAGTAGGTTGAAGAGGTCAACCTTGACCAAATCAAACAACGTTGTTATGGAGGAGTGGCATTGATGATGGTACAATGCAGTTTTGGAGGGAGATTGATTGTGAGATGGTGGAAACCCTAATGAGTGGGAACCAAGGTGAGAAGGCTAACATTTTTTATAAGGAAGAGGATGGCAGCCATATGAGGTTATCTTTTGAATTATATTTTGATATGTCTGTTTAGACTTTTGCTCTCTTCAGTTGTTTAGCTAAGATTGCTGGTGATGTTTAGCACAAGGTATTCCTGTTTAGGAATTCCATCTCTTTCCTTGAGAGGGATCTTGGGAGGGTCCTTATCTATCATTCCACACATCTGACATTCTATCCAAGCTTTATTCTTTAGCTACAACGTAGTTTCTACATAATATTGTGTTGTGTTGCAGGGTGTTGCAGTGGAGGGTTGAGAAACCCACTTTCTGAGCTAGTTTCTCATAGGAGGAAGGATTCCTTCTCTTGGGAGATCAGTTTGGAGGGTTCTTGGGAAAATTTCAGATCCTTGGCACCAGGCCAACTTATCCCCATCATTTACAATGCAGTTTTAGCTGGGAATTGTGTTATTTTTTAGGGCATCTTTAGTGAGGGATCTTGTGGCTCTTTTAGAGTGTTTTCCTGTGATTGAAGGGTTCAACCTTTCATTGGAGGAGACCTTTGAGTGGATCTGCATCAGATCTATATTATTTCAGCATTATATCTTCATGTTCTTTAGTTTTCAGTGACTCTTCAGTCCTTGGGCTGTAGATCACCATTTGTATTGGGTGTATTTCCAGAAACCCTTCCTAGGTTCTCTTGGATTTGTATAAAGGAGACTAGATCTTAGTTTTTGAGAAATATTGGTTAATATATGAGTAGATCTATTTGTCTCTATAATTTGTAAGTATAAACCCTCATTAGACTGCGCTGTCACTTTATGCAGTAATTCTGTGTTGCAGTAGTTTTGGGGTTTCAGTGTTTTTAAGCTATTCTAGGTGTGGGAGACTTGTTTAACTCCTCTATCATGATTTGTTTCTGATCTCCTCATGGATCTGGGTGTTATGATGTCAGATCTAGTGGATCCATGGTTTGATTTTGATTTTTATAGCACATATTTCTGAAAATGCATTTTTTATGCATGTGTTGTTGAGTTTTCCCTTTTGGGAATATTACATATTATATGAGAGAAAAGGTATTCGTATTTGAGGTTATTCTTCTAGAGCACAGTTCACATCTACAAGAATAATAAAGGAATACTTAGTTATGAATGTGCTTGATTTTTCTTTCATATGGCTGCATAATGCTTGAAATAAGAAATGTGGCTTACATTGAAAGAAATGGTTATTAATACTCTATCAAGATTGCACATGACTATGTTGAACAAAATCAAGTATAGTCTCCAGAAGAAAAATGGGGAGTTAACAATGAATCCAAGGAAGATATTGTAGACTGGTATTGAAGCTCGATCCATGGGAACTCTAATAACTGTATGAAGAAAGATTCATATGAAAATGAATCATGCAAAAGGATGTTGATCTCTAAGAAATCAAGTAAGTTGATAATTTTATGGTAAGGCCATCATGGCAAAGTAAGTATGATATTTAATATTTGATATTTGCTATCTGGTTAACATATTATTTTTCTACCTAAGAAGATATTGCAAGAATGTATGATGACAGACGAGGAAAGTTCAATTGTGGGTATATAACTCAATTCGACAAACATATGAATTCAGTAATTGACCTTGACAATATTTAGAATATTATGTAGTCAATGTGTTCACATCATCACCTTGGGATTGAAAGGTAGTAGTGAAAGAAGATAACTTGATGTTCATCAACAAAGATCACTTTCATGTTTAGAAAGAGGTTTAACTAGCTTGAATTTTGATAAGGGTAAACATAATTCTTTCATTGATTGTTATTGGAGGAAATTTATGTGAAACGTTGATGGCCCAAACCTTGTCACTAAAAGAATATGGCTCCATAATACCCAGGAAGGAAGAAGCTTAATATGATGAGATACAAATGGGAAATAGGGTGCCATGCAGCTTTGAAGAACTATTATTTGATGCATTTATGAAGACAAGTTAGAAGGCTTATGGTTGCGAATTCCCAATTGAAAGGAAGTGGAAGAGTCTCCTCTATATTTGAGAGGGTGTAAAGGAGTATCCTTAAATAGGATCAAGGATATATTCCCTAGTAAAAATGGAATGGGGAATGGAGCCTCTCCTTCATGTGTCATGCACTTGACCAGGACTAAAAACCATAAGTTTAGGTGAAGGAAACTTAAATAAAATGGTGGATGGAGGATTGAATAAGCATTTGTGGCTTCCTCAAGGATAAAAAATCCAATATAGTAAGTGGAAAAAAAATCTTGGAGGATTGGACAGGTATCCAAGACAACAGTGGTCGAAAAGAAACACTATTCTTTGAGGATTGGGAATCCAAGATAAGAATAGTTCTAAAAGGACATACCGAGTGAACAACAGGATGAGGTATGTGCCTTGTATAGGTAGTGTGGTATCTCATGTAAAACCTCCCAACATTATGCTCTTGTATATGAAAGAGCTTTTCGAATTTAAGGCCTTACAATATTGACAATGTTAGTCAAATCATGATGATTAAATATGACTTATAAATATGACTCTTCTTATGACAAATCTTCAGTTTGAGCATGGTGTTGTACTAGGTGTAAAATTATGAATACCTCCCTAGTTAAGAGGGAGTTTTGGAAAATGTAACTAGTTTTGGTCTTCATAATTTTTATTGTACTCATGTCAATATGTATATATTATGTAAAAAAAAAATAAGAAAGGAAAAATATTATTTTAGAGCATGGGTTCATGCTTCTTCTTGATGGTATTCTACGTAAAAACATATTCTTCATGCTTATATGGTTTGTTAGGTCATAGGATTTATTATCATGAGTTAAGAGAGTGAACATCATGATTATAAGACCCATCTGGGCAAGATGTACCTTGTAAAAGAATTTATTTTGACTCAAAGAAGTCAAAATAAGCCTCTTAGCACAATTTGGTCCTGCCAAAGACAAGTCGACAGAGAGAGGGGTATTTGACCCACCCAGAAGAGTATAAATAAAAAATTTTCAACCTCATTTTCTCACCAATTTGATATGCGATCAAGAAGCTCGACTTTAAGAGTGAATTTAAAGAAATTAAAGAAGAAGGAAGCATAAGCTAGAAGGAAATGAAATCAAAGTTTTGGTCCAATGTTTCCCTAGTTTTCTCTCACACGTGCAAGGATATTGAGCTGGTACAGGGGAATAAGTTGCAGAACGACTACATGTCCAAAATATTGTTGATGGGGGCTGAAATTCTGAGTTTTGTTCACTTCTATAAGGATTTTTCTCTTAACTTGGTTTCGATTTGACCTAATTGGAAGGTTTTCTTGGAGGGTTGACTTGGTGTTCGAGGAAGCTTTTGTCTTGTGTTTTGGGTATTGGTTTTCTCATTTGAAGAAAATTCTATAAGAAGAGAATAGTTTTTATGTGTTTTCCCTTGGATGGGTTTTTCCTTGGCTTGGAGCCTAATTTCTATGTCCATTTTCTTTACTGTTTTTCTCTTGATAATTTTTTGATGAATAAGATAATCTAAAGACACATGACAAGTTAAATAAATTTCACAAGAAATTATTAATGTTAAGGAGAAATTGAATTAATAACTTCCCTACTGCATTCTCCAACACCTAGTGGTGCTTGGGATACCACTTTGGGGTTAAATAACCCATAAAGTGGGGATGCATCATGGTTGGAGTCCCTTTTTAATGTGTTCGAGGGCTTGAATGTTCATTTTCCTAGATATGTTCATCGCTTTCCTTTTTGGGCAGATTAAGGAAATCATAGAAGCCTTTCCTTCTTCAAACACTTCCCATGGTGGTATTGCTCCAAAACTAGTTATGAAGAGATGAATATTATTTACGAACCCTTCATGGTGGGACAAGAGGAAGCCTTTTTAATTCTTGAAAATTTGGTGATAAAATATTCTTGGAAAGGAAAGATTTGGGCACTCGTTAATAGAAAAAAGGTATGCAATCACTTCAGTGATGGTTTATTACTTTGGTTGTGTAACGCTGGTGAAAATTTCATGTAATAAAGTTAAAATAATAACCACGGTGGATGGGACACGTATTCCAAGTTGAATTTTGGGAAAAACATCCTAGTGTGGGTGTTAAAATGGTTCATTATGGCTAAGTAAATTGGCAAAGGCTATGGATAATGCATTAAAGAGGAAAAAAATCCTTTTGGCACATTTATTTATGAAAATAATGGAAATTAGGAGAAAAGGGAGATGAAAGGTCACAGGTTGCATGTGAGGAGGAAATTGAAGGAAAATATTGGAAAATGAAGAAAATAGAGGCCTCTTCCATAAAAATGCTTCTGAAGATCAATTGGTACCTTTTATCAGTGCATTTTTAGAGTTGTTTCATTATTATCTCTCTCTCTCTCTCATATCCTTGGATACTTAGAGTTTTATTGGAGCCCTCTTGGAGGGCGTGGATACTTGGGAATTTAGAGAAATATGGAAAAGGAAGAGCAAGAAAGCGCAGGTGGACATCGGGATCAACATCTACAATGGGATTTGATTGTAGGTACCAAGTTTCATGTATATTTTCCTCACTATTTTTGGCATGCATGGTGTATGCATGTGGATTTCCTAGCCTTGCCATTTCCTGGACGACCATGGTATTGGAGGCTTATTTTCCATTAATTGTTTTCTAGTTGGTTCTCATGATTCCTTTAGCTTTTGGGTTGAGTTATTAGTTCCTAGAGCCTTGGCTGGAATAACGTTGTAGAGCCTGATAGACATCTGTTGGGTTGAGTTACTAGTCCCGGATCCTTGGTTGGACAAATTCTCTAGAGCCAAGGAACACCTGGGGTTGAGTTACTAGTCCTCGAGCCTTGGTTGGAACAAAAACTCTAGAGCCATGGAGCAGCTTGGGTGGAGACCAATCCATGATGGTTAATGTGTATAACCATGAGGTGGAATTATTGGTTTTGGGGTTGAGACGGTTCAGTCCCTGGAGCCTTGGTTTGGTGTTGAATGATGTGTTTGAGAAAGTTCCACATTCATGCTTGGAATATGGGATTGGTTGAAGTGAGACTTGGCTCAGCCAATCTATGGTCAGGTAGAAGGTGGAAGTCCCATCTCCAGTTAGTTTTTACATTCATAAATGAAGAGCTCATTCCTTTTGTATTTGGTATGAAAATGTAACAGTTTATATATGGATTCATTTGATGTTGTAACAATTGTATTTCTTTTGTTATTATGCTAGTTATAAACATGTATTCGATCAGTGATGATCTATGGATCTATCCATGTTTTTATATGTAAATTTATACACAATGTATCTATGCTCAAATAGATTGTATTGTAGCTTATGACATAGGGGAGAAACACTTCTTAGCCATTATTAGATAAGTAAGAGACACCTTTGTTTAAATATGATTTTTACACCTGTAGATGCAATTCTTGTGACATTTTTGATTAAATGGTCCAGCTGAGTTCCTGTTGATGTGATTGCTTCCATGTCTATGTTTTAATGGTATTTATCATTTCCTGAAGTTACAGGAAGTTTTGGGCAGTGACCCGGGCTTAGGGGATAAAAATGTGGTACAAATCCTGGAGCTGCAAGAACATAATTGACTATTTGGGGCCCTAGCTGCTACCTGGCCAAGGCTATCCCAAGGCTATAGGTTTCTATCCACTCCCTTTCCGTTATATACCCACAGATAAGGCTCAAAAGGGATAAAAATTAGTTCCCCCTAAAGGAACAAAGCCTTGGAAGTTTGGGTTACCTCTTGGGGATGTCAATGATGTGGAGTAAGGTTTGTTTGTCATGTTTCCATCGATTCCACATCCTCAAAGTCATCTAGGAGGTTAAATCTCATATTAGTAGCCTCTCTTCACATGTTGAATCTAGGAGGTTGAATCTAATTTTGCAAGGAGAGCAACAAGATTGTTCGATCATTAAATTTCCTAGCATGGAAGAAAATAATTGAATTGGGACTCATAAAAAATGAAGTCATGGAGTATGCTCTTGGGGAATTTACTGAACCAAGCAAAGATAAGACTCAAGAACTAGAAAATTATAAGAATGGAGAAGAAATACCACAAAGAATCATTGTGGAATCATAAAAGGCTATCTTGTTCCTTTTGTTGTTGATTTGAATACATCTATGTTTGTGTATGATAAGTTGGTAAAGTTTTACTCTATAAGTAGGTCAGGTAAAAAGGTTTCATTGAGAAATCAACTATATATAATAAGGAAATCCAAGGATGAAGACATTCCCACATATCTAATGAATATCTATCAAATAAGGGATCAATTTCAAGGGCTTGGGGAGACTATTTCCAATTATGAAATGACTCTTTCTGTATTGAATACTTTTCCACCTGATTGGAGTAGTTTTTCCACTAGAATCTATGAAAATAAAGATACTACACCCTCTGATGAAATATGGGCTCAATGTATCTTGGAAGAATCTATAATAAAGGAAAAGGATGGTACTGGCTCCAATGAAAGAGCTGAAACCTTAATTGCAAGAACCAAGAAGCCGAATAAAGGGAAGTTTGGGAAGTCCAAGAAGAAGACAAACATGTCCAAGATTCGATGCTTTCATGCAATTAGTATGGAAACTACAAAATGGATTTCCCAAACATCAGAGTGAACAATAAAAGGATGGAAATAATTAAAGCTCACATAGTTGAGGAACAGGGAGAAGCTGAGAAAAAGTGGAAAGGAGAAGATCCGAAGAATCTCTACTATTGAAGGAAGTCTCATCTTAGTCATGTTATTTACAAAATTTTGTTTTTATTTTATTTCAGTAGAAAGTAGAGTAGCATACATTATTCTATACTCTAGAAGAGACTTTGTTTTGTAAAAATAATGGCATATTGCATAGAAGCACATGATGGTAAAAATATTATAATCTACTTGTTTACTTTTCTTTAGGAAATATCATCTAGTTTAAATAAAGTGAGAGGTTTGGAACCATGTTGCATATAATAGTTGATCCAAGTCTAACATCATGTTAGAGGTAGTAATTTTGCAAAGAAGGATCATCAAAATACTATGAGAATAATTTTTGTGGAATATGCTTGGAAACAAAATTATGGCTGGTATATATATGTTTAAAGGATGAAGGAATGCTAATGGTTAAGTTATAGTATGAAAGACATAATGAAAGTATATATCTTTTTGGAAAAGAAAGATTATCGTTGAGAAATATGAGAAGCAAGCTCAAACAAAGGATGCCTAGATTATTATATGAGAGAATAGGTATTCGTATTTTAGGTTATTCTTCTAGAGCATGGTTCACATATACAAGAAACGTAAAGGAATAATTAGTTATGAATGTGCTTGGTTATTCTTTCATATGGCTGCATGATTCTCGAAAGAAGAAATGTGGCATACATTTAAATAAATGGTTATTAAGACTCTCTCAAGATTGCACATGACTATGTTGATCAAAATCAAGTATAGCCTTCAGAAGAAAAATGGGGAGTTAACAATGAATCCAAGGAGGATATTGTAGATTTGTATTGAAGCTCGATCCATGGGAACTCTAATAACTGTATGAAGAAATATTTATATGAAAATGAATCATGCAAAAGGATGTTGGTCTCTATGAAATCAAGTAAGTTGATGATTTTATGAGAAGGGCCATCATGGCAAAGTAAGTATGATATTTAATATTTGATATTGGCTATCTGGTTAACATATTATTTTTCTATCTGGGAGGATATTGCAAGATTGTATGATTACAAATGAGGAAAGTGCAATTGTGGGTATATAACTCAATTCAAAAAACATATGAATTGAGTAATTGACTTTGAAAATCCTTAGAAGATTATGTATTCAAGGTGTTCACATCATCACCTTGGGATTGAAAGGTAGTAGTGAAAGAAGATAACTTGATGTTCATCAACAAAGATCACTTTCATGTTTAGAAAGAGCTATAGCTAGCTTGAAGTTTGATAAGGGTAAACATAATGCCTTATTTTATTTTTATTGGAGTAAAGTTATGTGAAAAGTTGATGGCCCAAACCTTGTCACTAAAATAATATGGCTCCATAATACCCGGGAAGGAAGAAGCTCAATATGATGAGATACAAATGGGAAATAGGGTGACATGCAGCTATGAAGAACTATGAGTTGATGAATTTATGAAGATAGGTTAGAGGGATTATGGTTATGACTTACCAATTGAAAGGAAGTGGAAGAATCTCCTCTATATTTGAGAGGGTGTAAACGAGTCTCCTTAAATAGTATGAAGGATCTATTCCCTAGTAAAAATGGAATGGGGAATGGAGCCTCTCCTTCATATGTCATGCACTTGACCAAGACTAACAACCATAAGTCTAAGTGAAGGCCATGGAAATCAAATGGTGGATGGAGGATTGGATAAGATTTTGTGGCTTCCTTGACGATAAAAAATCCAATATAGTAAGTGGAAAAACAATCTTGGAGGATTAGACAGGTATCTAAGAAAACAATGGTCGAAAAGGAATGCTATTATTTGGGGATTGGGAATCCAAGATAAGAATAGTTCTAAAAGGACATACCTAGTGAACAACCAAATGAGGTATGTGCCTTGTATAATTAGTGTGGAATCTCACATAAAACCTCCCAACATTATGCTCTTGTATATGATAGAGCTTGGAAAAGTTAAGGCCTTACAATATTGAAAATGTTGGTCAAGATGATGATGCTTAAAGATGACTTATCAATATGACTCTTCTTATGATAAATCTTCAGTTTAAGAATGATGTTGTACGAGGTGTAAAATTATGAATACCTCCCTAGTTAAGAGGGAGTTTTGGAAAATGTAACTAGTTTTGGTCTTGGTAATTGTTATTGTACTCATGTCAATATTTATATATTATTTAAAAAACAAAATAAGAAGGGAAAATTATTATTTTAGAGCATGGGTGCATGCTTCTTCTTGATGGTATTCTAGGTAAACGCATATTCTTCATGATTATATGGTTTGTTAGGTCATAGGATTTATTATCATGAGTTAAGAAATTCTACATCATGATTATAAGACCCATCTGGGGAAGATGTACCTTGTAAAAGAATTTATTTTGAGTCAAAGAAGTCAAAATAAGCCTCTTAGCACAGTTCAGTCCTGCCAAAGACAAGTGAACATAGAGAGGGGTATTTGACCCACCCAGAAGAGTATAAATAAATTTTTTTCAACCTTATTTTCTCACCAATTTGATATGCAATCAAGAAGCTCGACTTGAAGAGTGAATTTCAAGAAAAGTAAGGAAGAAGGAAGCATAGGCTAGAAGGAAGGTAAATCAAAGTTTTGGCCAAAGTTTTCCCTAGTTTTCTCTCACACATGCGAGGATATTAAGATGGTACAGGGGAAGAAGTTGAAAAACAGCTACAAGTCTAAAATATTTTTGTTGGTGTCTGAAATTCAGAGTTTGGTTCACTTCTAGAAGGATTTGTCTCTTGACTTGGATTGGATTTGACCTAATTGGAAGGTTTTCTTGGATGGTTGACTTGGTGTTGGAGCAAGATTTTGTCTTGTGTTATGGGTATTGGTTTTCTCATTTGAAGAAAATTCTATAAGAAGAGAATATTTTTTATGGTTTTTACCCTTAGATGGGTTTTCCTTGGCTTAGAGCCTAATTTTTATGTCCATTGTCTTTACTCTTTTACTCTTGGTAATTGTTTAATGAAGAATATCTAATAAAGACACATAAGAAGTTAAATAAATTTCACAAGAAATTATTAATATTAAGGATAAATTAAATTAATAACTCCCCTACTGCATTCTCCCACACCTAGTGGTGCTTGGGATACCACTTTGGGATTAAAGAACCCATAAAGTGCGGATGCGTCATGGTTGGAGTCCTTTTTTAATGTGCTCGAGGCCTTGAATCTTCATTTTCCTGTATATGTTCATCTCTTTCCTTTTTGGGTAGATTAAGGAAATCATTGAAGCCTTTCCTTATTCAAGAACTTCCCATGGCGATCTTGCTCCAAAACTTGCTATGAAGAGATGAAGATTATTGATGAACCCTTTATGGTGGGACAAGAGGAAGCCTTTTTCATTCTCGAATATTTGGTGATTAAATATTCTTGGAAATGAAATATTTTGGAAATCGTTAATAGAAAAAAGGTATGCAATCACTTCAGTGACGGTTTATTACTTTGGTTGCGTCACATGAATACCCTGGTTGGTCGGTTACTTGGGTAGATGTGGGAAGAGGGTGTTACAAAGTGGTATCAGAGCATGGTTCAACCCTTGTATTGGATGGGCGGTTTGTTTTTCATGATTTTGTTGATTGCTTATGTGTTTCCTATACACATGGTGTATGTGTTTATACATCCATTCTGTGTTGGCCAGGGTGGCGGTGGTGTCTCCATGGATGGGTTAATGATGCTATTTTCAGCATGTTTTCATGAGTGTATGACTAATTGTGTGTTGTTTACGTTTATGTATGGTCCGTGCACACTTGATTACATATTGTTACATGTTGTATATGCATCTCTTGTGTATGCTAGGTCACATGTTGGTAATGCTTGTGTAGTGTCTATGTATTCTTTCTTGTGTGATGTTGTATGCTAAACATGCATTGGTCATTCACACTTGGTTACATGTCGCTTATTATTGTGTATGGTTCGTGCTTGTTATGGTGTGTGGTCAAGTTGCATTGGTATTGTTATGCATTAGATCATGGTGCGTAATTGGTATGTGTTGAGCTTCATAATTGCCAAAATTTTCATGATATTTATCACATAATTACATGCTTGTACTTAGTGTTTTAATCATTATTAACCTATTATGTTGTTAATTAGAGGCATTTAGAGACAATAAATATTAATTTATGAATTCTTATAATTAGTTAATTGGATGAGTGTTTTGTGTGTAAATTTAATTAATAATATGTCTTATTTGTAGCAGGTGAATAAGTCTAGTGCAGGAATGCATATGGGTTCAAATATGAAGAAGGCCATATTGATGAGCAAACATCCAATGTTGTGAAGAGATGGCACCAGGCTGCCAAAAGGAACATGAAGCAGAACAAAATATTAGGAATTTTATATGCATTTAAAAGTGGAGAATATTCAAATCAAGGATCCTCCACAGCGCATTTGCGACACAGGGTTCCATTGCTGAATTGCTTCACAAGCCAGTAGAGTATGGAAATGGCTAATTTAGGGCTTTGACACTTTCGGCAAGCTTCCGAAGAAACCGAGAGAGGTTACTGTCAAAAATAATTTTATATTACATTTCCATAGCCTTTATTTCACCCAGGTCACACATGTCGGTCTCTAGAAGGAAATTAGCAGATTTTCCCAAATCTGCTATAAATTTCAAACTTCCAACTTTCGCCTTGATTTCCGTACAGTTGAAGGAGAATGAAGAAATTATGGAACATGGGGTTTTGTCCCAGTATAGAAATTTTATTACACCTAAAACTGTTTTCTAAGAATCCTTACAGTTTGGGAGATATGTAGAGTTCTTTGGGGCCAATTTATATAAAAATTCAGAAAATCCATATTGTGGTTTGAAAACAGGAAGTATGATGAAGTTGTTCCTACATTGAAAAAAATGGTAGCATTTGGATTGAAATTCTGAGGGAGTATTGGAGTCTTTCCTTGACATTTTCCAAGGTGTTATTGTCAATCTACTCTCCTCCGACTAATCCTAACCTTGTTGATCATCTCGTCCTTGAAATTGCACATATTCACAAGAGTCAAAGAGCACGTTATGAGGATCAAATTCACGTTGCAGCTGTCGGAAGACGTCTTCGTGGTAATGAGAAGAGGCAATGCTTGAAGAAGAAGCAATTCTGCCATTATCCATCCTCCTATAGAATTTCTCCGCAACATTACTAGCACCATTATTGGCAGGGCTCGAGAGATCCAAAGGTGGAAACAAGCCGATAAAACACATAGAACACAATTAACCCTAAAGAAAGTTAATTTTCATAAGACCCACTCCTTTACTTGGCATGCAAGCTCTCAAGGGATCCAACCCTCGTTTTGTGGAGCCACCTGCTATTGAGGATTGATAAACTATCCAATCTAGCAGCAGTTGCAGCCCAACCTCTTCCAGATAATGATGATGATGTTGTTCAGGTATTTCCCCTTGTGAGCATGTTTTGGGAAATAAATGTTCATCTAGAAGAACTCATTTGTTGTTAGCGAGAAGTCTGGAACACATGAAATTCACCTTGAGGGATCAACGAAAAAGGAAATCCCGATTCGTTAGCAAAGATAACCACGACCTCACCAGCAAAATTAATTACCAGATGAGTTTTCATATTCAAAAAAATTCCAAAATTTAATCAACTAGATACGGTAATAGAGCTTGGATTTTCGGTAGGAATATCTCTTCAAATAATTAATAATAGTAAATATAATGGGCAAAGGTTGATTTCGTTCAAAAAACTGTCGAAGCTTCAATGAAAACCAACAAACTCAGTTCTCACGGGGATCCAAGAAACAAATTACTTTTTTTTTTGAGTTAATCAGTTGTGGATTCTGTTTGATCTTGGAAAGGAAGCAGAACGAGGGAGAAATGCACAATAATAAATAGGAATTGAAGGGATAAAGAAGAAGACATAATTGCACAAAATTAGGCTGAGACGGATCGCAGAGAATAGGGGTATGCTGGGGATTGCAGAAGAATGCTTGATTATGGACTGGAGCCCAACGTAGAATCTGTATCATTTGATTTAATTAAACATTTATGTAATTCTATTTCTGTAATTTGATTCCCTTAGCAATGTGATTCCACATTTAATTTACATTACAGGTTGTCTTGAATTTATGGGTTAGTGTGTTATTGTAGTTCTTTTTAGGAGGATCGAGCTGGGTGATTGGGCCCATTAGTCAACTCATTTTTCGAGACTACTTAGGATTTATTTGATTTCATTTCCTATTAAAATGATTTATTTTACTACGTTTTATTCACTACAAGGAAAATACCCTCTAGCAGAGGTTATAACGGAGGTTTTTAGTGTTATAAAATTGGCCAAAATTGTCAAAAAACATTTTCTACAACATTTGTTTTCGGTAATGGAGGTTTTGGCGGAGTTCTAATGGAGTTTAAATAAAATAAAAAAACTGGGTAGTCGGAGGTTATTACATATGTTTTTTCTCATCGGTGCGCTATTTAGGTTGCAACACACTGGTGTGTTTTAGAGTAAATGCATCGGTCCTGCAAACCTACAAAGCACAAAGACGGAAAAAAAATAAAGGACGCCATGGGACGTTTAGAAAATTCTTGGTCCATGTCATTCAGACGGTGGCCCCAGGGCGATCGAAGGAGCATGCACCAGGACATAAAGTTCTAAAACAACACTGGGCACACTGTAGGTGATACAACACACTGGGCCATTCTAATTGGTATTGGGATTTTTGCAGTGCCCATAGGTTGTATCAATGCACCGGTTCGTAGTATTATAGAAACGAAATATTGTGGAGTATCAGACAAACAGATTGATTTTTCTAATTCGTATTGGCATTTTTGCAGTTCCCATAGGTCATAGAAACACACCGCTGAGCAGTCTCACATAAACGCACTGGTGCGCAGTATCACAGTCTCATATGTGCTCCTACATCTCTGAAAACTATACCAATATGTTCAGAACATCAAACACATCTAAAAATTACTATTTATTCACTCCATTTGGCCTTCAACTGATCTGGGCATGGCCTTCCCTCCTAGTGGCCCTAGGCTTAAAAATTCTTCAAGTGACCAAAAATACCTATAAATTTTCTCCATTTCCTCTAGAAGTTGTTCCAATGGATTCAGATCATGCCAATATGATAGTAATGACTATTCCTGAGCCAAAATTGGTCGAAAATTGCTCAAGATAGGCCTCATTAAAGTTTCCCCTAGATTCTGCCTCTAAATCTAGAAAACTACCAGTTAGCTCTGACAAATATGGAAGTGACATGGGATTTGGAGATGGCTGCCAAAATTCTTCCAAATTAATCTCAGCTTAATTAAATCTTAGCTACAGATTAACAGTGCTAAGTTCGCACTAAGCACGTTTAGTGGGAGGCATTAAGTCTTGGTCATGTGGCAGGGTTACATGGGAGGAGGGATGGCCTGCGGGGCTGGACCCCTTCGTTCCTCTGCCATTGGATCTGTTGCATTCAAATAAATATTGGTGGCCAATCCTTTCAAGGATCATGGTCGTGTCCTATTGGTAAAACGCGGGAGTGGAGTGGGGGAGGTCACGGTATCGAACCACGACCTCGCCCCTTGTTAGGGTCCTATAATAATAGGATTCATAATTTTTTGAATTGACTATGATTAGTCTTGTAAATATGTACATACCTTGCTTGCTTTAAGTTGTTTTCCCATATTTGAAAAAAATAAAAAATGAAAAGAGGGTAAAATTCCTAAAAGAAAGATCAAAGGACTTGAAAAGAAAAGATCAAAAAGAATAAAAAATGGACCCCAAAAGAAAAAAGAGATAAAAATAAGACATGAAAGTGAACAAGTCAAAATGCCACTACTATTTACTTTTACTACAAAAATAATGATTATGTGTAGATCGTTCAAAATGCCATAATCCATGATCAGTTAAATAGTCTAATATTAACTTTTCATGCTTTGAATTTCATGTTTTAGATAGAGAATAAAGATATGTCAAACTTTTTAAACTTGACAAATCAGAAGATAGTTAGAGTATAAATGAGGAGATCAACAATTTAATCTAAGCCCTCGGATGAAATAAGGTTAGAATTAGATAGTTTATGCTTTAAAAGAAAAAAGGATTTAGGGTTGCAAGCTTAAATGCACCCATGCAAATGAAGATAAAATCTTAGGGTAGCAAATGGGTAAGTAGAAAGCAGTTTTATAATGGCAGGAATAAACTTCAGCTGGCATATTACTAATTCCCCTCCCCTCAAAATATTCAGTATTCAAAACCTTCAGTTAAAAGGCTCAGAGCATTTCTTTGACTTCTATTGGGACCAGACCCAAGGCTTAATAATTGATTGGTAATAAGTATTGAATTTCCTTCATAAAAACCCATTCCCTCAACCTATTCGCCATTTCCAAAAATATAATCCCTTTTCCTAAGTAAAACACCTTTTTTTCTTAGAAAAAGTAAAATTCCCTCTTAATTAATTTCATTCCATCCAAAAACACGCAAAAAACCCATAAAATGCAATTTATCCTAAGTTTAAGTGTAAATGATTAATGGTACAATCATTGTGCTTAAAAAAGTTTATGTTACACTTTACTTAATTTATTTTTTGTATTTTCATTCATTCTCATTAATTTCATATTAATTTTTAATATATTGTATTAAATCCCTTTAAACTATCCCTTCCCGTATATTTATTAATTCCTTTATTATAAATATCCAAAATCCATTATTTTAATTTTAACCTATGGTTCTAAATACCCATGTGTTAAAATAATACCCCACCCATATCCCCATAGGTTAAAAACATATCATATTACAAAAAACTGCCCCATGGTTATAAAACATTTGTGAAGCACTTATTTGCTATGTAAATATCATGCCTCGCCTATCATAATAATACATTAGTTTTACGTTTAAAACTATGTTTTAAACGCTAAAACTTAACCCGCCGCATAATAAAAATTCTGGGCCCCACGCCTACATACCAAGCAACTCCTTCATTAAATCTCCGTCGTTCGCACATCTATCCCTATATTTGACGATCCAAATGCCATATCGCCTTTTCACCAGCGCGATCAATAATCATTTTCATATTTGTGAAATAGGATGTTTTTTTATACTATATCTCCTCCACGCAGCACTTTACTACTGGATCACGTTCAATCCAAAGAAACTACTTACCACCTCCTCGACCATGCAAAAACCACTTTTTTCTCTGTGCCAAAATCTAAATACCGCTACCCTCATTCAAAATTCCCAAAGGTTTTCGCATGCGCGATGAAGCCTCCCCTCCCCCATTAACGCTTTTGCAATGCTCCAAACACCCGAAAAACCCCCGATAAACGCATAAAATCCCTCTACACAAAATATAAAGATTTAATTATTCGTTTTATGTGCAAGTTTAATGGCGAAAATGCATAAAATGCATTCTAAAGGTCCAAAATCGATTGAATGAGTGCTCTGGGTGACGATCCAGAGGATTTGTTACATTATAAAGAACCCAGAGGCGAAGATCAAGCTTAATCACTAATGAATCATGATCCTAGATGGTTATTAAAACCCTACTGTAGCAGAAGAATGCACCCCTTCACCAGAAACACAGACAAAAAGTATAGTGAGAAGAAAAGATAGTCAAAAGACTGTAAAAAAGTAGTGAAGGTTAAAGGGCTAAACATATATCAAAAGATAAGTAAAAAATATTACCCAAAAAGACAGGAGATCAAAGGTTTAAATGATAAAGTCAAATTTTAAAGGAAAAATAAAGGAGAATCAGTCATAAAAACAAAGATAAAGGGAGAGCTAAAGAAAAAGACAATGAGCCCAACAATTAAGAAGCCTAAATCAGAGATTAAAGATAAAATAGAGGCAGATAAGACACAAAGGCACATTCGAATGACTCAAAAAAAAGTCATTTATTTCTTCAGAAAGATATTTTGCCACCTACAACATGTTTTCTTTTAATAAAACATCAAACAGTGAAAACAGAACAGTCAAAGAGCATCAGAGTTAAAGTGTATCAGATGAAAGTCAGAGTGAAAGTCAAATCAGAAAAATCAAAGCATTTAAGATAAAACAATAAAAGTAGACATGGAGGCAGTAATGGTTAAACAGAGATGAAAACACTTTCACCAACAACAATTAAGTTTATCCAAAGTGAAAGTAAAAGCAGTTAAAAGAACAATAAGTTTAAAAGATGAAAACAGAGCAGAAAGGGACATTTTCCAGAAATTTCCTGTTAAAGTCATTGTTTTACAGAAACTATTGTGACCAATCCAAGATAAATTTTGCAAAACTGGAGTAGGTTTGTGTTCATAAGAGGCCAATATGCAAAAAAATATCTCACTTTTTACACAGGTATTACAAAATGAGAGATACAAGCACATCTTCACAGCATAATTTTCAGATTGTGCAAAATTTTGTTTTACACATCTTTTTACATAGATTATTGTGAACAACTAGAGCGGAATTTTAGGAAAATGAGAGAGGTTTATGTCAAAAACATATATATCTACAATAACCGCTTTCACTTTTTAAATATCTATCTCGTAATGAGATATAAAAAGGTATCATTGGACCCCACTTTTGGAGAATTTCTGGAACAAAATGCACAAAGGAAGGAGACAGTTAGTGACTTGGATGCCTCATCATCAACTAAGAGTTGATATCAAATTCAAATTTCTCCTCTTTGTCGTCATCAATCCATAAAAAATAGTTCCAAATAGATTCATTAGTTTTGAGTGTCCTTTTATTAAGTTCTATTTATGTAAAACAATTTGAGATATTTGTAAACCAATCTTGATATTTTTTCAAGATATTTTAGTTTAGAATTTGTATAAATACTTCATCCTTTGAAGTATTATTGTGGAATAAATTGCTGAAGATTTCTATAGTCATTTTTGTTGTACTTGAAGGATTTTTGTTGCAAGTTCGAGTAGAAGACTGGATCAAATCATCTAGCATCATATTTCAGGATTCATGTGATGAGCCATTGAAGTGAAGTAATTTCTACTAGTCATTGTTTATCTTATCATGTTTTCATGCATCCATTATGTATTCTAAATTTGAATGATAAAACAAGAGTATTATTCTAGGATTTGTTAAAAGCACCCTGTCTTTACTGTTTATCATTTTTATGTTTTCTGCTGATTTCCATAGTAGGGAACCCTTAATTTCTCCCTCTTTTGAATGAATTCTCTCAACTCCTTCCTTACCAGGATCAAAGAATTGTTCATTGCTCTTTATCCCAATTAAACCACTTCACGAAATCAACCTTCCAATATATTCAAAGACTTGTCTATCTTTCACTGAAAACATTTGACTTTGTGACCTTGATCCTAGTTCTGTCTGCTTAACTTTTAACTCCTTAGCCCAATGGACAAACATATTTCCCACTATCCATTTCATTAAGTGAATTTTCCCACCAAACCAAACCAATTTTCACAATCATAACTAGCCTAATATCTTATAATTAAAACAAAGTTAAATTTGATAGAGAGAGCCCTCTTTGAACCCTAGGAAGGCTAGATCCTAGAGTTTAAAATTTGGTCTGTGGTTACCTCTAATGTTCTTAGACTTTCAATCATAATCTCACAACTTTAGAAGTATTAGAGTAATAACATACTAGCGATTTCGTTGGGGACGACTAACATTTTCTTCAGAAATATTTTACAGGTTCAGATCTAATCTATAATGGTGGACAATGATCAGACATACAAAGGTTAAAATCATCCACCTGGTCACTCCATTTTCTAAGATCCAGAGTTTCAAAGTTCAGAAGAAACTCCATAACCAAAGAATCCATATTCCAAATCATTAATGGTGATACAAGATGACAGGATTTGTGGCAAACCTTTCATCTCATGAGATTTTCAATGAATTCAGGGATGGGTTATTAGAATTTCAGCTTGATCAGGATTTTCTAAGAGCTGTCTTTCTTCTTTTAAAATCAAAAAAATATTCTCCTGAACGTAAAATATGTCTTCTTGATATAGTTTCTGAAAAATATGAAAATGGCATTAAACTTTTGCATTCTCAAATTCAGTCTTATAATTTCTGAGATCCTAAAGAAATATTGGAAAATCTTCCTTCTCCAAAGAAAGAGGAAATTGTAATACCTTTTGACTTGCAGATTGAGGATGATTATGCTTTCAAGTACAAGACTTAAGAAATAGTTTCAGGATTTAATATTAAGGATACAACTAATCAATTATTCATTGAAGGCCTAGAATCTCAAATCATACATCATGCTTTTGATGATCCTATAGAAAATTATATGGAGTTTATTTTTAGCTCAAGTCTGCAAACATGTTTTCTCTATGAGGATCAAATACATCAGCAGTTGCCATTACACATCATATCTTTGATTATGAAGGCACATTATCAAGTTATGCTTCCAAGTTTGATGAAAAGCAGTCAAATTATCCATTCATTTCTACAACTACTTGACTGGCTTCATTGGCATTTTTGTATTACCTAATTCAACAAGATTATTAGTAGATTAAAGTAGGTAGAGAAGTGCAAATAAGCTCATAATTCTAAGCATCTTTTCAGTTTTTAGTTTTCAGCTAGTTTTGAAATAATTCATTAATATTTGAAGCCAAGGAAAATGGCCCTAAGATATTGATAATTTAGTAGTTTTCTTTGAAGGTTGCAACACCTTTTAGTCTCAGATCAGATTTCAAGTTTGCAGAAAAAGGTGTAAATTTAGTTCAAAAGTTTTTCAATCACAGCATATGCATGTTTAGGATTGGCCCAATAGATCAAGCTACTAGTTGACGGTGTTCTTGACATCTCACAAGGAAATTCCATCCCCATGTGGAGCCACTGTTAGGGTCCCATAATAATAAGATTCATAATTTTTGAATTGACTATGACTAGTCTTGTAAATATGTACATACCTTTCTTTCTGCAAGTTGTTTTCCCATATTTGAAAATAATAAAAAATGAAAAGAGGGTAAAAGTCCTAAAAGACAGATCAAAGGACTTAAGAAGAAAATATAAAAAAGAATAAAAAATTGACCCCAAAAGAAAAAAGAGATCAAAATAAGACATGAAAGTGAGCAAGTCAAAATGCCACTACTATTTACTTTTACGCAAAAATAATGATTATGTGCAGATTGTTCAAAATGCCATAATCCATTATCAGTTAAATAGTCTAATATTAACTTTTCATGCTTTGAATTTCATATTTTAGATAGAGAATAAAGATCTGTCAAACTGTTTAAACTTGAAAAATCAGAAGATAGTTAGGGAATAAATGAGGAGCTCAACAGTTTAATCTGAGCCCTCGGATGAAATAACGTTAGAATTAGATAGTTTATGCTTTAAAATAAAAATGGATTTAGGGTTGCAAGCTTAAATGCACCCATGAAAATGAAGATAAAATATTAGGGTAGCAAATGGGTAAGTAGAAAGCAGTTCTACAATGGCAGGAATAAACTTCAGCTGGCATATTACTAATTCCCCTCCCCTCAAACTATTCAGTATTCAAAACCTTCAGTTAAAAGGCTCAGAGCATTTCTCTGACTTCTGTTGGGACCAGACCCAAGGCTTAATAACTGATTGGTAATAAGTATTGAATTTCCTTCATAAAAACCCATTTCCTCAACATATTTGCCATTTCTAAAAATATAATCCCTTTTCCTAAGTAAAACACCTTTTTTTCTTACAAAAAGTAAAATCCCCTCTTAATTAATTTCATTCCATCCAAAAACACCCAGAAAACCCATAAAATACAATTTATCCTAAGTTTAAGTGTAATTGTTAAATGGTACAATCATTGTGCTTAAAATTTTTTATGTTACACTTAGTTTATTTTATGTATTTTCATTCATTCTCATTCATACATATTGTATTTAATCCGTTTAAACTATCCCTTCCCGTATATTTATTAATTCCTTGATTATAAATATCCAAAACCCATTATTTTAATTTTAACCTATGGTTCTAAATACCATGTGTTAAAATAATACCCCACCCATATCCCCATAGGTTAAAAACATATCATATTACAAAAACCCGCCCCATGGTTATAAAACATGTGTTAACCACTTATTTTCTATGTAAATATCATGCCCTGCCTATCAAAATCATACATTAGTTTTACTTTTAAAACTATGTTTTAAACGTTAAAACTTAACCTGCTGCATAATAAAAATTTGGGGCCCCACGCCTACATACCAAGCAACTCCTTCATTAAATCTTCGTGATTATCACATCTATCCCCAGATTTGACGATCCAAATTCCATATTGCATTTTCACCGGCGCGATCAATAATCGTTTTCATATTTGAGAAATAGGATGTTTGGTTATACTATCTCTCCTCCACGCGGCACTTTACTACTGGATCACATTCGATCCAAGAAACTGCTTACCACCTTCTCGACCATGCAAAATCGATTTTCCCTCTGCGCTAAAATCTAAATACTGCTACCCTCATTCAAAATTCCCAAAGGTTTCTGCATGCACGATGAAGCCTCCCCTCCCCCATTAACACCTCTGCAACACTCCAAAAACCCGAAAAACTCCCAATAAATGCAAAAAATCACTCTACGCAAGATTTAAAGATTTAATTATCGTTTTATGTGCAGGTTTAACAGTGGAAATGCATAAAATGCATTCCGAAGGTCCAAAATCGATTGAATGAGTGCTCTAGGTGACGATCCAGAGGATTTGTTCCATTATGAAGAACCCAGAGGTGAAGATCAAGCTTAATCACCGATGAATAATGATCCTCGATGGTTATTAAAACCCTCCCGTAGCAGAAGAACACACCCCTGCACTAGAAACACAGACATAAAGTACAGTGAGAAGAAAAGACAGTCAAAATACTGTAGCAAAGCAGTGAAGGTTAAAGGGCTAAACACATATCAAAAGATAAATAAAAAATATTACCCAAAAAGACAGGAGATCAAAGGTTTAAAAGATAAAGCCAAAGTTTAAAGGAAAAATAAAGGAGAATCAGTAATAAAAACAGAGATAAAGGCAGAGCTAAAGAAAAATACAGTGAGGCCAACAGTTAAGAAGCCTAAATCAAAGATTAAAGATAAAACATAGGCAGATAAGACACAAAAGCACATTTTAATGACTCAAAACAAAGTCATTTACTTCTTCAGAAAGATATTTTTCCACCTACAACATGTTTTATTTCAATAAAACATCAAACAGTGAAAACAGAACAGTCAAAGAGCATCAGAGTTAAAGTGTATGAGATGAAAGTCAGAGTGAAAGTCAAATCAGAAAAAACAAAGCATTCAAGATAAAATAGTAAAAGTAAACATGGAGTCAGTAATGGTTAAACAGAGATGAAAACACTTTCACCAGTAACAATGAAGTTTATCGAAAGTGAAAGTAAAAACAGTTAAAAGAACAGTAAGGTTAAAAGATGAAAATAGAGCAAAAAGGGACATTTTCCATAAATTTACTTCTTAAGTCATTGTTTTGCAGAAACTATTGTGACCAATCCAAGATGATTTTTGCAAAAATGGAGGCGGTTGTGTTCCTAAGAGGCCAATCTACAAAAACCTATCTCACTTTTTACGCAGGTGTTACAGAATGAGAGATACATGCACATCTTCACAACCTAATGTTCAGATTGTGCAAAATTCTGTTTTACACATCTTTTTACAGAGATTATTGTGAACAACTGGAGTGCCATTTTAGGAAACTGAGAGTGGTTTATCTCAAAAACATATTTATATACAATAAATTCTTTCACTATTTACATATCTATCTCGGATTGAGATATACAAACGTATCATTGGACCCCAATTTCGCAGAATTTCTGGAACAAAATGCACAAAGGAAGGAGACAGTTAGTGACTTGGATGCCTCATCATCAACTAAGAGTTGATATCAAATTATAATTTCTCCTCTTTGTCATCATCAATCCATAAAAAATAGTGCCAAATAGATTCATTAGTTTTGAGTGTCCTTTTATTAAGTTCTATTTATGTAAAGCAGTTTGAGATATTTGTAAACCAATATTGATATTTTTTCAAGATATTTTAGTTTAGAATTTGTATAAATACTTCATCTTTTGAAGTATTGTTGTGGAATAAATTGTTGAACATTTTTATAGTCATTTTTGTTGCACTTGAAGGCTTTTTGTTGCAAGTTCGAGTAGCAAACTGGATCAAATCATCTAGCATCATATTTCATGATTCATGTGATGAGCCATTGAAGTGAAGTACTTTCTACTTTTCATTGTTTATCTTCTCATGTTTTCATGCATCCATTATGTATTCTAAATTTGAATGATAAAATAGGAGTATTATTTCAGGATTTGTTAAAAGCACCCTATCTTTACTGCTTATCATTTCTATGTTTTCTGCTGATTTCCAGAGTAGGGAACCCTTAATTGATCCCTCTTTTGAATGACCTCTATCTACTCCTTCCTTATCCGGATCAAAGAATCCTTAATTTCTCTTTATCCTGATTAAACCACTTCACCAAATCAACCTTCCAAGATCTTGAAAGACTTGTCTATCTTGCCCTGAAAACATTTGACTTTGTGACCTTGATCCTAGTTCTGTCTGCTGAACTTTTGACTCCTTAGCCCAATGGAAAAAAATATTTCCCACTATCCATTTCATTAAGTTATTTTTCCCACCAAACCAAACCAAATCAATTTGCACAATCATAACTAGCATAATATCTTATAATTAAAACAAAGTTAAATTTGGTAGAGAAAGCCCTCTCTGAACCCTAGGAAGGCTAGATCCTAGAGTTTAAAAGTTGGTATGTGGTTACCTCTAATTTTCTTAGACTTTCAATCATAATCTCACAACTTTATAATTATTAGAGTGATAACACCCCTCATCCACATTTTTTCCACCCATAAAACATGCCATCAGATTTTATATTGCCAACGTATTAATCTGCTCCAACCTTAAGTTAAAACCTTTGAAGTTTGCATATAAAATATGCTCTCCCACCTTTGTTTAATGCCATTGTTTAACAGATAAACCAAACCTTTGACATTTGTGTAATATACGTTCAAATGGAAATACAATCAGACTTTAGTTAATGAAACCTTTCTAATAAAATTTGGATATAAATTGAATCCAAATGTATTTTACCACCATATAAAATATGTATTTCGAACTTTGGTTTAATTTAAATGTGGAATTTATATAATATAAATTTTGAATTTCATAATAAATATTAATATATATATAATTTATGATTAATAAACATATAAAATACTATATATATATGTGTGTGTGTGTGTGTGTGTTAACCCGACCTTAAATAAAAGAAATAATTTCAACACATAAATAATTCATGAACCCAAATTCAACCTTGGAGGACATTGGGCAATTTTCACCTTCACAAACTAAACTAGTGAGTCCCACGGTGACACTTGTCACATTCCCATTGGACAAAAATAGAGGAAGATTCTTTGCAAGCTAACTGGGCTGCCATGTCACCACCCTGTACCTGTTCTAAATTTTTTTTTTTTAAATGTTGCATGTTCTTAACGATGATCAGCAGACCATAACGTCTTCATCTGAACTCGGTTTTCGACGAAATGAGTTGTGTTGCATTCCTGGCAATGGTTTGGTCACTGTCATTCTAGTTTGGTGCAATTTTGAGCACTTTAATTTTTGAGCTAATTTTTTCCCCTGATCCAGATTCCGATCACTCCTTCCCACTGACATTATTTTGGACCCACAAAAGTTGGTTATCTCATAAGAGATGAAATCTCTTCTATTTCCCAAATTCTGTCATCTTGATTCTACTTGGAAAAATCGCCATGACAACCACTTGGTCACTGACATGCCTTGTCTTGCCCAAGCAAATGGCTTGGCTCTTCAACCACTGTTCTCCTTTTGTTGCTGACCCAATCCAACACTTATTGGTTTCCTGATGACTGATATAATGCTTCTTTGTACCAAATCGATTCGTCGGTGCTTGGAAAACTAACTGATTTCCTTCCCACTGAGAACCATGTTCCTCCTTTGCACAAACATGCATTCGATGCAAGATTCTCCTTGGAAACCATTTTTCCAAATTAAGCCCATTTGAGTGAACTACATCAATGAGTTCAAACATCAATAATAACAAGAAAATAAATTACCATTCTTTTATCTCCATGGTTCCAAATTCCCTATCTGGAAGAATGCATTTGCCATATCCTTCTCTTCTTGGCGTCAAACAATAAAATGGTCTACAATGGCTACAAAAAAATTTTGACATCTTGTTACAAACTTAAGAAGGATGACATATATGAATATGTTGTGTTTGTATCTGAAAAACACATCATGCAAGAAACATAACTTGACAACGTATCCTCTTTCTCCTTCAAAGCAACAAATTTCACATCATGTGAACATCACCATGTACTCTTACATCTTGGTGTCAAAATTCATCGACCAAAAAAATTCTACAAAACATGACTCTTCAAACAACTGACTCTCAAGTCAAGCATAAGCATGTGTAATAATTTGATGATTCTTTTCTCAAAACAAAAATAATTTCACATCATGAAACACTTCGTCAACATCTCCTCTTCATCTTTGGAGACAAAATCAACTCTTCCAAGTCGATATGACATGCATGTAACACATAATCGATCAACACAAGTCGACACTCATTCATATGCAAATGATCAACACTCTCAAGTTAATAACATACATGTCAAACAAAGCAATTTACCAACACAAGTAAGTTACTCATGCATGTGCAAGCACAATGAAACCATCAAAATTCCACTGTTCATACACACAAACTCTCATGCATGTATACAATTCTTCAACTCTCTCACAAATACAATCATAAGTACAAGAATCCCATTCATATGTACATGTACTTAAAGCTAAAATGAACAAATTTTGCTGCAATAAAGTGAGTCAACATACTGCACTTTCAATTACCTTCTTGGCATAAACATGCAACATGCATTCCATTGGCAAAGAAATGCATCAACATCAAAAGACATCCAAATCCTTAATTGGATAAGAAATCTAACCATCTCTTACCAAACCATTTCAATGGCGCTTCTTTCAGTTGCACATCATCTTCATGTGAATCATCTTGAGCCACATTGATTATGGAATCTTCTTTTCCATTCTTTCCATTCTCTTTCTCCACCTTCTTCAAATGTTGTGGATGACTTGTTGGATACAAAATCCAACACTTGTTTATAAGATGACCTTGCTTATTGAAATTAGTGCAAAACAATTGCACCTTCTTTTCAACATGGCTTTCTTTGTCTTCGACTTTCTACCTCCTTTTCTTTAAAAGTTTCCTGTGCATGGCTATCTTCTTCCAACACCTCGAAAAATTATGGAAATTCAAACCACAAAATGAACATGCAAACTTTCTCCAAATATTATGTGAGAATTTGCCATGTTTATCATAATCAAAAGCAACTTGATTAAAAGCAGATTTATACCTTGAACATTCACCTTTGTCGCCTTCTTGAGGAGGTGAATTTGATGAGTTAGTGGCTCTCTTCAGAATACCAGCAATGCATTCAAAGACTTTAGAGATTTCAACATCCTCTTGTTTGCCATTCTCATTAGCTGCATGCTTATGAGCACCTTCTTGCAAAGTGGGTGTAACATTTTTGCATTCCTCATGAACACAATCTTCACAATGTTGAGGTAATGAAAATGAAATGAAAGTCCTTCTTTGAACACCTTCATGTTCCTCTTTGGCTTTAGAGCTTTCTCCATCATATTTTCCATAATCAAGACCCAAATACTTAGGCCTTTCCTCGACAACAATTGGCTCAACTATGCCTTGTGCATGTTGGCCTAATCCTTTAACTTCATAACCCATCTTCATCAACAATTTGGACCCTATTCCTATAGTGTGTCTTTCAAAAGCCCCCATACATTCATTTTGAGAGTAAATTGAAGATAAAATTGAATTACATACCTATTTTTCAAGCACATGCCTGGCTAAGGCTTCCTTGGCATCATAGAGCTGAGTCTCCATCTTAAGAAGCTCTTGGTTCTCCTCCTTCATGGAAAACAAATTCTCTTGAAGTTTTATGCTCTCCCTCTTATCTTCATACTTCTCTTGCATCTTATCAATAAGGATGTAGACTTTCTACATCTCTTTATCAAAGAGTTTTTCTAAGGAAGATTGGCTAGAAACAATGCTTAATGAAGCTTCCATCACACCTGCAATGCATACAAAGCTTCTTTGTTGTGTTTTGAGATCTAAATTCTCAATCTTGACTTCTTTTCTGTCACACATAAAATTGCAAGTTTACTGTGTACAAGTTCACAGTTAAATTCTCCTTGCACAAATTCACAAACCAATAGCTATAGAAGAATTACCTAACCTTGGCTAAAATGAACTAAAATTTTTCTCTAATACCAACTTCTTCAACCTAATATTTTCAACATAGGCTCTGATACCCACTTGATCCAGTATTGGGAAAACTAGTTAGTACTATGCTAGCTCCCTCATCAGTATTAAAATGTGTGATTAGTATCGTCTCATCATAACCATTTGTGAAGGGGTTTATGTGTGTAGTTTCATTTATTTTTTATGATCAAATTATGATTTAATTAAATTTAAAAAATCATATAAAAAAAATTAAAAGTAGAAACATAACTCACATCAATCACATAACACAATGGATGATAATGGAGTTCACCCATTCTGGGCTACATCTCCATGGACCTGCTTTAACTAGCTAGGCCCTCTTGGGATTATGAGTCAAATGTCCGTTAAAATACACCTGTATTGCTCCAATGGATTTATAAAATGTATCAATGGCTTCAAAAAATTCAAATACCCAAAAAATCACTATTCAAACTCTGAATTTGGTTCACAGCTAATCTAGGCTTGACCTCCCATTTTGGTGGCCATGGGCTTGTTTAATATCAAAAGTGGAAAAATCACCTTCTGATGTGCTCCAACGCCTCTGAAAACTATACCACTGTGTTCAAAACAACAAATACATTTAAAAATGACTATTCATTCACTCTATTTGGCCTTTAGCTGATTTGGGCATGGCCTTCCCTCCAGGTGGCCGTAGGCTTCAAAATTATTCAAGTGACCAAAAACACATGTAGATTTCTTCCATTGCCTCTGCAAGATATTCCAATGGATTCATATCATGTCAATCTGCTAGGAATGACTATTCCTGAGCCAATATTGTTTGAAAATTTCTTAAGATATGCCTCATTAAAGTTTCCCCTAGATTCTGCCTCTAAATCTGGAAAACTACTAGTTAGCTCTGAAAAATCTGGAAGTGGCGCTGGATTTGGAGGTGGCTGCCAAAATTCTGCCAACTTAATCTCATATTAATTAAATCTTAACTGCATATTAATTGTGCTAATTGTGCACTAAGCACGTTTAATGGGAGGCGCTAAGTCTTGGTCATGTTGAAGGGTTACATGGGAGGAGGGTTGACCCCCTTTGTTCCTCCACCATCAAATCTGTTGCATTCAAATAAATATCTGTGGCCAATCCTTTCAAGGATCATGGCCGTGGCCTATTGTTAAAACGTGGGAGTGGAGCGGGGGAGGTCACGGGGTAGAACCTCAACCTCGCCCCTCATACATGTTTTTTCCACTCATAAAACATGCCATAGGAGATTATATTGCCAACGTATTAATCCGCTCCAACCTTAAGTTAAAATATTTGAAGTTTTCATATAAAAAGCGCTCTACCACCTTTGTTTAATGCCATCGTTTAACATATAAACCAATCCTTTGACATTTGTGGAATATGCATTCAAATGGAAATATAATCAGACTTTGGTTAATGAAACCTTTGTAATAAACTTTGGATATAAATCCAATACAAATGCATTTTCCCACCATATAAAATATGTATTTTGAACTTTGGTTTAATTTAAATGTGGAATTTATATAATATAAAGTTTGAATTTCATAATAAATATATATATATATATATATATATATGATTAATAACCATATAAAATACTATAATTAAACATATATATATATATATTAATCATATAAAATACTATAATTAAATATATATATATATATATATATATATATATATATATATATATATATATATATGTTAAACCAATCTCAAATAAAAAAAATAATTCCAACACATAAATAATTCATGAACCCAAATTCAACCTTGGAGGACATTGGGCAATTTTAACTTTCACAAACCAAACTAGCGAATCCTGCAGTGACACTTATCACAGACCCATTGGACAAAAACTGAAGAAGATTTTTTGCATGCTGACTTGGCTGCCATGTCATCACCCTGTACCTATTCTGCAGTTTTTTTTTTTAAATGTTGCTTGTTCTGAACAACAATCAACAAATCATAATGTCTTCATCTGAACTCAGTTTTCGACAAAACAAGTTGCGTTAGATTCCTGGTGTCAGGTCAGTCACTTTCATTCTGGTTTGGTGCAATTTTGAGCACTTTCATTTTTGAGCTAATATTTGCCCATGATCCAGATTCCGATCGGAATATAAGGTGGGTAAGAGTGACACTCAAAAACACGAATGGGGTCGTACAAGATGAAATAGGTGGTTATAAGCTAAGGGAAAAGTAGCGAAGGGAAGAGAGGATAATTCCAGTGGAAGAATGGTATTATACACACCCATGCAAGGGCCCTTAAGCATTGAGGAGAAAAACAAAATGAATAAGTATGAGGGGATTTAATTCCAATGGCAATGACTGTAGTGATCAGAGATTAAAATAAGCACCTAATAGAATGCTTGCTTGCGTACAGAAGAAATCCCAATATCCTAGGGATAAAGAAAAAAGCTAGAAAGAGAATGGTCATTGTATCATGCGCAATTATAAAACCTTTTGAAGTGAAACATGACATAACATGTGCCACCTCCTCATTAAAACATATTTCCTTTTAATAATACAAAAAATTAGCTAACATCAACAAATAATAAAAGAATCATTAAATTAATATATTTCTCCTCATTAAAACATGTTACTTTTTAATCTTGCAAAACATTAACTAACATCCCACTTGGACAAATAATAATAAAAATAACATTAAATCAATATATTTTGTGAAATTAAAATTTATATACAATAATAAAAAATTAAATCAATCCATATTTTATTAAATTAAAATTTCAAAAATATATAAATTAAAGTATTTTAAAGAAATAAAGCATAATTTTCCTAATACGCAAAAGGACAACTGATAAAAACAATAGTCCAGAAAATATTGACAAAGTTTTTATAAAATGAGAAGCATCCAATATAAATATTTCCAAGAAAGATTTATAATAATAATTATTATTTTTTTTTTAAATTTTTTAAATTTATTTCTTATTATTATTTCTTAAAATATATAAATTAGTATACTTTTTATTAGTAAATAGGGTTATTGTAAGATATAATTTTATTAGTGAATTTGATTAGTATATATATGAATCATATTATTTATTTATTTTTAAATTAATGATTATATTTTTACAAAATGTTATTTTTCTTTGATAATTTCATAATACAATATAAATATAAATTTAGAAATAAAAATAGTTAATATTTGAAATTCTATTTATTGTTTAGAGGAGATGTCAAAAATATGACAACATATTTTATTTATAACAATAAAATAAAGATTTAAACTAAAAGAAAGATTAATCTTCCAACATTTTAATTATGTGGCTAAATGAACATTGATAAGCTTAGGACATCAAAGTAACCAAGAAAAGTCATCAATTGTGACAATAGAGTTAGCAATAATTTGAATTTAAAAGTTGGAAGTCAACAAAATAACTAAGAAAACAAATTTGATAATGCAAACAATCACAATTCCCCTTTTTATAGAATCCAAGTAACTTAATAGTTTAATCACATCTCATTTCAATATCATTTTTTATTAAGTCTTGAATATACATGTAATGTTGGTAATAAAACAAAATCTAAAATATGACATCTCTTTACAAACATAAACAAAAAAACAATCATTACAGTAAATTTCAGCCTAAAAGTGCCCATGAAATTTTTCATGTAATTTCCATATCATAATATGTAAACCAATCAAAATTCTTTAGAAGTTGTTTTCTAATCTTATTTGATCAGTGTAGGTATTGATTTCTGATTTGATGTAATTAGATGTATGATGGTACATTAATTTTAAAGTGATTGGATTAACAATGTGCATTGATTTCAGTGTAAGCACAAAAAATGATTGACAATGTACATTGATTTTTTTGTTATAGTAATTCAACCTATTAATATTGCAGAGCAAGATAGACAAGGTATAATATTTACTATCACAACTCGAGTTTAAATGGTTTACTATATGAAAATATGACAAATATAATAAAGGTGCCAATAAGAACAACAATAGAAGAAAAAAGTTTGAGATTGGTCAAAATGAAGAATATTTGTAATTGACAACATTCTTATTATTCACATTTTCTATCATTCAACACTATTATTGTGATTTTTTTTTCAAAATTTGTATTTCATCATTTTTTCATCAAATTTAAAATTAAAATGACTAGGCTAATATTAGACATATTTAGCATATTTAAAATGGTTATATTAATATTAGATATATTTACATGTTATTCATAAAAATCTTCATATCTTCTATAGATTTTCTTTGGCCAAACACACTGAAACCAGCCTAGATCCATCTTAACTCTAGATCTGTCAAGCGTCGAGGGATCAAATCTCTCGAGGTGCAAATATTTCCTCAAGTTTTGCACTCAAAAAAGAGGTTTGCACCTCGAGAGATTTGATCCCTCTTGGAGCTTGATAAATCCGAAGCTAAGATGGATGATCTAAGCTACTTAAACTAAAACTAATAAAAACAAAGATTTCATTACAAAAATAAAACAACTAATAAAATATTGTATTGTTGAATACTATCACAAAAAAATAAGAAATATGATTAGATAATATTGTTTATATTAACATATATACACTTTAATATATATGTTTATTTTTTTATATAAATATTTATATGTTTTATTTTTTATTAATATTTATAATTTTTTATAACTAATTTTATTAAAAATTGCTTTTGAGGTAATAATAAGTTATTTTTAATTGAAAATATGGACTAAAAACAATTATAATTCAAGAAACTGAAAATAATAGTGAAATAAGGAAAAAGAATTCAAAAAGTAAAAAAAAGAAATAAAACAAAAAATTAGGAACTAATAGAAATAAAAGTTACTAAACGACCCATAATAAAACCTCAACTAATCACCTTACAAATAAATGAATTTAAATAATAATAATAATAAATAACAAAAATTAAATTCCTAAATAAATGATAGAAAATTTTGGTAAAAGACAAACTAATACATAATCAAAAGCAAACCCGAATTCCTTATACCATATTAAAATGGTTTATCTCGAAATTAAATAAAGCTTAATCATAAAACATATCCACACTTAATTACTCTTTACGAATTTTAGTGAAATTAACTCTCATGCATCGATAGGTCACATAGTTTTCTCAATATTAGCTACTCAGGTTCAATATTGTGAGAATATATATTAAACACACAATTTCGGCTCCGTTTGTTCTACTTACATGGCTTCGAAGGGTTTTTTGGCAGCGCTGGTATTTGAGCTATTACTCTGTCATAAAATCCTGTGAAAAAATCATTGTGTTCGTTCTCGTGCTCATTGGGATGTATGATTGATGAGTTTGTCTATGTTGTGTTGTTGGAGGGTGCGTTGGAGTTAAAGGAACGGTATTCACGGTATTAAACAGTCGCTCTGAGATGATATGGGTGGGTGTCCTCATGGGGAAAAACGACACTTCCCTCAATGGCGGCGGCTTCGCCCTCACCATTAACCAGTCTCAATAGGTTACTGCCCTAGCGAACTGGTCGGGCCGCTTATGGGGTCGCACGGGCTATAAATTCGATCCGTCGGGCACCAGCTCGTGTGCCATTGGCGACTGCGGGCGTGGCCTCAACTGCGATGGCGCCGACAGGGCTCCGCCTACCACCCTCACAGAAAACTGCCAAAAATAGTAAATTGTGCTACAATTAAGGAAACTGAAAAACTAGAAGAAACAATGATGGGGGTCCAAGTGGAATAGGCGGGTGGCCACCAATATCCACCCAGATCATTCCTTCCCCCTTAGGAAGAAATTGTCCCCATTTTGTTGAGTTCCTCCATGAGATAACGAAACTTCTACTGAACTTGGTCCCTAGTAAGCCACTTTCTCTAGTGAAGGAGTTGAGCTACTTTGACAACTCGATATATATGGATCCTCTATTCGCAGGTGTTCTCTATTTGTATTTCCATAATCCGATCAGTTGTGGCTTGTTCCATGTCGTCTGGGTTTAACTCTGTTGGTGTGATTTGTTCTGCCATGTTGGATGTGTTCAATAGATATGGAAAGTAGGGTAGAAGGTCATCCACATTGAACACTGGGTGCAGACCAAGGAATGGTGGAATACTAAGCTCGAAGGAATTTTCCCCTACAGCCTTGGAGATGGTGTAGGGCCCATATCAGAGTGGGAAAAGCTTGTGGTGGGGTCTATTGAGGCACTCCTTCTACAAATGTAGCAACACTTTGTCTCCCACATGGAAGTTGTGTGACACCCGATGTTGATCATGTCGCTTCTTGTACTTAGCATTGGCTTTGTCTAATATGTCATGAACCTGTTGGCAGATGTGTTGAATGCTCTTAATGAAGATTTTCATCTTGGTGGATTCAGACTGAACATGAGCTGAATCGGCCTGAGTAGCTACAAATGGTATGGATGCATCAATGGGACATAGTGGCTGGAATCCCAAGCCAACCTTAAAGGGGTTGTGGAGGGCCTGGTTAGAGTTATGTTGTATATAGGGGAGGCTCTCATCCCATGTGTGTGGATGATTTGAGTTGTACATGCGCAAAATGTGTATGATCATCCTATTGACGACCTTTGTCTCGCCATCAGTTTGGGGATGGAATGTTATAGACTTGGTGAGCTTGGTGTCCAGCATTGACTAGAGGCTAGACCAAAATGTATTGAGGAAACTGTTGTCCCGATCTAAGATGATAGCCTGTGGGATCACAAAGTGTATCCACACTCATTCAAAGACAGTTTTAGTAGTGGCTTTTGCTGTGATATTCTTCTTGCAGGCCACCATAATGGCCATCTTCAAGAATCTGTCAATGGCCACGAAAACATAGTCATTTCCATGCTTAGTAGAAGGAAGTTCTGAAATGTAATCCATGGAGATGGATTCCCAAGGTCGACTAGGGGTAGGCAGTGGAGTCTAGAGGCATTTATTATTAATAGTCGATTTAGCAATGGCATAGGCAGTGCAGGATATGATGTACTTCCCAACATCTTGTCAAAGATTTGGCCAATAGAAATACTTCTACAGTATTGTCATTGTTTTCTCGACCCCAAAATGCCGAGCGATGTGACTATAGTGCGCTTCCCAAATAATCTTGGCACGCTCACTTGAAGGAACACAAATGTGTCCCACGTGACATAGCAGTGCATCTTGGAGGTGAAATTTTGGAACTCGGTTACCCTCCAAGAGTGTCTTGTATGTGTGGCCAAATTCTGGATCGTTCTTGTAGAGAAGAGGCCACTCAGAAGTCTTGTGCCCACAAGAGTTCAGAACGGTGCTTAGCATCACGATCGGTGGTCGGCTGAGCCGGTCTACAACATTATTGGTGTTTCCCTTATTGTACTTGATGTTCAAATTAAACTGTTGCAGATATGTGGACCACTTCGGATGGTGATCATTTTGCAACTTCCCTTGTGCCTGTATGAACTACAGGAGTTGGTGGTCTGTGTGGATGATCGTTTCCTTCCCCAAAATGTAATGTGTGGATTGAGAGTTTGGTGTCAATCTCTTTTCACCTTGAACATCAGTTTGGATCGTGTTGAAGAGTCTTCGAATTCAAAGGGAAATTGTAGCTTGATATCGCAACTTAAGTGAGAGCGCATCAAATTGAAAGAAGTATAAAAAGACCTACAGGTTCAGATTTCTACTTTTGGAGGACCAAAAGTTTTTCTGTTTGGAGGATTGATCAAGGGGATTTCCATACACACAGAAGTTTACTTTGTACACCATGAATATTTTTCTCTTAGGTGACAAAGCATGGAATAAGAGAGTAAAGGGTATTAATAATTTTATGCCTTATTTCATTTAAAATTATAAAGTGGATAATGTGTAAGTGAGTAGAAAATGACTCAAAAAATATTCACTTATTTTTCCCTTTGATAAATTAGTTTTATGTGAGAATTTAGCTCACAAATAATTTTCTATTTCTCAATGAGAGGTTAAGTTCTCTTGGCAGGGTTGAGATCCTTGAAGTTTTATTTTACTGTTTTTCCCCTGAGTAAGTTTTAGACCCTAGAATCATGGAGCTTGTCTTTCCTTAAAATGCCTTTAGATCCTACTATTGTGGATTGAGGAGTTATGTGGAAAAACTATATAAACTCATGAGGTGAGATTTTGAAGGGGGGGGGGGGGGGGGGTTCTTTTGGAGAATTTTTGGGTTTCAGTTTTGTCAGTACATGAGAAACTTGCAGTCCCCAGTTTTTGAGAGAAAATGTAGCCCTTCTGGTGATGAGGAAATATCTCTTATGAGTGCCTTTAGCCCATGTGTGAGAAGGCAGAGCTTTTGAAGGGGGGGGGGTTCTTTTGGAGAGTTTTTGGGTGTGAGTTTTGTAAGAGCTTGCAGTCTTGTTCTGAGATAAAATGTAGCCCTTATGGTGATGAGGAAATATCTCTTATGTGAGTGTCTTTGGCCCATTTGTGAGAAGGCAGCTCTGGAAGGAGCATGATCCACATATTTGTGAGATGTTTCAGCCCATTGTAAGGAGGAGAATATCTCAGAATTAATAAAGCGATTCGTAGTTCCAAACGAACCCGCAGATGTAGCCCTTTTCCCCATGAGGGTGAACTCCATTATCATATCGGTATTATGAGTGTTTATGGTATTTTGTGTTGATTGTTTCTTAGTTGTATGGATTTCTTTGAATAATGCTTGATGTTATGGTAAATCCTTATTTATGTAATTTGGCATTCATGTTTTCAAAATCATGTCAGTAAAATATCTTGTAATGAGTATTTTTGTTTAATTAAGTGTTAGAAAAATTATTCGGATCACTAGTTGTCATAGGATACAAGAAGCATGAACATGGAAAATACTATGTGGAGACATTTGTGTCAACCGTGAGGACAGATACAGTGCATACAATATTGTCGATTGTTGCGCAACATAAATGGAAAGTGTATCTAATCGACGTAAAATCAACTTTCTTGAATGGAGTGTTGAAAGAGCAGGTGTATGTTGTGCAACCTCCTGGTTATGAGGTAGAAGGCCAAGAAGAAAATTTGTGTAGGTTGTGGAAAGCTCTTTATGGGCTGAAGCAAGCACCATCTGCATGGTATAGCAGGATAGATGCTTAATTTATGGATAATGGGTTCGACAAATGTGATGGTGAACCTACTCTCTACATCAAAGAAAGTGATGGTAAGTTTCTTATTGTCATTTTGTATGTAGATGATTTAATTTTTACAGGGACTGATGATTTCCTCATCACTGATTTCAAATCAGTCATGAAAAGTGAGTTTGAAATGACTGACTTGGGGTTGTTACAATATTTTTTCGGCAGAGAAGTGAAGTGAACAAAAAATGGCATTTTTATCTCTCAAGAAAAGTATGTTGCATACATTTTAGATAGGTTCAATATGCATAACAACAAGCCAGCACCAACTCCAACTGTCATGGGGTTGAAGTTGAGTAAGGAAGATTGCAACAACAATGTCAATCTGACATTATACAAAAGCATGGTGGACAACCTAATGTATTTGATTGCAACTAGGACCGATATAATGTATGCAATGAGTTTGGTGTCAAAGTTTATGGAGACACCCAAAGAGACACATTAGCAAGCAACAACAAGAATTTTAAAGTACGTCAATGGGAAAAAGGAGTATGGCATTTTGTACTCTGTAACAGATGAAATTAGGTTGGTTGGTTACACTGAGAGTGACTGGGCAGGAAGTATTGATGATAGAATGAGGATATTTTTTTCATTTGGGTTCAAGAGCCATTTCATGGGCTTCTAAGAAGCAACTGATAGTGTCATTGTCAATGACCTAATCTGAATATGTGGGCGCAACAGTAGCAGCGTGTCAAGCAGTTTCGATGAGAAGGATGTTGTGGGAGTTATGTCATGAAAAAGATGGAACAACCACAATTTTCTGTGACAACAGTTCAGCAATTGCACATATGTCTTTGACAAGATGAAAAAGAACATTGATGTTAAATATCATTTCATAACTGAATTAGTTAACAATAGTGAGATTGTGTTGCAACATTGCAGGTTAGAAGAACAATTTGTAGATATCTTCACAAAGCCATTGGCACGTGAAAATTTTGTTTATCTCAGAGATTGTTTGGGAATGGTCAATGGGGGAAGTTGTGATTAAGGGGGATTTTTGGAGAAGTAATCTTAACCACCACATTAAATAGACTGGAAAGCAACCATACCTTAGTAAATGTTTTCCAGGTTGCGGATTTTTCAATGCATCTATGAAACGAGTTAAATTTTCATAGAGAACACATTCAATTATAGAGTTGACTGATGCCATTGAGTTAAATTTTTGGGACAACGGTAAGAAAACATTTTCTTTCATTTCCAGGAATGATGGATAAGACAAGATGATTTTCAATAGAGAGAAGAAGATTGAAATGCTTTTTTTACAAATTCTAATTCGATGTTTTATTTATTTGGAGGCCATTCAAAGTTCTCAAATGGTGCTACAGAGGCTAAAGATATTCTGTTGAAAAATATGGCATATGTGTTCACTAAGATTTGTATTAGGTGTTGTGGCAGTTGGCCAAGCAATGTTTCTTAGTTAGCCTATTCATGCCATATCTGCAATGTCTGTAAATGCAACATTGGTATTGACACAAGGTAGGAGGCAACATTACTGATTACTGGCAATAGGTGTAGGATAGACCCAATTATTGCAAGATTTATGGTTAGCTTTTCATATTATATGCATTTCAGTACTAGCCCCATTTAATTATTGGTTGGCCTTCTAATTTGATATTTCTTTTCTGTAGGAAGTATTACTGCATATTATGTAGCTTGAAGTTGATACCTCATTATTAATGTTTTTTCTGTGTTTTCTGGTTGGCAAGATTATTCAACCTTGACTATATGTCTTTGAATGTGCTCTATGTCTGCATAAGCATTCCCCTGAAAGGATTTCTAGTATGTATTCCTTTGAAGATCGTCTATTATGGTTGAAATGGGTTCTCTAAAATGGTTTCCAGAGTGGTTTTCGGATTTATTTTGTGAATTCATTGGTATATGAAATATCATTTATCCATAAACATAATGCATGTGTTTGCGATTTCTTGTCTGAAATGGATCTGAATAACTCCAAACTTAGAAAAAAGGAAAATTCTTGCAAAAGTGTGAAGTCAATGGTCACCTTGAATACCAAAGGCCAAAGGATACAAGAAGATGAAACAAATCATTTGATGGTTTCCATTTTAAGTCAGCTCTATAATATAGGATGCCTATTTGATATAATAACAACCCAAGAGATTGAAAAATTGAGGCTTGGGAAAAAAAATGGGGCTTGCCCATGGTGAACAAGGATTGTCTCCCAGTCAAATACTCAAGGCCATTTCCTACAAAATATTTCTAGTGAGTAAGAATACATGAAATCTATGATGGAGAGTGTATATCCCCAAGCATGCATAGAAGCCATCAAATGCTGGTTTTTCCAAGTTGGGTTTCTTGGGTGAATTCTATTGTTTATTGTGCATTTAATTGCTGTGAGAGCATGTACAATACTAATCACATAAATTCTTCCTTAAAATTTTCCATTATTTCCCTAAGCATTGGGATTCATTTCATCTTTAATTGCATCGATACTTTTGAATCTACAATGCTTGTTTCAATTTATTTGTTCACTGGTTAGTCAATTGGTACTTTAACTAATGATTTGCTTGGGTTGGTGAATTAATATTGTGCCCATATAATGTTCGATGTGTTCATTTATTATGCACTGAGAACCCCACATTTTTTGCATTTTCCTAATTCATTGCTTGTTGAAGTGTTGTTGTATGGCTCCTTGAACATGTTGATGGTTGACTTACAACAATATTAATAATGGATTGGAATCGAGGAATGGTAGTTACAACTATTGCATTGTTGATTTCCTAAGCCATTGGTATTGAGCCTTTTTGTAGCCATGCACTGCCCTCTTTGTATTTACTAATTACATACAACATAACTCATTTAAATAAAATAAATTCATATATTTATCTAATGAGTCATGGATGTGTGATAAGTATCTTGAGGAGATGCTTTTTTTCACACATCCTGGTAGATTTGTATTGATTTAGAAAAATTGCATGCAGATGTATACTACAGAAGTGAGTTGTCTTTGAAAGGGGATATACCTATACATTAGGCTCTGAGATTCCATCTAACATTTTTGGAAGAAATCCATGTAGAAATAGGGGGGCCAAGTCTACAGGAGTAACAAAGGATGTGCAGAGAGCTTGCAAAAGGGAGACACAAATGAAGTCCAAAGAAAAAAGTGATTAGATAAATGCTTTCTCTTGGCAGTGGTACTATCATTGGTTGTGAAGGTAGCAAGATAAATCCCAAGGACGCAAACAAGGGGATGATTTTCACAAAAAAATTATATATTTAGTGTCATGTTTTTCTTACCTACTAATAAAACTACGAAAAAAAATTCTACAGAATTGAAGTCCCAAATTGATACTGAATTAATAGACAAGAAACACCAGTATCTTGTGGATATTCACAAAACTGTTCAAAATAGTAACATGACAGACTCTTTTTTTGACCTAACACCAAATCATCAACATGATATCCAAACTATTAACAATGGTGGTAGTCTCGAGCCAACTACACAGGCTGGAATTTCCGAGATGTACCCACAAATCCCTAGAAATTGCTGCAAAACTGAACCTAGTACATCAAAGGATGCCTTGTTTTGTGCTTTTTTTCGAGCTTCTGGCAACTCATAGGTGATGTTATATTGAATTTTTTTTCCAGTGTCAATAGATTTGAAATTGTGTGTTTTTCCAAGTTTCTAAGTAATAATGCATGCTCCAGATGATAGGGTAGATGATGCATTACAACAATTGGAGTTCTGTAACAAATAAAAAATAAATGGCATCAAATGTTATACATGTTTGTAAGCTTTGTGCTGAATGGTATGCAATTAGAAAATAAAGTTCCATTTTTTTTTGCAATTCTTTCTCTGTGAATGTTCAGTTCATTGTTACTATTTAATTTTAATACACGAAAGAAATTCCAGCATACCCTTTAGAATGATTATTGTTTACATAATATATGTTGTTTATGTTTAATGCTTGCTTTCAAATTTAGCATGGATTTATATTCTATTAAAATTATCCTTGTCGTTAAATTTTAATATAGAGTAGCAATTCCAGAATACCCTTTAGAATGATTATTGTTTACATAGTCTATGTTTCTTGTGTTTAATGTCTTCTTTCAAATTTAGCATGGTTTTATATTATATTAAAAAATGGATGAATTCAGGGAACCAAGTGTCTATTTCAAGGATGATTTTGTAATGAATCTGGAAGCAGAGGTAGAAAGAGGTACCAAAATCAAATGCACTAACTATGGACTCAAGGGGGCTACTCTGGGTTGTTGTCTCACAAAGTGTCGCAGGAGCTTTCATGTCCCATGTGCCTTTTCTACTCCAAAATGCAGATGGGATGTCGTAAGAGTTTAAAACCTTGTCTCTTAATTCCTCTTGAAGAAAATTCTTCAGGTATTATAGACGAATATTGAGAGGGGTTTGTCAATTTTTGTTTACCATGTTTTCTGGAGGATAATTTGTAATGCTCTGCCTTGGTCATTCATCACACAAGTTTCCAAATGAAAGGAGATCATCCACAAGCTCAAAGAACAACAGTTCCCTACCAAGAAGGGGACAATACTTTTCTGATAAGGGAACACTGTCTAGGTTATATTGTAAACCCAATTTTAAGTTATGCATTTGACTTCAAAACCTCAATTATATATTTTATTTCACTTGTTGTCTTTTCACCCCTTAAACACTTGTGGAGGAGACAAAATCCTTAGTATACAGCAAGACGAGGAAGGTTTCAAAGAAAGTCAAGCTTTGACATGGCTGCTTGGACAACCATGCAAACAGGTTCTTTGTGGTTCTGCATTGGATTCGGCTCAGAAGGTATTGCATGTGTTCTCCTTTAAAGCGTGTATTTTTAACTTTAAATCTACCTACTAATTAAAATTGTGTGCTATAGGTCCTCAACAAGTATCATTCTTAATGCAGATCAACTTAATAGTTTTGCAAGGATCACTGGTCCAACGGTATCAAAACACATGGCGTCTTGATGTGACCCATGTAGTTGCATCTACCAATGCAGATGGTTCTTGTAGAAGAACACTGAATTTTTTAATGTCAATCTTGGAAGGGAAGTGGGTTCTTAATATAGACTGTAATTTTATCTAACTTTCTTGCAATATGTCATCGAATGTCCTCATATATACACTCATTTTCCTAATATTTGTTGTATATATGTGTCCTACAAATCCTTCACATTAATTAACTTTCATCTTTACCTAAAGGTCGTACTCATTTACTGAAAAGTATGATTTCATGGATTGATACATGTATGGAAGCACAACATCCAGTAATTGAAGAACCATTTGAAATAACTCATGATATCCATGACACCTTTGGGGGACCAAGGCACGGTTGAGCTCAATTTGAGAAAAAGGTGTGGAAATATACCAAGGAAAGACAATGGGCACACTAAATCTTTGAAGAGATACCTGAACTTCAAGCATCTTTGACCAATTGATCCCCGACCTCTAGTGAGACATTAGAAACCCTTCTATTTGAAATATTACTATGGATATATTCGAAGGGTACAAAAAACCAAAAGCAGCTATCAACATGTCTTTGCACCTCTTGGTGCAAATGCTAGTTGAAAATGAATGCATATATATGCAATTTCAAGGACTACCATAACTCTCACATAATTGTTTAAAGGGTGCTAGCTCAGTGGAAGAGCACTTGCTTTATAAGGAGGAGGTTGGTGGTTTGATTCCACTGTGCCCTAATATGAATTAATCAATGATATTGTAGTTTATTTTTAATTAAATACTTTTAATATTGGTTTATTTCAATGCAGAGATATTTCTAGATTCATTATTTTATATTGTCTCTAAAGAGACAAAAGTGTTGTTGTATTATCTTTGAATGCAATTTTTTATTGTTTATAGAGAGACAATAATTAGGATCAAAGACAATGTCTCTTTAAAGACAATATGTCTTTGTTCCCAACTATTGTCTCCAGAGAGACAAAACTGAAATTGTCTGTGGAGAGAGAAAAATGAAATTGTCTGTGGAGAGACAAAAATGTGTGTTATATATTGTCTTTATAGAGAGAATATTTTAAGACAATTTAATTTGAGACGCCCGTTTAAAGACAATACCCAAGTTTTATTTTTGTCTCAAGTTAAGACACTTTTCCCTGAAATTGCCTTAAATATTGTCTTAAAACCCCCCTTTGTGTTGTAGTGAATCTAGTGTAAAACTATGAGCTCTCTTTAGTATGTTACAACTATTTTTAAGATATTTTTGATATTTTCATTATTATATTGTACATTTCAATTTTCAAATTTTTAAAATATTAGAAAATAATTTATTTAAATATTTATAAGATGTGTATTCCCTAACTTTTCCTATACTAAATTTTAAGCTGGTAACTACACTATATATATATATATATATATATATATATAGAGAGAGAGAGAGAGAGAGAGAGAGAGGGAAAGTCCAAATAAGCGGAATTACTTTTCAAAATCGATATCCCTCACGATACCGATCAAAATGACTTTTAAAAATAAAACTATATGGGCCCACTGCTTTTTGCCAGAGGTTTACAAGAAAGATGATGACTTCCAAATTAGAAATCTTGTTAACTACTTTCATGGCCAATTAAAATTGAAAACTTTTACACGTTCAATTCTCTCTTATTCCAAAAGTGAAACCAAAGAATCAGAAAATACGGCGAAATTTTGCACTGCCATTCCTTGAATGACCAAAATAATATAAATCGTTATTGACTTGATCTGCTTTGTGTGTTTTCCATTATAATTCCAAAGCCTTCACAAAGGCAGTGGGAATGGGCTCTAAACATTGTCTAAGATTTCTTGCTCTTGCTTGTGACCCAATTGGGTTCTGAAATGCAAGAATCAATTCCAAGATTTCCTTAAATAAAAGAAAGGCATCCAAAGTCCAACTTTAAGGGGCCTGAACCTTGGGATTTTTGGTGTATTCTCAGGATATAAACAGAAGTGCATATGCATTGTAGGTGGTGGAGGTAAGTTGTTGTGTCTACTGGATGTACTCCTTCTGGGGATGGTAGTGTAGTATTCCTATTCTTATGTAGAACAGTTCAGGGCACTCTTGGGGGAATGAAGCCATAAGGTTCAACAGAGATATTATCCTACATACAACTTCTGTCTTTTAGTGTCTTTTGTGAGTGCGTATGCATTTTAGGTGGTGGATGTAAGTTGTTGTTTTTGCTAGATGCACCCCTTTTGGGGATAGTAGTGTAGCGTAAGACATATTATGTGTCTGCTGGATGCTTTCATTCTACATATGGTAGTGTAGAATGTTATCAGAGAGAGGGGAAGTGTTTATGATCGCTATTCTGATATTGTCTTCCATTGTCATTTTGAGAGCCATGTTAAACATGATATTTAGGGAAAACACTAAACTGTAGGAATAAAAACCACACGCTTGAGTCGTCCTCTGATTCGGACACTCTGTCTTCACACTATCATTCAAAGTGGTATGATCTTTGGTGGAGATGGGTAGACTCCATTATTATAACTAGACCTTGCAAGGATTTTGGTTTCAAGTTATTCTCCAGATGGTGGACATGTTCGGGTTGCTGTTGTTTTTGTTGTTGTCATGTTTGACAAGATTACTGTGAGGTGCAACTGGTTTTTCTAGTGACGGAATTAGCTATGTTTCACGGTCCTCATCAGTTTTCAAGGTTGAAAGTTGTGTTTTCACCTTTTTTGACAAAACGACTTGGGGCTTTAAGGAATTACATACCTACATGGCAGGGAGGATATCTGTCTGCAGATTTGTCTGACAGATTGGGCATATCAAGACTAACTCTGGACTGGGGATGAGGCTATCCAGGTTGTAATATATGAGGGTGGCGGCTTCCATTTATAGAGAATTAAGGACACTGACATCCCCAACGAGTGATTATTCTTTTTTACTAAAACCAAAGACTATTGGATCAGTGTGCTGACATTAATTCCTTGATTGTAATGTGTGGATGGGATCTAAGTTGATATATGATCATTCCTTTTGTTTAGTGCTAAAAGGACATTTATATCTGACGACAAATTCACATGCTTTTCAATAAAGGCGTGGGTATTGAGATCCACCTACTTGCCAACAAATTTTTATTGGGGCCATCATCAACAAGTGCCCTAATAGGATGACGGATGTCAACGACATTCTTTCATCTGACACATCTACGCAAGAGGCATTAATTGTTGCTACCATTGAAGCGGAACAAAATAAAATTCGGGACCTCGATGATGATGCAAGACTGGTTGCACAGTCTATTATTATGCCCCCAGGTTTTCGTGTTGGTGTGAATCACGGTGGCAAGGTGGTTAATAGGACAACATGATGAAAGGAGGCTAGTAGAAGGAAGGGTCGGGGCCAGAAACAACACCCCTGTTACAAGTCGGCCATGGAGGTGAAGGAGGTTATCATGGAGTATGACGACCTATGGGGGTGGGAGGCGAGTTTGCAGAAGTGAGCTCTGATCGGTCGATGGATGTTTGTAGGCGAAAAAGAGGTTGACATGGTAGAATGGGTGAAGCAATTCTGGAACCCTATCCTCGGCTACACTCCAAAGGTGAGTATGTTTCTTAATAACTGGTTTAGTATTCATTTTATGAAAGAGGGGGATGTAGCGAAGATTATTCAGAAGACGTGGGTACGTGGAAAAAGTTTCATGCAACTTTAACCCTGGTACCTGGGCTTCAACCCTGTTATGGAAGAACCAAAGAGAAAAGTGATGTGGGTGAAGCTGCTCGACCTACCGCTCAAACTTTGGATGTTGAAGGCTCTTAGGGCGATTGGTGACTATATAGGTTGTACCAAATACATCGAGCCCCGAATCATTGGCACCAGTGATAAGAGAATTTCTGGGCTATTAGTGGAGGTATGTTTCTTGGGGGATCTGTCGGGGGATGTAGACCTCGTGTGGGGACAACGAAGGCACAGACAAAGATTCTACTATTGAGGGGTACCATTCTAGTGCTTGATATGTCACTGAACAGGACATTTGAAGAGTTGCTACCCTATGCGATTCAGGAACGCTCTCAGAGTAAAGTCCTACAATGACGGTTCTTGGCGCGACAATGCTGCTATCGATGCAGTTGATGGGCATGGTGATCACAAATCGGGTAAGTCACTTCCGCCATCTTCTGATGATGAAGATTATGTTTCTGCCAATGCTCTTAGTGAAAAACAATCTCCTCCTGACAATGAAGTAACTTTTGTTAATGACCTTAGTCTTCCTATATTTTCAAATGATATGGTGGGGGATGAGCCTCTGGTTAATGAACATAGATCCTCTATTTTTCCTAAGGATAATGATGGGGAAGCTATCTCCTTATCGGGCACCCAGACTTCATATAACATTGTTGTCATTTTGGCATCATCGGACGAGCCCCCACAATCAACCACCCCTGTTGTTCCCTTACATGTTTCATCTCCCGGGCTTCCTAACCCTCCTTCTGACCCGTTGTATGTATCCCCATCGATGCCTCCTCTGGAATGGGCCTCTCCCTAATCACCTCGCCATGATGTTTCCCTTGATATCATGAAATCACTCAAAAATTCTGTGGGGAGCGATATCGATTCCTTACTGGGAAACGCAAACCTTGACTTTGCAGCTTTAACGATATTTGATCGGGTGCCCCAACAAGCTGACATTGTTATATCTCCTGTATTTGGTAACAACATCACTGCGCGCAAGAAATAAAAATATGGCACGAGACATTTCAGAGGCCGACTTAAAACTAAATCTCTATTTAGAGATGATTTCGTGAGCCTTATGGATGTACCCATCTCTTCTTTAGATGACATCAAGGTGCTTAGAGAAAGTAACCCCCCCAGAGGTTCTGAATGACCTCTATCCTTTCTATGAATCTTAGGGGTATGGGTGACCCCTCCAAACTATATCGCCTGAGGGAGTTGCTTAATGCAGAAGGACCTATCATAATTCTTATCTAGGAGATGCTATGTGACAGATTGAATATTCTTAATATCAGACCGGGATGGCATGTGGCGGATGTGGATGCTGTTGGTCATGCGGGGAACTTACTATCATTATGGAATCCATCATATGCCAAGTTTATGGCCTTTATTTTTTTTTGCGGCATTTTATTATCTGCAAATTTATGCGGGGTACAGGAACTTTCAACATTTTAAACTTATATGCACCATGCAAGAACATATATGTATTCTGGAATCGCCTATACAAATCCGGTATACTTTCATTGGAAAATCTGTTTGTCATTGGGGATTTCAACTCAACATTAAATGCTGATGAATCATGGGGTCTTAGAGCTAGATGTGACCCTTTGGCGGGCTACATTGGCAGGATTTTTGAACTAGCCCAGATGATTGATGTATGACCAAATCCTATTATTCCTACATGGACTAACCGAAGATCAGATGGGGATTTTACAGGAAAGAGGTTGGACAGGGCAATGGTGATGGGTGCCATGGTTGATAGGCTCGGAAATATGTGATCATCTGTCCATGTATCAAACTTATTGAACCACATGGAAATTGTTCTTTCCTGGCACACGGAGAACAAGAAAACGGGGTCTCGTTCAAATTCAATCGGGCCTGGCTGAATGAAGAGGAATACAACAAGATCATCCAAGAATGCTGGCGGCAAAATTCTCCATATGAAGGTTTATATGGCTGGGAGAGATTCCATGCAACACTACAACGAATAAATTCCATTACAAAGGCATGGGAAATTAGAAAGAAGAAAAAGCTCAGAGAGGATTTCAATGATATAACAAAAAATCTCAATGATATACACTCTAAATTTGTTACCTGTGCCCCGGATGATCAGACCTATATGCAAATGGTCAAACTACAGTAGAGAAGATTGGAGATCTTGAATATTGAAGAACTAACATGGAAATTAAAGAGTAGGATTAAATGGCTCAAGGAAGGAGATATGAATACAATTTTTTTTCACACCAGTGAAAATGAGCGGAAAAATAAAAATGAAATATGGTATATTTAGAAAAATGATGGAAGCTGTGTCTATTCCACGGAAGAGATAATGGGGAAAGCTTTCAGACAGTTCTTGACCTTCTACCAAGCTGATAAGGATATTTCCTTAGAATGTCAGACATGGTTCCTTCAATATATTTCGCATATGTTTGATGACGAGGCCCTACAAAGATTAAATGCTGCAATAACTAAGGAGGAAGTAGAGCTATCTCTAAATTATTTTTCACACGACAAATGCCCAGGACTGGACGGCTGGCCAACAAAATTTTATGTGCATTTCTTTGACATTATGGCGGAGGAGATAACTGTTGTAGTGGAACAAGGGCGGATTATGGGGCACATTCCGGCGAGCATGAATGCGACCTTCTTGGCGCTCATTCCCAAATTGTCTAATCCTAAGACTTTTTCAGAATTCAGACCGATAGCATTGTGTAATATTATTTATAAGGTTTCATCTAAAATCATTGCGAACAGGATGAGAATGACATTATCAAATTATATCTCGAAGGAGCAATATGGGTTTTTGAAGGGTTAGTTGATTCAGGATGCTAATGCATTGCTCCGGAGGTTATGCATTCTATGCACTCTAGGAAGTTGGATGCTCTCATTTTGAAAATTGATTTGTATAAAGCGTATGACACAGTGGACTGGTCATACATTAGACTGGTGCTTCTTAAGATTGGGCTCCCGATGCACATTATCAGATGGATTATGGCCTGTATAACATTCGCCAGGTTTGTTGTAATCATAAATGGTCTTCAGACCAAATTCTTTGGAGCCGAATGGGGATTAAGATAGGGATGTGCCCTATACCCTATCATATTCATATTGATTATGGATGGATTTAGCAAGCTTATGGAGATGGCCAAGAGCTCGCGTTATATCTCTGGGTTCTCTTTCTTAAATGTTGTAATTATCACTCATTTTCTCTTTGTAGATGATTTTCTTATATTTTGCCAGATTATTAGAAACCATTGGTTCTATATTTATTTCTTGCTGACTCAATTTGGAAATGCATCTGGACTATGCATTAACAAAGAGAAATATTTTCTTATTTGTGATTTTGGTGATGAGGATGAGATAAATTTCATTGTTAATTTCCTTGGTGTCCATATTAAGAAGGCAAATGAAGGATTCCTATACTTTGGATTCAGAATCAAAACATGTGGGTATAGATTAAAGGACTGGATGTGGCTAGTGGAGAAATTCAAAATCAAGATAATCAAATGGACTCATAGGTGTCTCTCGCTGAGTGGTAGACTAATCATGATCTAAGTGGTCCTTACACAATTTATTGTGTACTGGGCTCACCTTTTTTACTTTTCAGAGCAAATAGTGCATCATATCAATCAAATTTTGTCCAAAATCTTATGGGGAGGTGTTGGTATGACCAACAAACAACATCTATGAAAGCTCGAGTTGTTATGTGTATCAAAAAAGCAGGGTGGATGGGGAATCCTAAACACAAGAGCCTTTAACTCAGCTCTCCTCATCAAATCTCTTTAGAGGGAAATTAAGGGCAAAGGAATATGGAATGATATCATATTCGTTAAATACTTAAATGGTGATACCCTGCACAAAATGTACTACCAGCAATTCATATGTCCTCGGAGCATTTCAGCTATATGGAAATGTTTCAAGAAAATAATTCCAATCTTTGTTGAACGGTTCGTATGGAGATTTGGAAATGGGCAGAAGATCATCCTATGTTGTGATTGCATATATGGCATGAATGCTGATGTGCTCCCAAACCAGTAGGTTGCTCATAGACTTTCACACCGTGGGGTCATACATTTCTATCAAGTCATCCACTACTAGGCCCATGGAGCTCCCATCTTGAAATCTGTCGAGCTTCTAGGCCTCAATGGACGGGATGCGGTGGATTGGAGGGAGTATATGCAGTGTATTCAGGCAACCATATTTTGCTATAGGAATGAAGGTGAGATTATCACATGGGATGGGGATATGAAACAAGGCTTAGTGGTTGTACAAGATGCTTATTACTACATTAACGCTTGGTCTTCTCAGGAGGATTCGTCCATAGGTTTTTGGCCTTTTTGGCATAGGAAAATACCAACTAATATTCTATTATTTGGATGGTTGGTTTGGAGGAAGAAAATCATAACATGGGATTCCCTCATGAGATGGGGCTTTCAGGGTCCTGGTAGGTGTGCTCTGTGTCTAATTCATGAGGAAACTGCTAAACATCGTTTCTTTTCATGCGCAAGGGTTCTTGTTATATGGAAAATTTTCAATTTCCATCTTATTGACTCATCGTGGATCCCAAGGGACTTCATGGAGGCCACCCAAAGATGGGACAAGATCTACGGGAGATTTCAATCCTTGCCTTTCTTCCTCATGTGGGAAGTATGGCTGGCCCGAAATAGGATTTTATTTGATCGGAAGAGTTTCTCCACCTCCCTTATTCATTCAACCATCATGAAATGGATCAATGGCTGGAAACCTGTTGAGGTAAGCATTACTGATTGATCTATTAGGAATAGGCCTCATCCCATCGCTATTCCTGCGATTTATTTTTTCAGGAGGGCATGATGGGATGTGGTGCATGGATTAAGATCTCACAGGTTGAGTGGATTCATATATGCTGGAATGGAGGCTTGGAAACTAACAATCTGGCGGAACTGATGGCCCTATGGTGTGTGTTAGCCACCTATAAAAATTTTCATATCAAATGGTGGCTAAAACATTTTTTGGAGCCTTCAAGGAATAGATTTTATTGCAAAAAGTGTTATCTCTTGAAGACTCATGAAGGCATCTGGTCATTAGTCTTAATATTCACTATTGTTCCCATTTCATACTTTGAAAATTCTGTTGTTTCCATAAGTGAAAATACTGCTGCAAAGACCTTTTTTTCCCTCCTTCCACCACAAAAATAACCTTCACTTTTTACCCCTTTCACTCCCATAAATTCCTCTATTTTTCATTTTCCCCCGTTCATCTTTCATGAAATCCCCTGTACAGAGTTCCAAACTTCTCTTTTTACTCTGTCGAAACCCTCGAATCCCTTTGAGAAACATTGAAAATTGATAAAAAATCCATGTTTTATGTTTCAGGCTTTAGCCCCCTTAGGCTAAGCCCCCTAACCACTTCCCAACATGTGCCCTTACCCTAAGAACCAGGCACTAGTCCCATCAGTGCTTATCGCATCAGAATGAATCAATGAGCGCAAGTCTTTATGTTTCACAGAAGTTCTGATGCGATTAAGCCTAAGCCCGAAGGCCCTATCCCGATTGGCCCATATATACATAAGCCCCGGGCCTATTAATGTTCCATATAGACAAGGCCCCACAACCGGGCACCCATCGCATCGGAAGTTTTCCTTTGGATGTGGTTTAATGTTTTCCCCACCTTCGATTGCGATGGCCCGATCGCGCAATCGCATCGGCCCTTCTCCGATCATACCGACCACATCACCTCACCTCCGATTGCCGATTGCGATCCCCCGATACATCTCCTGCCATCGATCTGACCTGCAGATCGACGACCTACATTTGATCGCATCACAAATTGTCATCGGGCGTGTTTGTTTGCTCGCCCCGATCGCCGATCTCCTGATTTAATATCCACCGTCAATCTTTGTGGGTCTAGTCACATCCGACAGTCCAGATTATATCCGAACCCCATTCGCCTTTTTAATGCATTTTTCTCCCCCAAAGGTTTTTTAACCTCTTTTCCTTGTAATTTCTGCTATTTTTCTATAATGTGACTCCTTCACATTATTATTGCCCCGATTAATCTTGACCGTCGATCAAAACAAATCTATGGTTTGGAATTAATCCTATGCACCATTCTTCCAACCGCTCTCTTTGATCCCCACAAGCTAAAATACACCATTGGATGTTTTCATCCAACGGCTGCGACCTAATACGCGACCTCTGAAGCAGTCTTACCCAATAAACATAGGATTTTATAATAATTGTGTGTTTTTTGCAGGATCTGATGGATTTCTCATATTTTAAAAAGGAAAATTAAAGCCAAAGGATGACAGTCCTTCAGGCCTTGTTTATTAAAAGGTATCCATTTAAAATGTTTCAACGCCACGCTTCGTTGGCGCATCATGAGCGCTGATACCATAATAACCCTCCGCAGATCTGCACAATAACAAGACACAATGAAGATTAATATAATCAAAGAGTATCAGACCGACAGCATGGAATCAAAGTGGAAAAATATTTGAAGACTGTTAACACAGTCTGGAGGGATTAAGACATTAATTCGACTAAATCAAAGACTTGATTCACGATTAAAGAAATTTTGAAGACCAGAAGACAGAGATTAGGCTTCATTAAGCCTAAAAAACAGAATCCAGGTATATTAAAGGTGTTTTAGGTTAAAATAATAAATATATATCAGTTCGAAAGGCCTACGCTGCCACATCAAGGGAAAATTGAATCCCCCAGCTACCACAGAGCCACCTACAGCCTCAAAGTAATCAATAGGAGGCCAAGTTATTACCAGACCAGAAGAATTTGCATTAATGCGGCTGAACAGTTAATCCAACCAAAGGAACTTATTGTAAACTGTCAGCAGAAGTTATTATAAGGATAACGAAGAGCCTTAAAGTCAACAAATTCTTTCTAGCAAGCTTAATAGTTAATGAAAACCAATTAATACAGGAGAAATATCAGAATGTTCTCCATTAAGCCCCTCAAAGGCCGAGAGACAGTAAACTGTATTAATTGAACTTAGAAGATATTTTATCCCATTCCACCTCCTCATTTCTTCTATAAAAACTTCTGAATAAGATGAGATATGGGTTGGTTGTTGTTTGATCACTAGTTGTAATATTGAAACTCTCTGAAACAATACATATTCTGTTGAAGTTGAAGAAGAAACTGAAGTCTTGGAAGCCTTGATGATGTTGTTGCATTCTTGTTCCTGAGAAGGCTCTATCATTGGATCCATGAGCTTGGCTGTTGGTGAAGTATTCTAAACTGTTTAATGTTTTCTCCTTTTTTCATTCTGTTCCATAATTTCTTACTACAGTAGGTTGAAAGTTTTAGGCTAAGAAATGACTCCTGGAAGCACCTTAGACCTGTTCATCCTTCACTGTTTTATGTTTTATTCTGCTGAGGTATTTTAGAGTCTTCAATCTCTCTCTTCAGTCCTCATGCTTGTTTATTTCTATAATAGCTCAAATAGTTAGTTTCAACATGATTTATGGTTCTCCCTGCTTGTTTGCTATCACTTGAAAGCTGTTATTGAAGTCTCCCTTTGAAGTACCATTGTTTTAAGTTAGTCAAAGAGGTATGTTTCGATCTTTCCCTTTGTCATTGCTTGAACAGTTGTTTTGAAGGTCTTTATAGTTGTGATCATAGATGTATTAGGTGTTCCCTCTTTTATGACTGCAATTATCAGTGAATCTTTTATGTTTTCTAAGTCCTTTGAAATACAATCTTTGAGGAAATAGGGTGTTCCCCGAATCTTAGATTTCATTTTAAAAGTAGTTTTGAAATAATTATTTGCTTAAAGGTGTGATTTGTAGAATTTATGGTTAGCCCTGTCTATCAAAAAGCTCTTTATTTTTCAAATTATGTTTTCAAATTCCCTTCGTTGAGAATCAAATTTCTCTTTCCAAATCATTGATGTCCATCTCATTCCAAAACCAAATGATCCTGCAGCTAAGTTAGATTTTCCCTCTGATATCCCATATCCATTGATGAGTATGTTATGACCTCTTCTTAACTCCATTGCCCAATGAACCAGATGTTTCTCCATTCTATATATCTTTCCTAGACCTTTCATGTTCTGCTGTATCAATTCAACCAACCAAACAAACAAACACCTGCACTTAATAACTAGTCTAAAACCAATACTTAAAGCACACTAGATAAACCTGTGCAAACGAACATTTGAGAGATCTCTCTCTGAGAACAGGAGGACTAGATCCTGGAACTATAAAGATTGGTTCTGATGTTGCCGTGTCTTTTGATTTTCCAAACTATCAAAACATGGGACACCAACATAATGGCGATCACAGTGGGACATACTGAGAATACAGTGGTTTAAAAACCCTTCTTCAAACTTTTTAGGCCCAGTATAACATAAGTAACCTTCTTCAAGCACTACTTAACAAATGGTAATCATGATAGGACTTAATTGAATCAATGACAAACTAGGTAACCCTTAGGATTCCCGTTAGCCATTATCAAACCTTGAAGGAACCAGTTACCAAGCCATAAGAGTAAACTCTGTTTGTTTGAACACCTTAGCTAAGTGAGAAATTAGACTTAGAACACTCTCTTAACCTATAAGACAAAAATAACTCAGAAAAACCCTCAAAACATTTCAGTTTGGCTTCATAATAAACTTGGTGGTGGACCATAAAACCTTTTACCTCCAAAAGAGCTCAAAATTTCCACCTGGTGACTCCACAATCCTAAAAACAAACCTTAAGACTCCACTGAGAAGACCCCAAGTCTTTATAGCATCATAAAAACTCAGTTAGAAGGCTTTAAGATTAAATTTTCCTTCTTCTAAAAAGATCAGTTAGCCTCTTAAAGATTGTCATGTTTGGTTAAAATTTTCTTTTAGCTGGGTCTGAAAAACATAGCATAGTGGCTCCTAGAAAGATTCATACTAGAGCCTACCCTGGCCCAAACCCACTGGAAGTAGTTGACAACCCTGAAAGTATACTTAGGGAGTCTCCTAAGATTAAAATTTCAACTGTTTTCAGATCACCCTTGAGAGCTAATTCAGTTCCTGAAAATCTTGCAGCTCTACACCAATCACAAGTCGACTTAAGAAATCCTTTTAGAACTAGGTCGCTTGATGATATAATTCATATAGACTCCGAGTCTTCACTTTCATCCCCAAAACAAAGTGAACAACCTTGTAGTAGAGAAACCACACCACCTGATTTACATTTCCTTCTCAATTTAGGTGTCTCTCATCCAAGATCAGCTCAAAAATCTATCCCCGGTACATCCACATCTGTCCATCCAAGATCCACTGTCCAAAACACTCCATTTCAGCCATTTTTTGTAAACCCACCTCTTGTAAATCCACCCTTATTTCCAGCCATGGAAACATGGTATGCCCCATTAGTGTTACCACAACCTCTACTTCCCTTACCAAATGATTATCAATCCAAAATCCCTCACTTCACTGGAAAAGAGTCCACAACAGCCCAACAACATGTAGATAGGATGGAGGATGCATTTGATTACATGGAGATAGAAGAGGAAACTGTTAAGATGAGGATCTTCGCCCAAAGTTTAGGAGGAGATGTAAAGAGATGGTTTAAAAACTTACCTCCTAACAGCATAAACGATCTCCCTGCCTTGCATCAAACATTCATCAAAAAATGGGAACTCAAAAATAATCCTCTCCAAATACTAGCAGAGTATAGCAGCCTCAAGAGAAATCACGGGGAGAGTGTTCATGGCTACTCTACTAGGTTCAACAGTGTTTACAACGCTCTCCCACCTCACATGAAACCTCCTCAAGGCATGGCCTTGGTAAGGTATCCTAAAGGCTTTGATGCTGAAATGACTTATGAGTTAAGGGGGAGGGATTTCTTAACCTTAGAAGACATGCAAAAAGGAGCCTTGAGTATAGAAGAAAACATAATCGAGAAAATAAATATGTTGAGATTAGAGAAGAGGGTAACTTATAAAGATGACCTACTACCCTCAACCTCAACTTCTGATACAAAAATTGACAACCTAGTGAAGGTAATGGAGAGGATGCTTGAAAAGATAAATCTGAATGATAGAGTGCCACCAAGAGAACCCCCGAATAACCAAAATAGAAATAGAAATCAAAATTATAGAAGAGAAAACAATCAAGATACGCAGAAAGAAAGTGATCAACAAATTAGACCTCCCTTCCAACAAAACTATGTAGATCAATATGAGGAAGATAGGGAGTTGGAAAGGCTGGGAGAATCTCATGTAAACTTGATTGGATCAGACAATGGGGATGATGTTTTCCTCACTGAGGAAGACCAAAGTTTCTTTTCTGATCAAAGTACAAACAACTATGAAGATTCTGATGACTATAGATTGGGGTTTGAAAATGCAATCATGGAGGTGCATAAACAATACGATCTTAGGAGCAAAGGCAATGTAGACAAATTAAAAGATAAGAACACTAATACTGCTGTCAAGAAAAACATAGAAACTCAGTCCAAAAAGACAACAAAGAAAGCCAACATTTTGGCCAAGAAACCCGACTTAAACAAAGACAAAGGTGTCCAGCCAAATGTTGAACACAGTACCCCTAGCACTTCAGCTAGTGGTCCTAATAAAACTGTCCCAATTACCAGTCCAAACAAGGTTCAGCAAATCAAAATTGCTGAAAAGAATTCAATTGAAAAGACAGATGTAAATATTAACAAGTCAATTATTCCTTTCAGCCTTGAGGGAGATATTGCTAAGATAAAAATTGCCATTCCCCTAGCTGAACTAGTAACCCAAGAAATGCACAAAAACCAAGTTTTGAAAGCTTTGAACTTAGGAAGTGATACTGACACCCTGAACTTGACAAATGACAAACCTAAGTTGTTGTTTGGCCCATAAGTTGAAGGAAAATACCAAGAAGGGATTGTCCCTCCCTTCTATGTTAGCTTGAACATACATGAGAAAATTTTACATAATGCCATGTTAGATTCTGGAGCTTCACACAATCTAATGCCCAAGGTAGTGATGGAAAGCTTAGGCTTAGAAATTACTACACCATACAAAGATTTGTATTCCTTTGACTCAAGCAGAGTCAAATGTTTGGGTTTAATCAAAGATTTGTGTGTTAACTTATCCCAAATCCCTGCTAAAAGTTTAGTCATGAACATAGTTGTAGCTGACATTCCCCCTAAGTATGGCATGCTCTTATCAACATCTTGGGGAGCCAAACTTCAGGGAAGCCTTCAAATGGACATGTCTTACGCCACCATCCCTGCTTTCAACCAAAACAGAAGACTATACAGGGAATCTCACATGAAGTACATGGCGAGCAACATAGACAGACCAAACAACTCTCCAATCTATTCTATTCAGTCAAGTTTAGATTCCTTTATCTTATGTAACGAAGATGAAATTACTCAACAAGATAAAGAGAACATAGATCCAATTGATTTACCAAAAAAATCAAATCTTCCCCCGAATCAACTTCAAAACATTGACAATCAACAGCAACAAGAAAACGAAATTGAGTCAAACGTACTTTGGACAATAAAATTTGATGGATCCTGTAATAAAACAAGTGCAGGGGCAGGTGTATAGATCCAGAATATGAATTAGAGTTTTTCATATAAATCAAATTTCCCATGCACTAACAATATTGCTGAGTACGAAGCACTCCTCCTAGGTTTACAATTTCTTAAACGATTAGAAGCCCAAAAGATAAAAATCTTAGGAGATTCTGAACTTATCATAAAACAAATCAAAGGAGAATACTCAGCTAGAAATCCAAGGCTTAGGGAATATCGGAACGCTACCCTCGATTTATTGAAAACCTTTGAAAAATACGAACTTGTTTTCATTCCTAGAGCACTTAGTCATTTAGAAATTGAACTCGCTTTCAATGCCACTAACTGTCAAATACCTGAGATAAATGAACAGCTTAGCGTAAAGGTAAAACACAGGCCTGCAGTGCCTGAAAACGAATATCACTGGCAAGTGTTTGATTCTGACCAACACATAGACGATTTCTTAAAAACAGAAAATGATTTCGCCATACCAATATCAGAATCTAGCCATAAAGAAAACTTTTATATATCGAAGAAATCCCAGAAACTGAAATAACACATTCTGCTGATGTAAATCATTATGAGAATCTGTTTGAAGCAGATTTAATTGACAACGCGGACCAAGAAAACCTGGAAGTTTTATAATGTAAGAATGGTTCAATTCCAAGAGGTCTCTCACCTTTGGAACACCTTTTTGACTGTAATGATGTAGCCAAAGAACCAAAAGTGGAGCCTGTGGAAACAAACGCGGAAGAACATAACATAGGCAGCCTAGCAGAACCCAAGATGATTAAACTGTCCAACACTCTTCCAGCTCACATAAAGTCTCGATACATAGAGTTGTTTAAAGAGTTTAAAGATGTTTTTTCCTGGGCATACACAGATCTGAAATATTATGATACTAGCATCATTCAGCACAAGATTCCCCTGAAGGAAAATCAAAAGCCTTTCAAAAAAAACTGAGGAGAATAACCCACTTTTATTACCTTTAGTTAAGGCAGAGATTGAAAATATGCATGCTACTAGGATCATTGTACCAATTCGATATTCAGAGTGGGTATCAAATTTAGTTTCTGTTAGAAAGAAAACATGAGAAATCAGACTCTGTATTGACTTCAGAAATTTAAACAGAGCCTCTCTAAAGGACAATTACCCCTTACCCAAGATGGACCATATACTTCAGAGGGTAGTTGGGTCAAAAAGGATATCACTCTTAGATGGGTTCTCGGGTTACAACCAGGTGTTAGTGCTCCCAAGTGATCAAATCAAAACTGCTTTTACCACATCTTGGGGCACCTTTATGTATGTCAAAATGCCTTTTGGGTTAATGAATGCAGGGGCCACCTTCCAAAGGGCCATGGATATAGCCTTTTCGGAAGATATTGGCTATTTTATAATTATTTACCTTGATGACATAACCGTTTTTTCAAAAACTGATGAGGAACATTTGATTCACCTAAGAAAAGTTTTTGAGAAGTGTAGGAAATTTGGCTTGTCACTGAATCCCAAGAAGACACTCTTTGGTCTCCAAGAAGGTAAACTTCTTGGCCATATAATTTCAGAAGAGGGAATCAAAATAGACCCTACAAGGATAGATGGCATATTACAAATCAACCATCCATCTATAGCAGACCAGAGAAGAAGTTTATGAGAGAACACAGTTGGTTCAAGAGAATATGAAGAAACTGTTTGATAAGAGAACCAAGGCAGACAATTTCCAATCTGGAAATGTCGTTCTTAAGTGGGATTCAAGAAGATAAGATAAGGGAAAACATGGCAAGTTTGAGAACTTGTGGAAAGGGCCTTATAATATTCATGCTGAGAGGGGTCACAATGCATTTTTCTTGAAAGAATTGAATGGAGAAGATCTGTATGGAGGTTCTGTCAATGGCAGGATGCTCAAGCATTACTTCTGCCAAGAATATTGAGTTTCAAAGCATTTTATTTTTCATTGTAAATATCATAGTCTAACCATTGCATTTAAAAGTTAGAAAAATCAAAAAATACAAAAACAATGAAAGAAACAAAAGAGGGAAGATTGTAAAAGAAATAAAGGTATAGCCCCATACCAAAAAAGAGAAACAAATTCTGAAAGTGTGCAAGCTCAAATGCCACTCCTGAAGAACACACTTCTAGTTAGTCAAACAGCATAATCCTGACTAATTAGTTTTAAATTTTCTGCTGATAGGATAGTAAATTCGATTTGCCAAACTGTCTAAACTTGACTTATCAGTAGATAGATTAGGTTAGATATTAAAGGTTAAAACAGCTCAAAATCTGAACCAGAGAGAAAGGAAGAAACAACTCAAATAAGAGTCAAATCAAAGCTGTAAAAGGATGAAGGAAGTGCTTTGAATTTTCAGATCTTAAGCCTTCATCATTTTGATTTAATTTTCTGAAAATAATAATCTATATGCAGCTTGTTTTTATGCCATAGATCAACATCAAGTTAGACCGTTCAATCCTGACTTGTATGCTTTTTAAATTTTCTGCTTTAGAAATTAGAGAATAAAAATCTGTTAGACTATTTAATCCTAACATATTAGTAGATTAGGTAGAGAAGCATATGAACTCAACTGTTTAATCTGAGTTTATGAAGAAATAAGTAGTAGAAATAGATTAGATTTTCTGCTTTCAAAAGAATAAAATGTTGTAAGAAAGGTTGCCAATCCAAGTGCACTTTCAGGAAGAAAAAATGTTAGATCAATAGGATTGGGTAGGTAGAAAGCTTGTTGATAAAAGATCCATTGTTTTCCATGGCTGTTAACATTTCTAGAGCAGAAGAAGATCATCCCAGCAAAGGAAGGGCAGCCCAATGGATGAGACAACTGATCAGCCTCTCAGAGAATGCAAGTCTGAAGTTCTTGATGCCTTCAAGAAGGCACCATTCCCAAGTGGAGCCACTGTTAGCCACCTATAAAAATTTTCATATCAAATGGTGGCTAAAACATTTTTTGGAGCCTTCAAGGAACATATTTTATTGCAAAAAGTGTTATCTCTTGAAGACTCATGAAGGCATCTGGTCATTAGTCTTAATCTTCACTATTGTTCCCATTTCATACTCTGAAAATTCTGATGTTTCCATAAGTGAAAATACTGCTGCAAAGACCTTTTTTTCCCTCCTTCCACCACAAAAATAACCTTCACTTTTTACCCCTTTCACTCCCATAAATTCCTCTATTTTTCATTTTCCCCTGCTCATATTTCATGAAATCCCCTTTACAGAGTTTAAAACTTCTCTTTTTACTCTGTTGAAACCCTCGAATCGCTTTGAAAAACATTGAAAATCCATAAAAAATCCATGTTTTATGTTTCAGGCTTTAGCCCCCTTCGGCTAAGCCCCCTAACAACTTCCCCACATGTGCCCTTGCCCTAAGAACCAGGTGCTAGTCCCATCAGCACTTATCACATCGGAATGAATCAATGAGTGCAAGTCTTTATGTTTCACGGAGGTTCCGACACAATTAAGCCCAAGCCCGAAGGTCCGATCCTGATTGGCCCATATATACATAAGCCTCGAGCCTATTAATGTTCCATGTAGACCAGGCCTCGCAACCGAGCGCCCATCGCATCAGAATTTTTCCTTTATATGTGGTTTAATGTTCTCCCCACCTACGATTGCGATGGCCCGATCGCGCAATCGCATCGGCCCTCCTCCGATCGCACTGATCGCATCACCTCACCTCCGATTGCTGATTGCGATCCCCCGATGCATCTCCCGCCGTCGATCTGACCTGCAGATCGACGGATTACATTTGATCACATCGCAAATTGTCATCGGGCGTGTTTGTTTGTTCGCCCCGTTCGTTGATCTCCTGATTTAATATCCACCGTCGATCTTTGTGGGTCTAGTCGCATCCGACAGTCCAGATTTTTTACGAACCCCATTCGCCTTTTTAATACATTTTTCTCCCCCAAAGGTTTTTTAACCTCTTTTCCTTGTAATTTCCGCTATTTTTCTATAATGTGATTCCTTCACATTATTATTGCCTCGATTAATCTTGACCGTCAATCAAAACAAATCTATGGCCCAGACTTAATCCTATGCATCATTCTTCCAACCGTTCTCTTTGATCCCCGCAAGCTAAACTCCACCATTGGATGTTTTCATCCAACGGCTGCGACCTAATACGAGACCTCTGAAGCAGACTTACCCAATAAACGTAGGATTTTATAATAATTGTGTGTTTTTTGTAGGATCTGATGGATTTCTCATATTTTAAAAAGGAAAATTAAAGCCAAAGGATGACAGTACTTCAGGCCTTGTTTATTAAAAGGTATCCATTTAAAAGGTTTCAATGCCATGCTTCGTTGGTGCATCATGAGCGCTGATACCATAAGAACCCTCCGCGGATCTGCACATCAACAAGACACAGTGAAGATTAATATAATCAAAGAGTATCAGACCTACAGCATGGAATCAAAGTGGAAAAATATTTGAAAACTGTTAACATAGTCTGGAGGGATTAAGACATTAATTTGACTAAATCAAAGACTTGATTCATGATTAAAGAAATTTTGAAGACCAGAAGACAGAGATTAGGCTTCATTAAGCCTAAAACACAGAATTCGAGTATATTAAAGGTGTTTTAGGTTATAATAATAAATATCTATCAGTTCGAAAAGCCTACGCTGCCACATCAGGGGAAAATTGAATCCCCCAGCTACCACAAAGCCACCTACAACCTCAAAGTAATCAAAAGGAGGCCGAGTTATTACTAGACCAGGAGAATTTGCATCAATGCAGCTGAACAGTTAATCCAACCAAAGGAAGTTATTGTAAACTGTCAGCAGAATTTATTATAAGGATAACGAAGAGCCTTAAAGTCAACAAATTATTTCCAGCAAGCTTAATAGTTAATGAAAACCAATTAATACAGGAGAAATATTAGAATGTTCTCCATTAAGCCCCTCAAAGGCCGAGAGATAGTAAACTATATTAATTGAACTTATAAGATATTTTATCCCATTCCACCTCCTCATTTCTTCTATAAAAACTTCTGAAGAAGATGAGATAGGGGTTGGTTGTTGTTTGATCACTAGTTGTAATACTGAAACTCTCTGAAACAATACATAGTCTGTTGAAGTTGAAGAAGAAACTGAAGTCTTGGAAGCCTTGATGATGTTGTTGCATGCTTTTTCCTGAGAAGGCTCTATCATTGGATCCATGAGCTCGGCTGTTGGTGAAGTATTCTAAACTGTTTAATGTTTTCTCCTATTTTCATTCTGTTCCATAATTTCTTACTACTGTAGGTTGAAAGTTTTAGGCTAAGAAATGACTCCTGGAAGCACCTTAGACCTATTCATCCTTCACTATTTTATTTTTTCTTCTGCTAAGGTATTTTAGAGTCTTCAATCTCTCTCTTCAGTCCTCATGCTTGTTTATTTCTATAATAGCTCAAATAGTTGGTTTCAACATGATTTATGGTTCTCCCTGCTTGTCTGCTATCACTTGAAAGCTGTTATTGAAGTCTCCCTTTGAAGTACCATTGTTTAAAGTTAGTCAAAGAGGTTTGTTTCGATCTTGCCCTTTGTCATTGCTTGAATAGTTTTTTTGAAGGTCTTTATAGTTGTGACCATAGATGTATTAAGTGTTCCCTCTTATATGAATGCAATTATCAGTGAATATTTTATGTTTTCTAAGTCCTTTGAAATAAAATCTTTGAGGAAATAGGGTGTTCCCCGATTCTTAGATTTCATTTTAAAAGTTGTTTTGAAATCATTATTTGCTTAAAGGTGTGATTTGTAGAATTTATGATTAGCCCTGTCTATCAAAAATATTTTTATTGTTCAAATTATGTTTTCAAATTCCCTTCGTTGAGAATCAAATTTCTCTTTCCAAATCATTGATGTCCATCTCATTCCAAAACCAAAGGATCCTGTGGCCAAGTTAGATTTTCCCTCTGATATCCCATATCCATTGATGAGTATGTTATGACCTCTTCTTGACTCCATTGCCCAATGAACCAGATGTTTCTCCATTATATATATCTTTCCTAGACCTTTCATGTTTTGCTATATCAATTCAACCAAACAAACAAACAAACACCTGCACTTAATAACTAGTCTAAAACCAATACTCAAAGCACACTAGATAAACCTGTGCAAACGAAAATTTGAGAGATCCCTCTCTGAGAACAGGAGGACTAGATCCTGGAACTCTAAAGAATGATTTTGATGTTGCCTTGTCTTTTGATTTTCCAAACTATCAAAACATGGGACACCAACAGTGTGGTCTTCTTACTTCCCATAACATGGGAATCAATGAGGTCTGCATTTTTGGTGATTCTAAAATCATCATCGATGTTGTGGTTTGGATTGCTACACTATCTTCTCCAAGAACACAGGGTTGGCTCCTGAGAAATCAGCAGTTGTGGTCTAAAATGAACAAGCCGCCTATAAACCACATCTTCAGAGAAAATAACACTAGAGCTGATGGACTCTCTAAAAAGGGTCTTGGTATGAATTTTGGTATTATGCAAGTAAATAAATTCAGGAATGGATAATGCATATGGGCCATCGAAATCCCCATCCCTTAATCCCAAAGACTGGGGATTTCTTGGCAAGTTACATCAAGCGAGCCTGCTAGGGGAGCCTCATGTGTTATCATTGCAGGTTTTATGTGTGCGGAATCGACTGCAAGCGAGCCGAGTTCTATTGTTGTTCTTTTTGTTTCTAATGGTTTTAATCCTTGGATCATAGGGGATGAACATAATGGTGTTTTTTGTTTCGTAATTATGTTATAGTCATATACTGACGCTTTCTCTATGTCTAAGAATATATTGTTGTATGGAACTGATATGTGGATTTTCACTCTGTTTATTTCTGATTATGGATAGAGACTTTCTAGCATGAGGATCTCAATATGATATTTCAGACAATGTTTTGACAATATGTATTGTTTGTATTTTAATAGACAACAGTTTTTTTCTTCTGAAAAAAAAATACGTTAAAGTGTGCTTTCTGTTTACAACTCATTTTTATCTACAACTAATTCCTATTCCAATTTAATTTATATATAATACTCACTGTAAATATTACTCCTAATTTGTAAATTGAATAAATTTTCAAAATCAATATCCCACGACTTTACAAAAAAATAACAAAACTAGATGTGCCCACTACTTTTAGTAAGGTTTAGGAGATGCTCACTTCAAATTAGAAAGATTTGTAACTTCCTCCATGGTCAATTAAAATTGAAACCTTTTGAAACTTCTATTTTGTCGCCATTATTCCAAACGTGAAACCAAAGAATACTGTGAAACTTTGCACTGCTATTACTTGAATGGACAATATAATATAAATGTGTACTGACTTGATCTGATTTTATGTGTGTTCCTCCAACTGGCTATGCAGAGATGAAGCTTATCCATGAAAACAGGAATAATTTTTAGTTCTCGAAAATTTGGTGATCGAAGATGCAGAGGCTAAGAACATTGCAAGATGTACCTTGCATCATCTCAAAGATGGCCTCTTTGCAATCCTTGGTGATGACGTACTGTGACAGCGTGTGGAAAAAAGAGTTGCTTGCATTGATAATTTAGCGAGTCTAAAGCAGCTATAAACATTGCATCTTCAAAATAATGGGAAAATTATCAGTGAGGGGACATTTGGGAGTATGATCAAAATGGAGACTTTATATGTGGTCCTCACAGAGACGGAAAACTTACTAGGTGACTTTAGTAAGATTTCAAAGTTGAGAAGACTTTCACATCTCACATGGTTACAATGGGGAGCCATTTTTGTGATCTTCAAAATCTGAGATATCTTCAATTGGGTGGATGTGATAAGCTGGAAGAACTTCCACATGTGTAGAAGATGAGGAGTTTGAAGAAATTGGGGATTTATAGTTGTCCTATGTTGAGGCATGTTCCCAGAGAATTTCAGTGCAAAGGGGCATTTCCTTCATTGGAAATTTTTTCTCTTGCTTCTTTACCGGAATTGGAAGAGTTACCAGAGGTAGAAGTGGAGGCAATGCCTTTACTCCAAGTTTTGACTATAATGATATGTCCTTGTTCAAAAATATTATCAGAAAGTTATTTTCAGTTAAAAGACACTTAAAACAATAAAAAATTACAGTAACTCAATATAAATAAATAATTTAAAGAATTACAAAGAAAATAAAATAGAAGTGGTCACAAAGTCTGAGGACAACATCCAAAAAGTGATGGGAATTATAAATTTTTTCGAGGAAATTTTTATTGGAAGTAACTTCTATAGTACAGATACTTGGGGAAACGGATATTTCCTATCCGTTGTCGGTCTTCTTGGTGACACATTCTTTTGGTGAGATATTTTTAATATATGTTTTGTAAATTGTAATAATATGACAGTTTTCCCGATGTGTTATTTAAATTTTAAAATGAATAAAATGGTTTTTATATAATGTTATTAGTGGATTTAATTGCAATATAAATTTAGTAAAATAATAATTATATAGATTGCCTATTTTGAAATTGGGTATGTCTAACTCATATATTAATTTTATTTTTTAAGGCTTTTTAATTTTGGTTTTTTTTAAGGGTTTTTTTTAATTTTGGCAAGATGAGATGTATCATGAGATAAGTGTTTTTTTAATAATAATTTAAAATAAAGTTTATAATTTAGTTAGCTTTTAAAAATTTTAAATCTTGGCAAGATAAGATGTATCATGAAGTAATTATTTTGATTGGAAAAAAATGAAATGGTTTTCTTTGTTATAATACATATTTCTAAAATGTTAATATTTAGAGATAACTAGCCCAAAGACATAATCTTGTGACATGTTATTGTAATTCATAAGCATCAACCACTTGAGATAACCCACTAAATCGAATGGGTTTTTGTTTATGCAATATGAGCTACCAATTTTGTCATTTTCAAGCTCAAACCAAAGATTCTCGCCATTTTTTTCTAAATTTACAGAACAAGCATGTGTTACTAACATGCACACTAATAATATGCATTAATTTTTATTATATAAATCCATAACTATGCAAGCCTTCTCTCACCTTTAAATCTTTGTAAATAAAATCTTAGCATTAGAACTGATTTTCCTTTCCAAATCATGGAAACGCTCATAGGTTCCTCCCTTTCATGCAAGACTACCTAATGGTGCCTAGGATTCCATTTTGCGGGTTATATACCCCATAAATAGGGGATGTATCATGGTTGGAGGCCTTGTTCAAAGTGCTCGAGGCCTAGAATATTTATTTTCCTATGTATGTTCCTTGTTTTCCTTTTTGACCTTGGTTTATGGCGTTAGACCAACCATCAGTACTATCTACAACCAATTAATGATGACCATACCCCACTATAAGGCTAAAGAGCCTATAAAAAGGTCTTATGTGGTGTTTGAATGCATATTTCGCCATGATTGAGCCCAAAAGTCTTTGTTAAATTATAAATTACCTTGTTATACTTCTCTAACCATTATCAAGGCCAAAAGATCCATTATTATTAGTAAGACCATACTAATGTCCTTGAGTAAGCCCCTTATAGTTGAAATTTTCCAAAAATATAGAATGTTTTGTAGATTGTAGGTGTTTTTCATGCTAAGTAACTTCAAGAAGCATCATTTAGGGAAAACGGTCATTCTTGACATAGTGTCACATTATTTATAGCTATACACCCATTTCTAGCACACAAGTAACCTATTCATGGAACCCACAATACCCTTGGAGGAAATTCATAACCAAAAAATTTCTATTGTGGAAATTCAGACACTTATTCATGACAATTGAGTCTTAGAAGAAATTTTTAGGGCCAAGTGCTCCTATTTCCCTTCCTTGACTATGGTCATGAACTTAAGGCCCATCCATGATGCTTAATACCTCATTATAATTTTTTTATTCAACTAAAACATGAAAGATCCTTGAAGATGGCTCATGTAATTATTTATAGTTGTTTTTCATGGTGGTTGAAATCAAGAGTTCTGAATTAGAGACTAAGGTCATTATTCTAGAGAAAAAACTCAGAACCTCTGACGAGAACTTTAGGAGATTAAGGAAAGCTTTAGAGCCCAACCATCTTCAAGCAGTTTTGCAAGAAATTCCCATGGAGGTCCTACAACAATCAGTCGTGCAGAGATTAATCTTATTGATGAAAATTTTATAATGGGATAACATGAATCCTTTTCATTTCTCACAAATTTTGTGATAAAACATGCAAAGGATAAAAACATTAGCGTGCTTGGCAAGGGTGGATATGGGAAAAGTCTGATTCTCAAGATGCTCTTTAATAGCAAAAATCTATGCAATCACTTCAGTGACGATTTATTACTTCTCTAACTATTATCAAGGCCAAAAGATCCATTATTTTCTGTAATACCGTCCTAATGTCCTTGAGTAAGCCCCTTATAGTTGAAAGATGCAAAAAATATGTAATATTTTATATATTGTAGGTGTTTTTCATGCTAAGTAACTTCAAGAAGAATCATTTAGGAAAAAAGGTCATTCTTGACATAATGTCATATTAGTTATAGCTATAGACAAATTTTTGGCACACAATTAACCTATTCATGGAACCCACAACACGCTTGCAAGAAAATTCATAACCAAGAAATTTTTATTATGGCAATTTAGACACGTATTCATGACAATTGGGTCTTAGAAGAGATGTTTAGGGCCAAGTGCTCCTACTTCCCTTCCTTGACTCTGGCCATGAACTTAACGTCCATCCATGATGCTTAATACTTCATTATAAAAATTTTATTCAACTAAAACATGAAAGAGTCCTCAAAGATGGCTTATGTCATTATTTCTAGGTGTTTTCCATGGTGGTTGAACTCAAGAGTTCTCAATTAGAGGTTAAGGTCATTATTCCAGAGAAAAAACTCAGAGCCTCCGACGTGAACTTCAATAGATTAAGAATACCTTTGGAGCTCAAGCATCTTTAAGAAATTATGAAGGCACTTGCCATGGATGTCCTTCTACAATTGATCATGTGCAAAGATGAAGCTTATCAACGAACCTTTTATAATGGGACAAGAGGAAGCCTTTTCAGTTCTCGAAATTTTGGTGTTAAAGGATGAAGAGGCTAAGAACATTGGCATGCTTGGTAAGGGTGGATTTGGGAAAATACAAATTCTCAAGATTCTCTTCAATAGAGAAAAGGTACACAATCACTTCAGTGACAATTTATTACTTTGGTTGATTGTTTCGCAAAGTTCATGTGTTAAGAGTCTTAGGAAGGAACTCTGTGCATAAATAACTTTATAAAATGGTGCATATTTTCACCAGAATATGGATGAAGAAGGTGTAAACTTATTGTTGAATCAGAAATTACAACAAAGAGTTTTGCCATATCCTTCAATGATGTATGGGGAGAGCATGCTTTAGAATTGTTGGAGAAATTGGGTCTACAATGAGCTGTAAGGGATCACTCCAAGTCCGAAATTATTTTCATCTCCAAGGATTGCACTGCCCTATCAACAATGGGAATTTTAGATAAATACAAGAATTTTTTGAAGAGGATAGTTGAAAATTGTTTTCTTTTCACGCTTTTCCCTATAATAATTTAATTTTTCTTGCAAATATTGATGAAGATATTTCCAAACCTATGTGTCATAAGTGTGGAGGGCTTCCCATTGTAGTTAAAGTGGTAAGGTTTCCCATTGTAGTCAAACTGGTAAGGAGGGAAATGACCCACAATGCTCTTCAATTGAGTGGGGAAGAGACCTCCAAAGTCTACCAAAAGTAAAAAATGCTTATGAATTCCTGCGGTTGAGTTATGATTCTCTTGGCAAAGAGGACATTAATATGACATTGTGCTTTCTTTACATAGCCACTTGTTTCTTAAAAGGCCATGTTCTTAATCTTGAAATATCGATTATTTCCTAGCTAGCGGAAGGACTGCTATCACGAAGGTATTGCAAGAAGAGCATCACCTTAGCTACGAGCCATTTGAGATCGGACAAATTTATCTCAAAATTTTAATATATCGTTGTATAATTGAACTGATTATGATATATTTTGAAGGGAAAGTAGTATTCTTCAGGATCCACAACATGCTACAGGATCTGGAAGCATGTGTTGCCGAGGAAGAAGAAATTTTCTACTGCCATGTGGGGACAAACCTGATAGGATTGAATGAAAATTAGATCTCTCAACACATCTGAATATATTTGAGTGGGAAAAAATTAACATCACTTTCCAAGTCATTCATATCTCCACAAGTCTTGTCATTCATAATGATTTTCAACAAATATTTCACTATAATTCCAAAAATGGTCATGAAAAGTATGGTCTCTTAAAATTTTAAATTTGAGTAGGATGTCACTGAATCATTTCCATATAATGTGGGTTGTTTGAAACAACTATTATGGATGGATTTAAGCTACATACCCATAAAAAATCTCCCAGTATCTCTCACAAATAATTTAAACCTTGATATTCTCAGTCTTAGTGAAATCAACATCACACAATTACCATATGGTCTTCATAGTTTGGAAACTTGACATCCTGCAAGCTTCTCAACCCTATATTAGAAAAATAATCCTTGGGATTAAGGTTGGGTTAGTTTTTGTTATGCTGAGTGGTTATTAGAGTCCAAGAATACTCATAAACTGAATCAACAATTTCATTATGTATTTATATGTTCAATGTGTACATTATTCATTGAGATCAATTCTAAATATACGTTTAAATTTTGTTTCCAATTTGTTGTCTTACAATGGTATAATAGTGGGTAGTTCATCATCCCTATTGATTAAGTTGAGCCACTAGTTTTGTGTGGCCTCCCTCAGTGCTAGTGCTCCTTATTTATTAAACGTTGGAGTTTTTGAGCAGTTTTTCCATCACTACGAGGATCGATGACTGAGAAAAGTGAAAGTTTTTGTTTACCCGTTGAGAGAAGTTATGGTTGTTATACATCGCCTCCACATTGAGAGAATTTATAGAGATTATATATTCTATCATATCAGGAAAAGACTCCTTGAATGTCTCATCTCTTCAGTGCAATCTGTCTTAATATATTCATTCAAAGTTTGTAGAAGTTGGGCTGGATAAATTTTCAGGTAAATAACAAGTAAGAAATTAAAAAAAAAAATGTTTTGTAACTAGTGTGGCCTTTACAAGAACTTTTTTATTGAATAAGTGGATTAAGAATGTTTTCAAAAGGAAATTATGCAACTATTTACCTTTGTCAAAATAATTTGAAATTGATGGATGTTGTTGTAACTATTTAATAACATATATGTTATATATATATATATATATATATATATGGTATTTTTGTTGAAAATGCAACAAGATGATGGAGCTTAGTGAAATGAAGTCGCCTTCACTAAGTGGGCCCACAGGCTATTTTTGGCGCAAAGTCTATTTTTAGACTAAGTCTATTTTTAGACATATGGAGCATGGTCTAGGAGTTGCAGGATGCTATTCTTGGATGATTGGTCGAGTTGGTAAAAATAGATGGACCTCTATTTTTAGACATTGGGCGGAATCTATTTTTAGACTGCCGGGCTAAAAACAGAACAGTCAAATATTATTAGCTCTTAATAATATTTGGACTATAAACATTATCTTATTCTCGAGGACTTCTACTTGAGCTACTTTACGTGGCCCATGCAAATTGACAAAAGGAATTCACGCTATTCCTAGGGGGTTTGCTGAGTCAATGGCATGGTTGACTTCAGTTAGACTCATGTGGCAGAGTTTTGGTGGAGTTGATTGAGGAGTTGATGGAGTTGTGTTCGGTTTAACTTAGTTGAACTAGTTGTATTTAGTTTAACTGGCTAATACAGTAGAGATGAGTGGTGTGAATTAAATAATATTTAATTCACTAATTATTAACTCATTATTCAACCAAAGAACACATCAGTTAACACCAGTGCATGGACAGTTCAGTGAAGACCAGTGGAAGAGATAGGTGAAAGAGCCAGTTTGCTATTAGTTGCGACATTAGTTGTGCATGAGATTTGCACAAGAATTGGGGGAGATTGCCAATGAGGATTGCGCAGATCAAGCAAGTGGGATTCGAACTTGTATCTCTCATTACACCAACTTGGATTGCGCAGTATAGGTAGGAAATTAGTGGAGGAGTTTTGAACCCGTGACTTGTTCAAAACTGAGCTAGTTTGTGTGTAACTTTTGGAGATAGTACTGAGTACTTGTGAGGAGTATTGTGCTATGTATTGTTACATGTTCTCTTCCATATAATATACAAAATAGCTGGGGGTTTTCAGCTATAATATTTCCCCATTACATAATGCGTTATATGTGTGATGTGTTGATGATCGTATGATCGCATACCGCTTGTTTTATTTCCGCATGTGTGATGATTATGGTAGAAGAGGTTATGTGTTATACATGAATTCGAATTAGTGCGTGACCAGGATAATCTCGGTGAATAAATCTTCATTATTCAGAAAATTTCTACATGGTATCAGAGCAAATATTGATCATCATAGTGATTACAAATTTATTTCGGTAGACAGAGTTTGCATGCGGGCCAGGTAGCCTCTGGATCCATCCTTTCTTTGAAAGGTGATATATCCAGTAAATGCCCCTACAGTCGATCTCTGTGCTAGAAATAATTTGTTCTCAAGTGTAGATCGGAAGCGGTTGAGTTTTCAGCTTGTGGAATTTGAATTTGCAGATTTGTCTTCTTGGTGTCAAAGGCGAAGATGTCTTTCAACGGATTGTGACTAGAGTATGTTCTTGAGGCAGCTCGAATTATGTTGCATGGAAGGACAGGATGGAGGCGGTGTTGGATGACAATGGGCTGAAGGAGTTCATAGATGCTGAAGTCCCAAAGCCTGCTGATGCTGCTCAAGTTGAGGCTTGGCAAAAGAAGATGGTGAAATGTCGAAGGATTCTGTTGGAGGGCGTAAAGGATCACATTGTATCCAGCCTGCATGGAAAAGCTTCTCCATATTTGATGTGGAAAGCGCTGACAGATTTGTTCCAAAGCAAGAGTGACCAGAGGAAGTTGGTGCTCAAGGATAAACTCAGGAACATAAAAAATGGAGAAAGGCGACAGCATACCGAAGTACCTCACGAAGTTTGTCCAATGCAGGGATGAGCTGGGAAGTGTGGGGGTAACTATCGATGACGAGGACTTGGTGGACCTGGCTCTCCTTGGTCTTCCAAAGAGTTGGCATTCCTATCAGGACTCTGTCAATCGTCGGGAGAAATTTCCGGAATGGGAGCGACTTTGGTCAGATCTCATGCAAGAGGAGATAAGGCGGAGTACCAGGGACGGATCTTCATCAAAGGCAACCGATGAAGAAAATTGCGCTTTGGCTGCCAAAGCAAGGAAGGGGAAGAGCAAGAAAGCTTCTCAGTTTGGTGCAAAAGGCAAGAAGCAGGACATGTCCAAGGTGAAGTGCTTTCACTGTCACCAGCACGGACATTATGCCACAAATTGTCCGCAGAAAAAGAAAAATAAGCATGTTGCTGGATCTACAGCGGGAGAGGCCTTAGCCTCACAGTTTGAGCTGGATTTTTCACTGATCGCATGCTTGGTCTCAAGTGTGATGGGATTAGTATGGTTCTTGGACAGTGGTGTGTCTTTTCACATGACGGGAGATCGGGATTTGTTTTCAGATCTAGATGAAAAAGATCTTGGAGTGCACATCGAGATGGGCGATGATGGTAGATACAGTGCGACCAGTATTTGTACCATTTCCTTTGAGAGGGAGTCTGGTAAACCCTTCGGATTGAAGGATGTGATGCATGTTCCAGGATTGAAGAATAATTTGATCTCTGTGGTGATGTTAGAAGACAAGGGGTATGATGTTGTCTTCAGCGAGGGAAAGGCTTTCCTGCGCAATAAGACAACTGGAGAAACCTAGAAGATAGGGGTTCGAATCAAGAACCTTTATCAATTGCAAGTAGATGGCTGTGCAGAAATGGCATGCAAGGCGGAAGGAGTGGTGAGCCGGGATTATGGTGAGCTGTGGCACCGGAGATTGGGCCACCTTCACCATGGAGCTTTGAAGATATTGCAGCAGATTTCTACTGGGCTTCCTAAGGGCACTCTTGCGCAGTCAGATCAGTGCAAGGGGTGTACCTTAGGAAAATTTGTGAAAGCCACATTTCACGAGAAGGATAGTCGTGCCACGACGATCCTTGAGAGAGTTCACACAGATGTGTGTGGTCCTTTCTCAGTAGCTTCGACAACAAAGCACAATTACTATGTGATCTTTGTTGATGATTTCTCTCGAAAGTGCTGGATCTTCTTCATGCAGAAGAAGAGTGAGACATACTCTAAGTTCTGTGAGTTCAAAGCACTGGTCGAGAAGGAATCGGGGAAGAAAGTGAAGGCTTTTAGGAGCGACAATGGTGGTGAATTCATCTCTGGTGAATTCAAGGACTTTTGCAGCGCAGAAGGGATTCGAAGAGAGCTCATAGCTCCCCATAACCCACAGCAGAACGAGGTTGCTGAGCGGAAGAACATAACGATCGTGGGTGTTGCACGGGCGATGTTGCATGATCAGGGCCTACCCCTTCACTTGTGGGCTGAGGCATGCAATACTGCAGTATATGTGCAGAACCGTTGTCCTCACAAGATACTTGGCATGAGTACACCCGAGGAGGCGTTTTCTGGTAAGAGGCCTGATATTTCCCATTTGAGGATCTTTGGTTCACCTGTGTATGTGCATGTCACAAAGGATGCCAGAAAGAAGCTGGAGCCGACCGCAGAGGTTGGGATATTTGTGGGGTACACTGATATGCCCCACAACTATCGTGTGTATTTTCCAGACAATCGCAAGACTGTTGTGCGACGAGATATCAAATTTCAGGAGGAGAAAGCCATGCAGTGTTCGCTTGAGAGGGAGCCACACTTGCATGTAGATGAGGAGCTATTATTTCATAAGGATGAGCTTCAGGATGTGGATCAACCACAAGATGAAGTTCATGGAGTGGAAGAAACCACTCATGCAGCGCCAACCATCAGAGGGCGCAAGCGCACTATAGAAGCTAAGCGACTGGCTCAAGATGCAAAGAAGTTTGTAGGACCACCTACAGCACAGCGCAGACAGAGACAGACACCGGATCGGTACACTGGATACATGGCTCTTGTGAGAAAATGTGTCGTGACAGAGCCATCCTCTTTCGAGGAAGCTGTGGAGGACCCCGCATGGGTAGATGCCATGGTGGAAGAGTATGATTCGATTGTCAGAAACAGTGCATGGGAGATTGTCCTAAGACCGGAGGGGAAATCAGTGGTGGGTTCGCGATGGATCTACAAAGTGAAGCAGGCGGCTGACGGGAGTGTGGAGAAGTACAAGGCAAGATTTGTTGCCTGGGGCTTCTCACAGATTGAGGGGATCGATTATGAGGAGCCCTTTGTACCTGTCGCAAGGTATTCTTCCATAAGGACGATCCTAGCTCTCTCAGCGCAGATGGGATGGCACATCCATCAGATGAATGTGAAGACTGCGTTCCTCAACGGAGTCATTGAGGAGGATGTGTACATAGAGAAACCTGAAGGTTTCGAGATCTTCAGCAGTGAGTCGCATGTGTGCAGACTCAAGAGAGCACTGTACGGGTTGAAGCAAGCACCTCGTGCTTGGTACACACGGATAGACAGTTACTTCATCGGACTTGGATTCTCCAAGAGTGAGGCGGATCCTAACCTGTACCAGATTGTGGTGGAGGGGAAGTTGCTGATCATTGTACTGTATGTAGATGATCTGATTTTGACGGGTGATGAGCCGTTGATACTTTCATGCAAGGAGGATCTTGCTAGAGAGTTTGAGATGAAGGACTTGGGCCTCCTTCATTATTTCCTGGGATTGGAAATTTGGCAGCGCAGTGATGGACTGTTTGTTTCTCAGGGTAAGTATGCCGGGGAGATACTGGAGAAGTTCAACATGCATGGATGCAAGCCTGTTGATACTCCTCTTCCTGGAGGTTGGAGGAAGGAGGATGCTACTTCAGCGGAGGTAGTGGATGCCACTGTTTATCGACAGTTGGTGGGGTCGCTTATGTATCTGGTCAATACACGACCCAATATATGCTATGCTATTAACCAGCTTTCGTAAGCTATGTTTAAGCCTACCAAGCTCTTATGGAAGGCAGGCACGCATGTATTGCATTGTTCTAGAGGCACTCGGGACATGGACTTGGTACGTACAGAAGATGAGGTGAGGCTTTTGGCTTCACGGAGCAGATACAGGAGCCCAACGACCGAAAGAGCACATCCGGGAGGGATCTTCGCATCTGGCCCACGCAGCCTGCATGCCAGGAACAGAGATCCGTGGCAATAGTTCAGCGTAGGCCGAGCACATGGCATCAAGTTTGCGTATGCTAGGCGCTTCTTGGATGAGGAATATTCTCGGGGTCGGTTGTTCACGGTCACACTTGGAGCTCATCGAGATTTATTGTGATAACTAGATCTCGCACTGCTCTCGGCTAATCTAGTATTTCACCTCCCAAGTCCAACACATCGATCGTGTAACACATTCGTATATTGTGTGGGCTGGAGAATCATGTTACTTTCATCCATTCCTACGGAGGATCAGGATGCCGACATCTTGACGAAGGCGCTCACCAGGAGCAAATTCGAATACCACAGAGGTAGGATAGGGGTTGCAGATAATCCATATCTTGTTGAGAGGGAGTGTTGAGATTGCAACAAGATGATGAGCTTAGTGGAAAGGAGTCGCCTTCACTAAGTGGGCCCACAGGCTATTTTTTGCGCAAAGTCTATTTTAGACTATGGGATAAGGGTCTAGAGCGTGATATTCTTGGATGATTGGTCGAGTTGGTAAAAATATATGGACCTCTATTTTTAGACATTGGGCGGAATCTATTTTTAGACTGCCGGGCTAAAAATAGAACAGTGAAATATTATTAACTCTTAATAATATTTGGACTATAAACATTGTCTTATTCTCTTGGAGCACTTCAATTTGAGCTACAGATGTGGCCCATGCAGCTGACAAAGGAATTACGCTATTCCTAGGGGTTTGGTTGAGCTAATGCATGGTTGACTTCAGTTAGACTCATGTGGCAAAGTTTTGGTGGAGTTGATTGAAAAGTTGATGGAGTTGTGTTCGGGTTAACTTAGTTGAACTAGTTGTATTTAGTTTAACTGGCTAATACACTAGAGATGAGTGGTCTGAATTAAATATTATTTAATTCACTAATTATTAACTCATTATTCAACTAAAGAACACATCATTAAACAGCAGTGCATGGACAGTTCAGTGAAGACCAGTGGAAGAGATAGGTGAAAGAGCCAGTTTGCTATTAGTTGCGACATTAGTTGTGCATGAGATTTGCACAAGCATTGGAGGAGATTTCCAATGAGGATTGCGCAGATCAAGCCAGTGGGATTCGAACTTGGATCTCTCATTACACCAACTTGGATTGCGCAGTAGAGGCAGGCAATTAGTGGAGGATTTTTGAACCCGTGACTTGTTCAAAACTGAGCTAGTTTGTGTGTAACTTTTGGAGATAGTACTGAGTACTTGTGAGGAGTATTGTGCTATGTATTGTTACATGTTCTCTTCCATATAATATACAAAATAACTGGGGGTTTTCAGCTATAAGATTTCCCCATTACATACTGCGTTATATGTGTGATGATTTGATGTTCTTATGATCGCATACCACTTGTTTTATTTCCGCATGTGATGATCAAATTGTAGAAGAGGTTATGTGTTATACATGAATTCGAATTAGTGTGTGACCAGGATAATCTCGGTGGATAAATCTTCATTATTCAGCAAATTTCTACAATTTTTTCGTCAAATACATTGGTGTAAGGATTTACATCTCAAAGTGATGCCTTCTAAATTCAAATTCTGAGCCGGGATCAAATTTATAAATGCAATTTATGAATGAATTGTTGTTTGAATTTATGAATGAATGATCCTCATGGAAGTGATCTGTGAAAAGCGCTGAAAACTAGTCTCATAGATGGCCTATAGCTCCAGTTCACTGCAATGAATGAATCAAGCAACTGAAACATTCCTTCTGGGAGGAGAGTAGATGTTCGTTTTTATTTACAAGGACCACAAGAGGCTTATAGGCATTGACATAGTATCAGGTATGAGAATGATTAAATTTCGCGACTGGGTTTGTAGATGTTGTTTCAGTTTTAATTTTTGTGTTTATGGGAAAGTGAAAGAAACCTGAACCGATAATAAATTGGTAGCGCGATGATGATAATAAATTGGCAGCATGGTTATGAAGTTTATCAATTGTCTTTCGAAAAGAAAGGTGAGGTCATGATAGACTTTGGGTAGCAGGAGTAGCAATGTGCAAGAAATAATACACGAATTTTTTCATGGGCTCCTTGATTTTGAATTCAATTCCTATGCAAAGGAAGTCAAGTCATTGGTAACCTTGAGGGTTATAATGTATATGGCTTGCATTTATATTCGATTTTTTTATCATATTCTTGGAAATGATCTGATTTTGTCCTGGATATTCCAAAGGAATTCTCACCCCTATCATTGACTAAATGTGATAAAGCTGTGAATTGTTGGCATTTGTGAATCTCTGTGCATGAAGTGTTTTGAATTTTTGATGATCGTGGCTGAAGTGTAAAGAGAATAGAGCGAAGAGTCTTGTTTGTGGAGTTTATCAAAGTTGTAGAAATATTTATTATTGTTCGTCCCACGGATTCTCACAAGTGTGTGATTGCATAGACATGGTCAGCTTGCTTGAAGAACATGGACTCCTATTGATTGGCTAGAAAGGGTGTGCGCCTTGCCATAAAAATGGGTCAGTGTGTTTTATTATCTCTGAAAATCTTATTCAACGTGTTTAATTATCTCTAAAAATACAATTTTTTTTATTGTTTCATTCAATTCTTGACATTCGAACTAAATAGCAAAGGGTGGCTCACTAAATTTAGGCCAAAGTGCATTCAACAAACTATACAATTGCAATTTCAAGATTGCATGCATCCAAGAACTTTTTGAATAGTAAAACATTTGCTACTAATGGAAGAATTTACTTTTATACAGTAATGGCTGGACTTTAATCAATCAATCACATCATTCAAGGTTAGGCCTCTTAATGAAGGAGGAATTGTGGAAGTGTTATAAGCAAGCAAATGTTATCACATTAAAGAAAAACTAGTTTGTTATATCTTATGCATTTTTGTTTTCATTTTACATTGTAAATGGTTTCATTTTCAGTTGAACCTGACACCTCCAATTGACTAAAAATGACTCAAATTAAAAGTGTATTAGAATTTTTAAATAATCTCATTATTTCTATTGCTAATGAAACTATAAATATCAGTAAAGTAAGTCTTGTTGATATTCGAGTCCATGTACATGATGCATTAGAGACAGTTGAATTTCTCCATATTGAGTCTCAAGTATCGAGACGATCTTAATTCCAAACAAAAATCGAAGAGTTATGAATCCATTTTAGGAGAAAATTTGGATACAGATAAAGGTCATGATCTGAAATCTGTTATAATACCATGAGAATAAATTACACATAAGAAAATTATAACTGTCATTGGATATGGTAAAGATGTTTCTTTTGATGTGCCTAATTTTTGTAAACCTATACAATTTCGTAGTTCTATATTTCTATATGGTATTGTTCCAGAACAAATTAATCGATGCCAGCATTGTGATAGAGTTGGACATGTGAAATATTAGTGTTTTTATCTTCACTCATGTGAGCATTATGGGAAGTGAAATGACAATTCAAACATATGTTCTAAAAATAAGACTATTGCAAAGGAGAAACTAATTTTGGATGGATTTCTTCTTGGGATTGGTCGAAAACAACCAAGAATATTTATAGGTCATACCGAAATATATGTTCAAGAGTGTTGACCAACCTTGCAGTCATGAAGAATACTTCATCTTTTCACCCTGTGTTTCACAAGGTGGGAATTGTTGATGGACTACTACAGGTTCAAAGATTTGTCAAGCAAGCCTGAGTCAGAGATCCACAAGTGAGTCTAAGCCACAACCTTTACTATTTAGATCCAAAGTTGTAGCCATAGAGAATTTAGTGTTTTCTCAATGAGTTGTTTGTGAACAAACACTTCCAGATTCATTTAGAAATGTTTGAGGAACTGCATTGATAGTTCTAGAGTTAGTGATCACATTAAAACCACATTTTTGGTTGTTCTGAGAACTACTATGAAGGTTCCAAATTTGGTATTGGTTGAGACCCTGAGTTATTCCACATTAGTTTCTGGTCATCCTTAAAAACCATTTATGAGAGACATTCAACTCTTGTCTCAGATGCATTTTTTCTCATTTTTAGCTCTCATTCTTGGGCTTTGAAACATCTCTTTGAATTAAGAGGGGAATGTTAGACAACTAATCCTTGGGATTACGGTTGGGTTAGTTTATGTTACAGTGTTTGGTTATTAGAGTCGAAGAATACTTGGAAACTGAATCGACGATTTCATTATGTAATTATATGTACAATGTGTACATTATTAATTAGGACCAATTATTAATATATGTTTGAATTTGGTTTCCAATTTTTTGTCTTACACCTTCAATCTTGTAAATATTTGCAATAATTGCCTTGTAGCATCTCAGAGATTACCTCTTTGCAATCCTTTTTGATGATGGGCTCTGAAAGCTTGTGGGAAAAATTCATTAGATTCAAATGGAAAGAGATTTCTTGCATTGATAATTTAGTGCAACTAAAAGCATTTCATCTACAAAATAATGGGAAGATTATTAGTGAGGTAACATTTGGGAGTATGATCGAAATGGAGACTTTACTTTTGTTACTCATAGAGATGGAAAATTTACAGGTTGACATGGCTAAGATGTCAAAGTTGAGAAGACTCTCACTGGTATGCTTTGATTTGGTTAAAATGAAGAGAATTTTCTGTGATCCTCAAAATATGAGGTATCTTCATTTTTTGGGTGCAATAAGTTGGAAGAAATTCCACATTTGCAGATGCTGAGGAGTTTGAGGAAACTAGATATTTATAATTGTCCTATGTTTAGGCATCTTTCCAAATAAATTGCCCGCAGAGGGGCATTTCATTCCTTGGAAATATTTTCCTTTATTTTTTACCTGGATTGGAAGAGTTACCAGTGTTAAAAGAGAAAGCAATTCCTTTACTCCAAGTTTTTACTAAAATGATATGTCCCCCTTTAAAAATATTATTAGAAAGTTATTTAAATTTAAAAACACTTAAAATAATAAAAGTTTACAGTGACTGAATATTAATAAAAAATTTAAAAAATATAAAGAAAATAAAATAAATGTGGTACCCTCTTGGATCCGGGTGACAACTCAGGCGAGAGGTCCAGCGCCCATGCCACATGTGAGGCCCACTCTCCCACAGAAAATGATGACACTCCTCGGTCTGGAATGACAACGCCGTGAATCGATGCTAGCACTTCATAGCCACAAGTGACGGTTAATGCAATTAATGCATTCATAAGCCATGAACTTGACTCACTGCTCAATGATCAAGGCCTTAAGTCCTCCCCCACTCTCTATGTCTCACATTTTCCTCCTGTGCTGCTCCATCTCAGCTCTCCCTCACAGATCTGCCCACCCTCTGCGTCTCAGCCCCTATCTCGCTTCCAATTTCACCTGTAGCTCCATGGCCCCTTGTGAGCGACAGAAGCAAGGCCATGGAAATGTCAGAGGCTCTCTTCTGGCTCATCTGCAACGTGACACAACGCTCAGGGATTTCTCCATCGATCATGAGCCCTCCTGCTCCTCTAATGCCCTGTGTACAACTTCACCCTCTGCTCCCTCTGGTGCAGAAGCCTCCCTCATCTCCAACTTTGACCCCTCTCTGCAAATCCCACCTAGAGTCAAGTGTAAATATTGCAAGTCGACCATCCCTGCTCTCTGTCGCCTCCTCCAAAGAAGCTTGAGCGAATGCTTATAAAGGCCTCCTCAATGTACATTCCAAAGCTCTGGAATTTTTCTGCTGATGGAATTTGGAGCAGGGTTAATGAGAATGAGGCTCTGCCCAAGGTTTTGTACATCTTCATTGACGACGAGGAAGAAATAGCATGAATTTATGGATGCCCAGTAACAGAGGAAGAACTAACAAGGCCTGAAGCAGACTAGAATGAAGATAACAACAAAGCCTGAATGTCATAGTTTTTGCGCCATAGTTCTCTTTTGGATATATCTGAAATTTTTAGTTTTTCTAGTGTTCAATAGTGTTTTAGAAAGGCTAGTTGTTTCAGACTTCTCTAGATTGTTAATGGGTCGGTTTCCCTGTCAAGGGAAACCCCTTCTTTTGCTATTTTGGAGACAAATGCGAGCAGGAATAGGTTAAATTCCTCAGATATGACTGTGGACTATTTTATGTTTTGCTAATTAATATAATTTAGACCAACTTACAAAAAAAAAATGTGATACCAGAGTTTGAGCACAACATTCAAAATTTTTTGGAAATGGTCAAGATTATCGTGAAAAGATAAAAGTAAAGAATAACTCTGAACCTAAATACAATTATTTTATAACATATTATTATTAAAAATAATAAAAAAATACAATTTTATACCATGGAAAAGAAAGAAACTTGGAATAAAATCAGATGCATTAAATCTCTGCATGTACTATAATTCCTTTTCAAAAGAGAAAGGCAAGAAGATAGGAAATTAGAATATTTTTTAAGAGATAGCCCTCTAAAATAAAAAGAGGTGTGCCCACGCTTGGCTTTGTAATTCATAATGTATTTTATATATATAATAAACTAAACCGTGAGGCTATTGCTAATGTCTAAATGGAACAACTCTTTCCTCATGCTACGGATAGAAACGACTTGAAAAACGAAACCAGATGTGCCCATTCCTGTCCGTAAGGTTGCTAAGATGCTCACTTCAAATTAGAAAGCTTCTTCTATGGCCAATTAAAATTAGAAAGCTTATTAACTTCCTCTATGGTCAATTAAAATTGAAATTGAAAGCTTTTAGACATTTAATGCTTTGGCCATTATTTTGTCCAAACGTGAAACCATCTGAACGCTTTAGATTCGAAAATGGAGATGAAATTAATGTGAAAAGTTAATTTCGAAATTAAATGGAAGAGTATTTATTTAGTTATAAATAAGATATTTTCATCAAAATTAGAAGTATACAAATTTAGAAAAAAACTCTCTTGTTATTCTTATTTATATGTAGGTTGTTGTCAACAAAAAAATTATACACATTATGTTAGAACTAATTCCTCCTCTCAACCACTCCCCTGGGTGTATATATATATATATAATTTTTTGGGGGAAGTCCTTACTAAACGCTCATGCTATTCTGAATTTGAAACCGAAATTACTTTTCAAATTCAATGTCTCTCGTGCTACGATCAAAACGACTTATAAAAATAAAACTATATGGGCCCACTGCTTTCAAACGACTTATAAAAATAAAATTATATGGGCCCACTGCTTTCCATAAGTTTTACCAACAAGATGCTCACTTAAAATTAGAAGGCTTCTTAACTTCTTCCATGGTCAATTCAAATTTTAGACATTCAATCCTGTGGCTCTTATTCCAAAAGTGAAACCAAAGAATCAGAAAATGTTGCGAAAATTTGCACTACCAGTTCTTGAATGACCAAAATAATATAAATCGGTAATGACTTGATCTTCTTTGTGTGTTAGACATTATATTCCAAAGTCTTCACAAAGGCAGTGGGAATGGGCTCTAAACAGCGTCGTAGCCCTCACTCTCCGGATCAAACGACTTTAAAAAAAATAACAAAACTAGATGTGCCCGCTGCTTTCCGTAAGGTTTAGGAGATGCTCACTTCAAATTATAAAGATTCGTAACTTCCTCCATCGTCAATTAAAATTGAAACCTTTTGGAACTTCTATTCTATGGCCATTATTCCAAACGTGAAACCAAAGAACACTGCAACTTTGCACTGCTATTACTTGAATGGCCAATATAATATAAATGTGTACTAACTTTATCTGATTTTATTTGTGTGTTGGACATTATTTTCGAAAGATTCCACAATAGTACCTCTGTCATCTTCAGTTGAGTTCTTGGTTGCATTCTATATATTGCACTAGTCTTAGGAGTCAGTCATAAGTGTTATTCTGAATATTTTTCAAGATATAATCATCGGTCTGGAGGGGTGGTTTTGTAAGATTCCAAACAATAAAAATTTTGATAGATCTAAAACATCTTAGTGTTCTCATTTAATATAATCTTTCATCAAGAACCAGAACACAAGAAATGAAACCATTTTATTTATATTATTCACTGAAATTAAAATACATTCCCAGACCATAAAATCCTACAAATGGCATGCACAGCTGCTTGAAAATGACAAATATAGAAAACTGAAGCCCACTTGTGAATCTTGGATGGATCCACCACATAAACATCACCGCGGGGTTTTCGTCCCGAGATCAATAATAGAACTGGCCAAGCCAGGTTCTCAACCCAAACATAATAAGATAGATAATACCAGACTGATTCCAAATGCCTAGCTTCTCTCCCCTTTTATAGGCTTGATGGAATTTCTAGAGACCTTATTTTATTATTTTTTCTTGGAAACCAACAAAAAATACCATGGGTCAATACCATGAGAAAATACCACGATAAGTACCATGGATCAATTCTATCCACTTTGACTGGATCAAGAAAGGGAATATTACAAATCCTCCCACCCAAAGATTGCTTGTCCTCAAGCGATCCACTTCTATCCACAACAGAATAATTTGTACATTGATACCAGGATCCCATACAATCCGATGTACCCTCCATGTTGAATGGTCCTGAATGGATCCTCCAATACCTGGATCCCAAAAAATCCTCTGACCAATCCTCCCCTCAATAGATTTACCTGGATCCCAAACAATCCTTTCCGCAATGGATTCTCCTGGATCCCAATGCCACCTAAATCTTGGGACCTGTGGGTTATGGTACCATTTCAACTTTCCATCGTTGCCTACACCAAATGGTCCAAGCTGTAATTTTACCTTGGCTATGGGTATCCTCCAAATAATCAACCCATCAATAGAATACCAACTCATAATCTCTCGCCAATCCATACTTGGGAAAGAATGAATATCTGCAAATCTACTATGTTGATGTTGTTCCATGCTCGATTCATGCTGCTCTACTTGGTTACCCAACATGATGTATTTGGAGAACTCTACCCTGCTCTTCTCAATGTATAAAGGTGGGTTGTTGGTGTTACAAGCCTTATCTATGTATTCGTGTAGAGCGCTGCTATGGGACTCCCAATTGTACTCCTCATGCGGCCTTGTGAGGGACTTGAGTTGTTCCTCAATACTCGACAGCTTGGTCGATGATTTGGCACATTTCCCTATGAGTTCCTCAATTTTTATGTTCTCCTGTAAGACAGTGTCTCGGACTGTCCAGACTCTTTGCTTCAACAACATAAGACTTGTCTTGAAATGCATGATCCTCTCCTCATTTGATTCGCCTTGGGTGTATTCATCCTGGACCTCTTCACATGTGAGGATCAGTTTTCCATCCTCTCTGGTTGTCAAACATGGATGTACTGGTGGAATTTTTTCTATACCTGATTTCCCATACTCTTTATGGATGTCCTTCGTTGTATTTATAGATTCAACTACCACATCATCAGGAGGAATTTCATCTTTCCTTTCGTCATGTACTTCGTCATGCTGACTACTCAGCTTGTCGTGCAAGTTTCTCTGAAGAGCATGGTGTTGTTGCTCACCATTTGTACTTGACTGCTCAGATCCTTCATAGTCCTCTCTTGAAAACCAGCGAACCCATATATGGATGAATCCCCATGATCTAAAGAAGTCTCTAATTTTTCTATCCTTGTCGCCTCCTTATTATCTGGACATGAATGATCAAGTGCCCAAACTCCCTTGCATACAAAGCATAAGGCTTTCCTCCTTAGATCATTCTTGCTGTCTCCAGAAATATTTGTTAGTTCCTCCTTGGTTAACTTCTTTCTAAGTAGTTTGATGCTCTGTTTGATCAACCCCTCAACTAGTTCATAAGCAGCAGGTGATGCAATTAGCTCCTTCCTCCAAATGGCCAACAATTTGGATCTCAATTGTTCGCAGATGGCCCTATCTTCTCCTAAGATCAGAGACATGATCTTTTACATGTCTGTTTTGATGAAGTTTGGATGAGACGTTGTAATTCCATTGCAGAAGTATTGGAGCATCTGAAGGATTAAATCATCACACTCTAGATCTAGCATAAGCATACCAAATCTGAATTTCTCCATGCATTCCAAAATTGTGCGCTTCTGGAAAAAAGTAAGAACGGTGGTGTTGTCCAACCCTTGGAGTGCTTCTACCATTACCCGAAAAGTCCTCCTCATGATGTCGTCATTGTAGGGAAATAGCGGTGCTATTAAGGCTATGATTTTACTGAGACAAGAGGCGACTGTGAGTCTAACCTTTTCACAAGAATGCTCTAAGAACCTAGGTTGTATCAAAGCAAGCATGGATGGCTTCAAGGCCCAACTTGACCCTTCCCATTCTGATTTCTCTATCAAGCTCAAAGCCATATTTAATGTTTCTAGCTATAGGAGAACATCTTTTGACTTTGTACCCTGCAATTTGGATCCAAGATCAAAGAGACACTTACTTTCTACATCTTCCTTTCGAGTATCTTTTGACTGTTGAAGGATAACATGGACCTTTTGAGAGAAGGGCCTGTTGTTATGCTCTTGCTTCTGATTTGTATGTTTTTTCCATCTTTGATCCACAGAAGTATTGTAGCCCAAAGAACCGACTGATATATCATTATGTTGATTTTTGTGGCATTTCCAAAAATAAAATGACACAATTGGCATCAATGGATCTCAATACATAGCTAATGAGAAACCTGGGAATGATCCCTATCTAGCAATAACTTTCCAGCCTTTCAACAATGACCATATTTTCAAGAAAGATATGAATCTTCCATACACATGAATAAATATCATGGGTACATTTATTCATAAGAGGCTATATACAAGATATAAATGATTTTGTCAATCATGCCTTCAAATATTTCACAAATTTAACCCACAGACTTATAAATGATTTTCCCTTCAGTTATGTCTCCCAATAAAATAATTTACTGAAAAATAAAAATCCAACTAGGGTGATAAATATCACTGAAGTGAGAAATGTTGGCTAGGGTGAAAAATAAATTTCACCAAAGTTCCTTGCATAAAACTCTTAAGATGGTAGGATGCACAACTCTGATACCACTGTAAGATTCTAAACAATAAAAATTTTGATAGATCTAAAACATCTTCGTGTTGTCATTTAATACAATCTTTCATCAAGAACCAGAACAAAAGAAATGCAGCCATTTTATTTATATTATTCACTGAAAGTAAAATACATGCCCAGACCATAAAATCCTACAAATGGCATGCACAGTTGCTTGAAAATGACAAATATAAGAAATTGAAGCCCACTTGTGAATCTTGGATGGATCCACCACATAAACATCACCGCGTGGTTTTCGTCCTGGGATCAATAATAGAACTGGCCAGGCCAGGTTCTCAACCCAAACATAATAAGATAGATAATACTAGACTGATTCTAAATGCCTAGCTTCTCTCCCGTTTTATAGGCTTGATGGATTTTCTAGAGACCTTATTTTATTATTTTTTCTCGGGAACCAACAACAAATACCATGGATCAATACCATGAGAAAATACCACGGTAAGTACCATGGATCGATTCTATCCACTTTGACTGGATCAAGAAAGGAAATATTACAGTTTTGTTTTGTTATATAGGGGACTCCATATATATATTGCTTTATGTAGTGGAAGGGAATATTTTGAAAAGAAAAACCATGCTTGATCTGGGTTTTGTTTCTGGATTTATTTGTCTGGGTATCGACAAAGCGATCCAGCAGATCATTGATCGCATAAACATTGCAGTTTGGTGCGGAAAATAATTGGTGTCTCTTAACTATGTTGTAATGAAAATAGAGCCTCTAGTTAAGAAGATCCAGAGATACCACTAGGTAGTAAACAAGAAAAAGAAAGATAAGGTTTCTGCTGTCAGCAAATGGCTTAAAGATCTGGATGCCCTTCTCCAAGAAGCATCAGAGATGGCACGACGTTGCACAATACCAATGTGTAACGTCGTTCTTCATTGTCAAACTAGCATGAAGATCTCTGGTTTGATTTCACATATCAACGAACATCTCAAATTCTCCCCTTTGGTTGAGTTGGCCCAACTTCCAGATCTGTTAGAGGAACAAACTCGAAAGATTAAGGAACCCATAGAAGCCTTGCCTTCTTCAAGCAGTTGTGGAAGCACTTCCCAGGGCGGTCATGTTGTAACTAGCTATGCACAGATGAAGCTTATCAATTCTCGAAAATTTGGTGATCAAAGAACATTAGCGTGCTTGGAAAGGGTGGATCCGGGAAAACTCTAATTGTCAAGAAGCTTTTCAATAGCAAAAAGGTACGCAATTACTTTAGTGACAGTTTGTTACTTTGGTTGACTGTTTCGCAAAATCTGTCTGTTAAGAGTCTTAAGAATGAGCTCTATGCAAAAATAACTTTACAAAAAGGTGCAGTTTCGGGCTAGAATCTGGATGAAGAAGGTGTCAAATTATTTTTGAATCATAAATTGCAGAAAATTCAGAGTTTTTCCATCTTCCTCGATGATGTATGGGGAGAGGATGCTGTAGAATTGCTTGAGAAATTGGGTGTACAGTGACCTGTAAGGGAGCACTCCAAGTCCAAAATTATTTTCAGTTCCCGGGATCGCTCTGCACTATTAAAAATGGGAATTGCAGATAAATATACAATAACAATGGAAGACTTGATTGAGGAGCATAGTTGGAACTTGTTTTCTTTTCATGCTTTTCCCTACAATAATGGGATTTTGCCTCGAAATATTGATGAAGATGTAGCCAAGCGTGTGCGCCATAAGTGTGGAGGGCTTCCCATTCTGATCAAAGTGGTAGGGAGGGAAATTGGCGGCAATACTCTTCTAGGGTAGTGGGAATGGGCTCTAAGCTGTCTGCCAAATATCGACAATGACTACGATTACTTGCAGTTGAGTTATGGCACCCTTAGGGACGAGGACGTTAATATGCAATTATGATTTCTATACATGGCCTCTTGCTGCTTAAAAGGCCAAGTTCTTGTTGGGGTATTAGTAATTCATTCTTGGGTAGGGGAAGGACTGCTAGCAAGGAAGGTATTGTAGGATAAGCATTTTCTCAGCTACGACCCATTCCAAATTGGAAAAATTTATCTCAACCTTTTAGCAGATTGTTGTTTAATAGAACCGATCATAAGGAATTTTGAAGGGCAAGTAGTATTCTTCAGGGTCCACGACATGCTGTAGTATCTGGCAACCAGAGTTGCAAGGAAGAAGAAAGTTTCTACTGCCATGGGGGGAGATATTTGACTGCATTGAATGAAGATGAGATCTCTGAACGCAGCCAGATATTTTTGAGCAGGAACAAATTCTTATCGCTTCCCATGTCTTTCAGAGCTCCACAAGTCCGTTCATTGGTAATGATGTTCAACAAAGATTTCACTATAATTCCAAAAATGGTCATGGGAAGTATGGTCTCTCTAAAGTTCTTGAATCTGAGTGGGACGTCGCTGAAGTCATTGCCAGATAGTGTGGGGTGTTTGAAACAACTAGTATGGATGGATTTAAGCTACACTCCCATAAAAACCCACCTTGTATCTCTTACAAACCTTGTAAACCTAGAGATTCTCCATCTTAATGGGAGCAACATCAGAGAATTACCCTATGGTTTTCATAAGTTGGCATCCCTCAAGTTTCTTGACCTGATGGCTTGTACAGATTTGCAAGATGTACCTTGTAGCATCTCAAATATGACCTCTTTACAATCCTTGCTGATGATGGAATGTGGCAGGTTGTGGAAAAAACCAGTAATATATGGACGGAAAAGAGTTGCTTGCATTGATAATTTAGCGAGTCTAAAGCAGGTAAAAACATTGCATCTTCAAAATAATGGGAAAATTATCAGTGAGGGAACATTAGGGAGTATGATCGAAATGTATACTTTATGTTTGGTAGTCACAGAGATGGAAAACTTACCAGGTGACTTGAGTAAGATTTCAAAGTTAAGAAGACTGTCACTGCAATGCTCTCACTTGGCCACAATGGGGAGCAATTTTTGTGATCTTCAAAATCTGAGGGATCATCATTTGTATGGGTGCAATAAGCTGGAAGAACTTCCACATTTGCAGACGCTGAGGATTTCAAGGAAATTGGCGATTTATGCTTGTCCCATGCTGAGGCAGCTTCTGAAAGATTTTGTTTGCAGAGGGGCATTTCCTTCATTGGAAATATTCTATCTTGCTTTTTTACCGGAATTGGAAGAGTTACCAGAGGTAGAGGTGGAGGCAATGCCTTTACCCCAAGTTTTGACTATAATGATATGTCCTTCTTTAAAAATATTATTAGAAATTTATTCACATTTAAAAACACTTAAAACAATGAGAATTTACAGTGAGTCGATATTAATAAACAATTTAAACAATTATAATGAAAATAAATAAAGGTAGTGAAAGAGCCTGAGGACAACATCCAAAAAGTTCTGGAAACTCTATCGATTATACTCCGAAGTGAAGGTCAGTTTGGAATGTTGCCTTATAGCATGGAAAGTTGGGGAAAAGAAGATTTCCTATCCTATATGAGTCCCGTTTTTTATATGTATTTAATATATATTTTGTATGACACTTTCCCCTTATTGACATACGTCGAATGTATATATTTTGTATGAGATTTTTGGATGTAAATTCTATATATATATATATATACATATATATATATATGAAAATTGTAATATTATCAAAGGTTTTATGTTGAGTTTATATGATTTTGATGTAAATCATATAGTGTTATTATTGGATTTAAGTGTAATTGAAAATTGATAAAATATTAATTTGTTAAGTTGGAAAATGATAAGAGATATATGTACAATTGAGTAGAGTGTGATGTCTAATGCTATAATATAGGAAATTTAACTAGTTTTTTAAATATATAATTTTTATTTGTGATAATTTTGAATGGTTCTCTAAATTGTAAGACATATTTCCAAAATTTTAACAATGGTAAATAACAATTGATCCAAAGAATTAATTCTATAATATTTTCCTTATAATTCATAATACTTAACCATTTGAACTAACCCACTATATTAAACATGTTAGTGTTTATATCATATGAATTACTAAGTTTATCATTCTAAAGCTCAAATCAAAGGCTTTCACCATTATTTTTTAATTTACAAAAATACCCATGTACTGCTCACATACACACTAATAACATACATCCTTTTATTTACATAAAATCGTAACCATACAAAAACTTCCCTCATGTTTGGAAATGAAAGCTTAACATTAACACCTATCTTCCTCTCCAAGCATGGTAAAGTCCCACGGTTCATCTCTTCATTAAAAACTACTTAGGGAAAATAGTTTTGGAATTGATTTTTTAGCTTTTATAGTACAAAAGTTGGGAAACCACGATCTCATGTCCTCTACCAAGTTCTTTATTGACCTTGGTTTATATATATAGTAAGAGACTTTTAGGTGTAAATTACGATTCATTTTAATTTGTTGCCTATATATGTTTTGAGTTTTGTGCTTTATTTTGAAGCAAATAATATATTATTTTATATGGATTTAATTGTAATTGAAAATTGGTGAAAATAGTAATTTGTAAACTCATAAAAATCACAAGAAGAATGTGCATAGAGTATAATGTGGAATAATTTTATAATATATAAGTATCACATGAAATTTAATTAGCTTTTATAATATATTAGTTTTATTTGTGGAAAATTGGAAGGTTCTTCTAAATTATAATGCATATTTCCCAAATTTTAACAATTGTAAATTGTAATTAGTCCATGGACTTAGTCATATGGCATGTTGCTTATAAATCACAATAATCAACCACTTGAACTAACCCACTATATTGGACATGATTTTGTTGATGTGATATGAATTACCAAGTTGTCATTATGAGGCTCAAACCAAAGCTTCTCACCATTTTTTTAAAATTTACAAGAACAAGCTTGTGTTACTTACATGCACATTAATAACATGCACTATTTTTAATTTCATAAAGCCATAACTATGAAAAAATTCCCTCACCTTTACATGTTTGGAAATGAAATATTACCATTAGCACCTATCTTCCTCTCTCGAGCATGGTAAAGGCACCTATGTTCTTCCCCTTTGTGCAAAACTACCTAGTGTTTGAAAATGTAACGAGTTTTAGTATTCATAATCATTATTATACTCATGTAAATATGTATATCTTATGTAACAAATAAAATAAGAAAGAAAATTTATTAGTTTAGGGCATGTGTTTCATGCTTCTTTTTTATGGTATTCTAGGTAAAAGCATGTTCTTCATGCTTCTAGGTTTTTTAGGTCATAGGATTTATTGTCACGAGTCAAGAGAGTCAACATCATGTCTATAAGACCCATATGGGAAATGTGTACCTTGTAAAATAATTTATTTTTAGTCTAAGAAGTCAAAATAAGCCTCCTTATAGCATAATTCGACTCTGCCAAAGACAAGTAGGCCTAGAGATGGGAATTTGACCCACCCATACGAGTATAAATAGAAGTTGTTCGACCTCCTTTGTTTACCAATTCAATCTATAATAAATAAGATTGAATTTAAGTGAGAATTTCTAGAGGGTAGACAATAAAAGAAAGGAAGAAGGAAGCATAAGTTGGAAGGAATGGAAATTGAAGCTTTGGTCTAATTTTTCCCTCATTTTCACTCCCACGTGCGAGTATATTGAGCTACTGCAATGATCAGAATTGAATCAGGACCTAAGTCATAACTCAAATTTCAAAGTGTTCAAAAGTGTGTCGAACCTAAGCGACTGGATAGATCTCATCTTCTTGATTCCAGCACCACAAATGGTTCGAAAAACTGACACCGTATGAAGAAGTTATCACATTTTGAAAAGTCCAGTAAACTACAAATTTTGACATTTGACCAGGGTTGACTGGGTAAAGGTACAGTCAGCAAACAAAGAATATTTGTATTCCCTGGAATATTCCTTCTGGGCCAATAGATTTTGACAAGTGTCGTAGTTTCATTTGGTATGAGGTTTGGAGGAGCTAATCAGGAGGTGCCACGTGGCCAGCCCTAAGGCCGCCATGTGGCCCTTGAACTGCGTTATACAATTTTGGGAGGCCGCAAGAATCAACCATGAGACCTCCAGTAGGGCACGCACACCATTTACCATTCACTCTACATGTTATGACTTAACCTTAAGGGTCACGGGTTTATGTTAAGGTTGAATGCAAAGGAGTATGGGGATTGCGACCGCCAGTGGTCACAACCCACCAGTGGTCTCGTGTGTATCATTCACATGGCATCTAACCGGTAACTCGTGGTTAGCTAACCTCCAACCTGCAGTCTACCAGCAATTCTGCAAGTTCTATGTTGTGTTTTCAAATTACAACCATCAACCATTAACTCTGCGTGATCAGTTAGGTGGCGGTCAGCGCTAACACCACCTCAACCTGGAGTTCCACCTTTGTAACTGTGGTTTAAACCTTGAGTTCTGCCAACCGTCGCGGTAATCGCGGAATTAGGGTTGGCATGTGGCCACCCCTAACCGCCACAATTAAACACTACAGTTTATTTCGGCGGGGTTTTTGGAAAAACGCGCATTTTGAGCGGAGTTGGCTATTTTGACTCCAGTTAAGTGGAGTGCTCCACATTTAGTGGAGCTTTCTTAGGTGTAATAGGGAAAATGACTAGGAGACTCAATTTTTGATCATTCTGGGTAAGTGAAGAGTCATTATTAGCTAATTGGAGCATTCTAAAGCCATTGGTGAGGTTTTTAGAGCCATATAATGACTTCTGAGCATGAGTTTGCTTTAGAGAAGTTCCAAGGGCCACTAGGAGCCAGTAGGAGAATGAGGCCTAGCCAAGGTAGTCGGAGGCCATTCTTAGGAAACCAATAGTCATTTCTGACTATATTGAACCTTCTAAATCCAATGATGGGGTTTTCAGAAGCATTTGGAGACTTCTAAAGGCCGAGATGCTACAGAGAATTTTCTAGTGAGTCGAGAGCCACACAGTGCCACCAGGTGTTGGAGGTATAGCCAGAGTAGCCAGAGGCCAATTTTAGCAAGTGAATAGTCATTTATGACTATTTTGGACATTATTAATCCATTGAAGGGATTTTTAGAGCCATTTATATACTTCTAGAGTCGAGGAAGCCACAAGGAATTTTCAGGGAGCCTAGGGCCAATAGGAGTTGAAGGCCTAGAATGGGGAGCCAGAGCTCATTTTGAGAAAATGAACAGTCTATTTTGGATGACTTATATGTGTTGGATAAAGTAGAAAAGGTTTTAGGGACATAAAATGACTTCTAAGAGATTTTGTGCCACAGAGAATCTCAAGGAATCTTAAGGACACCAACAGAAAAGGTCAAGTCAAAGGGAGCCTAGGTCCATTTCCAGAGAGTTAGATGTCAATCCAGGGATATGATGGTATTCTAAACCCATTGATACATTTCAAACAACCATTGGTACAGTTCAAACCCATATGCAGTATTTATATAAAACTTAAGTTGGTTAATATGTCTACTACAATGATTACATTCAAGCATAAACTAGACAATTAGAAATATGCAGGTGGTGATAAGATGAGCCTGGCCGTAATAGTGGCTTTAGCAGTCCATTATTTATTACAGAATAAGGAAGGAATTTCCTCTTGGGATCACGATCAGGAAGATGCTATGATGGAATAAAACTTTGACAAGTGGAACCCTCGAGGCGGTGACAAGATAACTCGGACCAAGACGATGGCTGTAGCAGTTCGTTATTAATTGTGAACTGATCAGAATCCGGCTTTGTCTAATGTCGAAGAGGCAAGGAAAGATCTGACATCTTGTCTCTTCCTCTTCAGAAAACAATCATTATATTATCAAACTGATGAAGTGTTGGCGTCTTTCATGTATCAATAGCCGTGTTGTTGTGTTCACTGCCCTTTTTGTTCTTGTAGTTATAACATAATACTCTTTGACAAACTCCTTTGCCCAACTTGACCTTTTCTATCTATCTCCTTGCTACCGCGACTTTCAGCCTTTCTCTGCCTTTTTCTCGTTGTCGGGTCCTACCCGAGTCCTTCTGCTGTGTTAGCTCTTTCTTCATGAAACAACGTATAAATCCCATAAACCCAGACTTGAAACTCTATAGGTTTTAGCTTTGAACTTCATCGCATCCATGTCAATATCGCACATCGCGGGTTTTAAGATTTATGTTATGAGGAACGGGATCGGTGATGCTATGTGAAGTGTGAAGGTGACATGGAGGGAGGGGTGATGGTTTCGATGATGTGGACAAATGGAGCGGGAATAATAGAGGTGAGAAGAGTATAGCGGAGGATAGTTGTGGTGGGCCAACTGCATTGCAAATCGCAATCGGGGACGGATAAGTTTGCAACATGGTTAAACAAACAAAGCTGTGATGCGATAATATATTTTCTATGCGATGCGATAAGGGAAAAGTTAAGATTTGTGCGATGTGATAAATATCCCACATCAGCGATCACAATATTTAAAGGTTGGCAGAAATGCGATAAGTTATTTTTTGCGATGTGCGATGGGTTATTTGTTGTGATGTGCGATGAGTTTTAACGGTCAGGTGAGTGGTATTTCTTATTGTTGAGTTCGTACCAACACCCCACCCCCCTCCTGGTGATAAGGTTCAGATCATGAAGGGGGGGCGAAAGGCTGTGAGATCCGTCGGATGCCGAAGGATGAGGGAAGGATTGTTTGACAGTTAAGGTGGGGCCAACCGAATTGCAAATCACAATCAAGACCTGATACGTTTGCAATATGATCTAAAAAATAAAGTTGCGATGTGATGCGGGGAAAGGGTGACGTGGACTGTTGGGGTCAGGATTTATAAAATAAGGCGTCAGGGATGATATAAAGAATATGGCTTAGGGAGATGAAATGAAAAGGAAATAATGCAGATTAATTTATATAAGTTTTGAAACTTAGGATAAGAGTTAAATAACCTAGGATATATTAACATCCTAAGCAACATATAACCTGTTACACCATTTTTTGGTCATCTAACCTTTCATCATTAGATGGACCCAAGTACACCATGTAAGACCAGTTTTACCCCAAGTAAAACTGCTTTCACTATGTTAATTAGGAAACCCCAAAAGGAATAATTAATTAAACCATAATTTAATTATTATTCCCGGTCATGTTTAACCCAAAAACAAAGAAATTAATGAGATAAACCCATAGTTATCTTATTATTTTCTAGGAATAATTATTTAAATAATATTCCTTGTTAAATATGACCAAATCAACCACCATTAATCAAATAAATCATTATTTATTTGATTATATCCCAACCACTTCCTTAAAAGATAAATAAATCATTTATTTATTTATTTTTCACTAATCAAGGGATTTGACCCAAGTCAAACACCCTTTCCCTCCAACAAATAATAATAAAATATTCCATAGAGGTGGATCTAGATGTGATTAACATTATTTTAATCATGCACCAAGATCTAGAAGGACCCAATATTTTGTTATAAATAGGAGGGTTTCCCCATCATTCTTCACCTTTTGTTGCATACTAGATCACTCTGGATCTATACACTCGGTCTCATTTTCTGCCATTGTTGCTCCCATTGAGCTCTACCTTCTACATTGGGTTTTCTACATCTACAAGAGAGAGAAAGCTTAGATCTGAAGTGTTGAGGACTACAAAGAACCCATCCCATTGAGGAGATCTGGATACACCTTCTTGTTTCCTCCCAGGTACCCTGTAATATAAAAATTCATTCAAAAATCGTGTTCTTGTCTTGTCTGTTGGATGCATGGAGCAAACTCTTTACTTTACTGCTTAATGTCTTTTCCATTTATAGATCTGTTTGTTGCAGCATTTTAACTACTAATCGCAGTTCTGAAGATGTTTGGCAGCCTCTATTGTTGTTAGGGCTATTAGTTATGCGTAGCTAAAGTGGTTCTTTTTCGTACACTTCGACGAAGAATTCATACTAACAAATGGCGACTCATACGGAGGGTTTTAAATTGGCCATTTGTCGTTTTCCATATTCACGCATATCAGAGCTACTTGGGCCACTGAGACTACTACATTTATTTAGTTTTCCTCTTTTTATGTCATTTTTCTCACCAAAACCTAAAACTTTAAAATTTCTAACCGGGTGTGTTTTACGGCCCTATTCTTGTAGTCGCGATACCAACCTGTGAGCGTACAACACCTACGAAAATCTGTAGCCGAGACTCTCGCCGACAAGTCGCACTTTTGGCCCTAAACTGCGACTGGACCCTCCAAATTAGCACTTTCAGCACAACCGCGACTTTGCCTCAGTCAATTCAGCTGCGGCCACCTTTTCAACATTTTTACCTGAATTTTTGGGTTACAAACTGCGGCTCTGGCTCCGAGTCTTCGACTCCCCATTGGCCAGCCTTGACGAATCTGATCTGTTTTTACTCATCTAAGTGGGAACCTAGCCCCTTAGGGCTTTAGTACCCTCCACTTTTTGTGGAAGAGTTTTAGCTGTTTCAGCCGTCGGTTTCAGAGCTTCAGCACCTTCTTTTCCAGATCTGTTACCTCCCTTTCAGATCCGTCGAAATCAGCCCTTTTTTCCTTTCAAATCACCTCTTGTCGTTTTGTTTGGACCTCCTTTGAAGGCCTCCGCCTCACCCCTCCGGTTCTTTGCTGATTTCCCTCCTTTTTCCAGCCACCTTGCCTCTGTCTCTTGGCTGTGATCTGCACCTCTTGCCTGCAGCTTTATCCTCCAGATCTCTGTCCCTTTTGACCCTAGATCTGTTGAGCTCCCTTTATGTGTGTTTTACATCGTTTTTCCCTTTCTTTTCAGCATAGTTGTGAGAGACCCACCTTCTTGGGTTAAATAGATGCATACGTAGCTGTTATTTTTCTGTTATTTCAGTGTTATATTCTGTTCTCTGTAGGTTTATTTTCAGCTCCGCAGCACACTTTTTCTTGCTCTCAACAACGGAAAGGGTTTAAAAATTAAAATTAACGCACGCCACACACTGACCCTAAGTGAAGAAGCGCCTGGTTAACACCGCCCGGCAAAGACTCTAAAATCAATTGTCACTGCACCTTTTCTGCCCTTGACCGTAATTGATTCTGTCCCCTTTTTGCCCCTGTCGGTTTCCTTCTTCCTGTCATCATTGCGCCCCCAAGGTGCCTTTCCCGGAGACTTCTTGGCCTTCACCCTCAGTTTCCGGTTGATCGACCTACTCCGCCCCGCCGTCGTCGAGCCAGTCCTCCTCCGACTCCTCTTCTGATTCTTTGGGTTCTCCTTTTCCTTCTAGGTTCTCCCCCTGTCACCTTCACTATGTCTGGTCCAAGGCCTAACGCTAGTGGTGCTCCCGGCCCTCATGCCGGAACTACTACTAGCGGAACCACCACAAGAAATACCTCGACTACACCCTTGCTCCCCTTCTTGGCAGGCCTCAGCCTCCCAGATTTGGACCGGTTGATAAACGACCCTATACATCATGACGCTAGTTGGCCCGCTATGCCGACAAAGCTCCCTTCCGACATCCCAAAGTTTGAAGGTCGTGCTGGAGAAGATCCTTCAAATCATGTTCGATATTTCCACATGTGGTGTTCATCTACCTCCATTATCGATGACTCTGTTCGTCTTAGACTGTTCCAACGCACGCTTACAGGCGAAGCTTCTAAGTGGTATGTCGACCAGCCCACTTCCTCCCATACCACCTTTGCAACTCTTGCCCGGGCTTTTTTATCTTACTTCCAGCTTCCCCTTCGTTATGACACTGGTATCGAACTCTTGACTTCTTTCAAGCAAACCTCTTCGACCCGCCTTTCTACCCATGTCCAGGAATGGCGAAGATGACGGAGCTTATGCCAATCTCCTCCCTTCGAAGACCGTGTCTACATGGACTGGTTCCTTAGATCTCTTTTGTCCCCTATCGGGAAAGATGTCGCATCCCATTTTCCTCAAACCGAAGAAGATGCCCTCCAAATGGCGTTAAATTATGACCTGATCTACGCTCAGACAGGTTATGATCCTACTGTCCTACCTGATCTTCCCACACCCAATGATGCCCATACACCGGGGGCACCTCATGCCGCCAACAGTATCATTGGACCCATCTCTCATCCATCCGCTCAACCTCACATGAGCTATGGTTTTCCTGGGGGAGGGGGCACCACTTCCTGCACTTCTCCCCCTCCCGGTAGCATGCATCCAGGATGCGGCATGCCTCATCCTTTTGCCCAACCTCCTTCTTACCTCAATGTTGCCCAACCTATGCTCCGTGATGTGATCCCACAGCCGAGCGCGCCAACTCCTCCACAGCCTTATGCATTTTCGCCTCCCTTGCCTTCTCGGCCCTGCAGACGGCACTCCCCGCCCCCTCGAGCGCGGGTGGATGCCGGCAAGGATTCATGGCTACCCAACCACAGGCCGGACGGTGGCCACTTCAACCTTCCCCTTACGGTTCCTCCGTGCAGTCCTCATGATGAACTCGTCGGCCTCTGTAGTCGACCTTCACCTTCAAACTCGGTCGCGCCAGTACCCCAAGCCTCCTGCTCAGTCTGCTCCCGAGCCTCCATCTTCAGGTTCTACAGAGCCTCTTTCGACACCCAGTGGCCCCTTACACATCCCTCAGCCCAAAGTTGAGGTTCACCCAAAGATTCCACAAAGGGAACATTACGCCGAAATGCTGCTTCCGGTCGAGCCGCTCAGTCGTATAGCATAGTAGAAGATTTGGCGCAGTCCCCTGCTGCCATTTCCACACTGGAACTCTTCCAGTCATGCCCTTCCCAAAAGAAGGCTCTACTATCTGCCGTGGGCGCTGTAGATCCTGCTGACGACCAGATGATTGTTTTCGACGCCACTCAATCGGACCACCCTCCCTCCCTCCTTCCGTCGCCTTCCAAATCTCAGTCAAAATACGAAATGCCATCGTTTCCCGGTGTATCATTGACGAGGGGGCATCCACCTGCGTGATGTCCGCTTCGGTTTGGAAGCAACTCGGATCCCCTGAGCTGGCCCCTTCCACGATCACCCTTAGAGCGTGGGACGGTCATGCCTCCCAACCCATTAGCTTGTTCCGTAATTGCCCTATCACACTCGCCGGTAAGACTGTTTGCGTTGACGTCGAAGTCATTGACGCCCCACTAGACTACAACATTCTTTTGGGGCGAAGCTACACCTATGCTATGTCTGCTGTCCCATCAGCGGTCTTTCGCAAGATGTCTTTCCCCCATAATGGGAAGATAGTCACCATTGACCAGTTGACATATCATGAGCCAAAATCTCAGACCTCACCTGAGACGACCATCTCTTCTGTAGCCAACAAGCAAACCGTCGATTCCTTGACCAGTGTCTCCCCCGGCGTTTACAAAGATTCCTCCCTGCTTGGAACTTTTCCTAATCTTCCCCCTCCTCCTATCTCTGACCCCAACTCATCGAATGTTTGCATGATGCAATCGTCTCGGGCTGCTCTCAAGCAACCTGCTTCGGCTAGTCAGCAACCTCGCCCTCCGCAACCTGCTCTTAGCCCTTCACCTGCAGTTGGTAGTCATGAGCCCCTTTATCCCCCTGGCACGGTTCCTCCGGGCCTTAGCCATTTAGGAGCCGTCCCACCTGGCCATGCCCCCTCTGGTCAGATACCGTTCCTAGCTCCCCCACCAGGAGTGCACACGGTACCAGTCATGGCCACCCTCTCTCTTCCTAACTTGACACTTGGGATTCCCGTTTGGTACCTTGATCCTCCAGCCCCCACCTTGCCTGGTCAACCCAAACCTTATATCGCTTTGACCCCGGTTCAACCGGTCCCCATGGCTTCTCCCGTTGCATCAGTTCCTCAGTCACTTCAACAGGAACCACATCCTGTTGCGACCGCTTCGGGTAAGAAGGGCAAAGCTCGCAAGGGGGCATCAAAGGACAAGGCTGCCCCGACAAACCCTGCTCCTCCTCAGCCTCCAAAGCATACCATCCGGGGTGCTTTGTGTGATGTTGTCGGTCACGCCTCCCATACCTGTCCTGAATTACTTCATCTAAAGCCCATGGTTAATGTCACGTTCCCTGAGTCCGCGGTCCCAGAAGCCTCTGTTCCTTCCACAACCGCGGCCAAGAAACCCAAGACTATTCACACCAACCACCCCCGTGCTTTGTGTGATCTCCATGGCCATCACACCCATATTTGTCCCCGCCTCGAGGACTTTCGCACCTCTATTGCCGCGGTCCACCAATTGGAGGCCAAGCGCAATGAGTACACCTCTCCCATATTTGCGCATTCTGCTACAGCAGAACTACCAGATATGACTGCTCCCATTGACATTCCCCCTCCTGATGTCGAGATGACGGAGCCTTCGTCCAACATTTTCTACCTATCATCATCCATGAGACCCTCGGGGACCATTCCATCTGAATCCTCCCCTGTTGTTTCGCTTGACCTTTCTTCGGCGATCATCTTGGGCTCAACATCGGTAGATCCTTTATCTACTTACTCTTCGGTCACCCCTTGTGACGATGCGCATGTGAACCTCTCTTCTCATGATGATGATTCAGGTCGCTTCACCACGTCCGGTGGTCCTTCTTCCACCAGTCACCCCATCTTTTATCACGATGATGACATTATGGCAGAAATTCCCACCCCTGACTTTATATATTCCCCCTTACATCGAACCCATGTGTTCACACCACATCCACCTTGTGGCCATTACATCGAAACCCAATGTTTGGGTAAGGGGGCACCCACATTTGAGAGACCAAGAGAAGCAATTCTCCATAACTCTCCTAGTTTATCTGGTCGTGTTGACTTTAGTACCATTATTATTCCACATTTAGAAGAACCTCTAAAGTCCCATATCACTTCCGATCACTCTAGGGATGATACCTCTTATCATTCCCTCCTCTTCCGTCAGTAACCCAGTCTCTTAGACATTATTGTTGACCAACCTCTAGCTTTTCTACAAGAGCATCAGTTCATTATCTCCAAATCCTCTTTTTGGGATAGTGACACCAGGTATGCCAACTCGGAAACTTAAAGTCCATTTGATCCCCATATGCAGTACCAAAAGATATTGGTAATCCTCCATTTCCTTTCTCAAACTGCATAACCATAACAAGAAAAAATGGCACACCACATCATTCAAATGTGTTTATATTCCCCTTTTTCTAAATACATTTTGGCATGACCACACCATGCTCGGGGGCACCCATGCCCCTCAACCATAACCCTCCTCACCTCGTTTCTAGAGAGGAGGCTATCTTACCAATCGAGTGTACATCCCTTCCCTTCCTCTGGCTGTTGAAATTCTCCCTGACACCCAACCTCTAGAACAACGACTCATCATGCTTGAGCGTGCCTCTGAATATCGCTGTGTTGCATTGCAAACCATGGAAGCGGCCAAGAAACGCACCAAAAGCTCAATATGACCAAAAAGTCCAGCCTCGTCCTTTTCGTGAAGGCGACCTTGTTCTAGTATATGACCAGGCCCATGATGTCCTTGGTCACAGGAAGTTCGACTCATTATGGCTAGGCCCTTACATCATCAGTAAGGAGCTTGGTAAGGGGGCATACCTTGTAGAAGACTTCAAAGGCAATCTTCGCAATGCACTCTATCTTAAGAAATATTACCCTTAGCATTTCCCTTCTGAGATGCATGTTTTATTTTCTGTTAGATAGCCAGCATATTTTTATTTTTATCCTTCGCCAGGACCTATTTTTTCCAAGAAGGGTCACTTCACCTCTCCTTAAAATCGAATTTCCTCACTTACAACACTTGTACTTGGGGCACCATCTTGCCTCCTTACTTGTCCATGTTTGTGACGATTTTCGTCATGAGTCCCCACCTTGTACTCATGCTTTTATGGTCCCCCATTGGGCCTTTTACTCTGTGGCAGCACCATCGAGTCGCCCTTGTTTAGAGCGTCCAAGTTGAGTCATCATCGCATTCATGGAGTCTATCCCGCGTCCCTTTGTACCCCACTATAGCCCTCCATCCTTCATTGCTTGGTCTCTCTCTTGTGTCGCATATTATGACCTTCAGTCCCACTGTCCCCTATCCCTTACGATATTGTGTCGGTCGCTGCCATGTCATTCATGCCCTTTATGCTCTAACAAGGGAAGTCGTCCATTAGCTACTCAGTCCTTTCCACTTCACTATCATCATTAGTGTCAGTCTGTCCGTCGCTCTACTCTTTTCTCTCGTGCCTTAGTTGAGGGTCTCTCATTGCCTCACCTATGGCGGACCTCCTTCTGTCGACATCAGCTCATTCATTCCAGAAGCCAGGTCTAGAGGGCGGTTTACCTTGGTTCCAGCTTCCACTCTTGTTCGGTGCCTCGGATCAGGCAAAGGGATCTCTCCTTGCCCTTTGACTTGATTGTTTCTCCAGCTCCTTTCAGCATGATCGAGATCCGTATACTTGATGGTCCAGTGATCCAGCAGCAGCTCTTGATGATTTCCGGGTGTGTGTGAGATGTCTCAACCCTCATGAGGGGGTGGCCCTGCAGGTAGCCCCCCACATGCCCGGATGACCTCTTCCTTGCAGCCTTCGATGCAACTCCAGATATTTGATGATGTTGGCCGTAGCCACTTGCAGCGCCTCTTTGCTTTGCATGTATCAGTCAGATTTTGTGAGCCCTTCCCCATTTACAGGGGACATTTGGGTTGTATTTGTCTCATGTACTCAGATATTATTGTACTAGTCCTGGCTGTTATCCCAGGCACAGCATGTATGTGAGACTCTTCATTGTATTTTTATCTGGCTATTGATTATGCCAGCTGTACTTTATGGTTCGGTCCCTGGTTTACTGGACACACTATTCTTTTTTACTTTGTCACGGCGGGCATAGGTATGCCTCCCCCGCCGCCTTCAGCACAGGTACCCTCTCATAAAAAGAGACTTGTTGCACCTGCGAGTCTCGTCTCCTCAGGGTCTAGTCCTTCAGCACACTATCTACCTCACAGTTCTCTCTCTGACACCCCTTTTTGTTGTCTAGTGATTGTGTTCTTACAACGTACTTCGGTCATACGATTTGCTCCTGACACTCGCACGCTGGGGGGCAATCTGTTACACCATTTTTTAGTCATCTAACCTTTCATCATTAGATGGACCCAAGTACACCATGTAAGACCAGTTTTACCCCAAGTAAAACTGCTTTCACTATGTTAATTAGGAAACCCCAAAAGGAATAATTAATTAAACCATAATTTAATTATTATTCCCAGTCATGTTTAACCCAAAAACAAAGAAAGTAATGAGATAAACCCATAGTTATCTTATTATTTTCTAGGAATAATTATTTAAATCTTATTTAGATAATATTCCTTGTTAAATATGACCAAATCAACCACCATTAATCAAATAAATCATTATTTATTTGATCATATCCCAACCACTTCCTTAAAAAGATAAATAAATCATTTATTTATTTATTTTTCACTAATCAAGGGATTTGACCCAAGTCAAACACCCTTTCCCTCCAACAAATAATAATAAATATTCCATAGAGGTGGATCTAGATTTGATTAACATTATTTTAATCATGCACCAAGATCTAGAATGACCCAATATTTTGTTATAAATAGGAGGGTTTTCCCCATCATTCTTCACCTTTTTTTGCCTATTAGATCACTCTGGATCTATACACTTGGTCTCATTTCTATCATTTGCTCCCATTGAGCTCTACTTTCTGCATTGGGTTTTCTACATCTACAAGAGAGAGAAAGCTTAGATCTGAAGTGCTGAGGACTACAAAGAACCCATCACATTGAGGAGATCTGGATACACCTTCTTGTTTCCTCCCAGGTGCCCTGTAATATAAAATTCATTCAAAAATCGTGTTCTTGTCTTGTCTGTTGGATGCATGGAGCAAACTCTTTACTTTACTGCTTAATGTCTTTCCATTTATAGATCTGTTTGTTGCAGCATTTTTAACTACTAATTGCAGATCTGAAGATGTTTGGCAGCCTTTATTGTTGTTAGGGCTATTAGTTATGCGTAGCTAAAGTGGTTCTTTTTCGTACACTTCGACGAAGAATTCATACTAACATAACCCTTTGAATAATCTTTTCCTTTGGTAAATTATTCATCCCACTTAATCAACAATACTTTCCACTTTCAACTGAACTGAAAGGCAGATTCATTATTTTGATGTTCTAGACAATCAGGATTTCCCTTATTTTCGTGAAAATAAATGATAACCATTGAATATTATTTTCAGTATGAAAGACCTGAGAAAATAATTAGTCACCTTGTGATACTGTGAAATACAGGAGTCTAACAGTGGCTCCAGTTGGGGATGGCAGTTCCTTCGGGAGGTGTCAAGAACACCATAGACTAGTGGCCTAATCCATTGGGCTGATCCCAAAACTGCAACTTAATCTGCTACAAAACCTCTGTGGCTGACAATCTTCAAGTTGAAATAAACACTCTCTGCAAACTGAAGTGTACAATATACTTGTACTGAAAACTAGAAATCAATCTGAATTTAAAATTGGAAATATGCTCAGAGTACAGAGCTTATTTTCACACCTACTTATCGTAATCTAACTTGGAGATGATATATACACTAAGTTAACTCCTTTTTCCAATGTAACCAATCAAGTAATTGACTACGTGATTTATTCTTGTCCACTTTTTTGAGTAGGTTGAGAAAACAAAAGGGCCACTCCCATCTTACTTGCCATTGAACAACAGTGTTCAAAATTTTCGTTAAACTCCACAAAAAACCATTCATGGCATAGCATACTCCTTCCTTCGATGATTCTAAAAGGCCAGCAAAAGGATCTTGGAAGAATACCTGGTCCTGAGGATTCAAATAACAAGCTTCCTCTAGCACTGCTCCTTATTCCAATTTTTCCTGGTCAGGATCCTTCTGAAAGAGAATGTCTACACATTATTCATTGTCATCTGACATGGCATCCTCATTGTATACCAATATGTTTTCCTCAAGAAAACCTGGTATGTCTTGACTCAGATTGCTGAATTTTGTTTGAAGGGCATCATTTTGATGAACATAAGCACTTTCTAGCAATAATCCTTCTTGAGAATGTAGAACAACATCAGTATCAATATGTTCTACATTTGTTTCTTCATGAGGAAATACTTCAGTACATAAATCAGTAGTAGAAAAAATAGAAATAATCTCCTCATTACATAAAAATTGAGAGGTTAGTTGCATGCTTAGAATCTGATTAATTTCTTCTTCAGTTAAAGGAGGAGGCATTCTTTGTTTCCTTTGGATTAAACAAAAAAAAATTTCTTTATCTCGTGAAGATTGATAATGAGACTGAATTTCTTCTTTAGCCTCATACAAAAGACCAAATGAATTATCATTTGTCTCCACAGAGAGATCCTGTGGATCTACTTTCATTTCTTGATTGCTTTCATTTTCAACTAACTTCTCTTGGTTATCATGACAGTTAACTTGAGCATTAAATTCATAAATTTCTTCTAAGAGATCCTCAGGATGCCAATTTCCTAGATCTTCATCAATATTTACAAGGTATTGTATGAGATCCTCAGACTGATAACAACAATTTTTAGCTAATGATAAAGATGGATAATTTTCTTTATAATGCTCATAAAACACCTTGTGAAAATCTTTTAAAGAAAACAAACTACCAGGGTTCATATCTTCATACCATTCCCTCGCTTTCCCTTCTAATGTTACCATGAGCATCTTCATGAGGCAATCCTCATGCCATTCCACTTTAAACCTCCATGAATATATATGAAATTTAATGAGATGTAACAAAGCATCATCAACATTCTCATCTTGAAAAATAGGAAGATTTCTTTCCCAATTTACCTGAGGCATTTTGTGTGGGAATCTAGGAATGTGATCTTTGTTCATTGGAGCATACCTGTGTTGTATTCTTGGATTCATATTGTAAATCAATTAATGAATGGATTCACCGCATGTTCGCAACAAATCTGGATTCTTCTACCAGTTAAGCCTTCAAGTCAACTGAAAACTGTGGAGTCGCCAGTGGATCTTTGTTTCTAGATTTTTCTGCCAATGGAGTCACTAGGTGAATGGAACAACCTTCTGATGTTTGACTTATATTCAACATAAAATTCAAAGCTAAAATTGATAAGTGCTACCAAGGAAGATGAAACTTGGTCCCCAATATGGTCGCCATTATGTTAGCACCCTGTAAATTTCGAAGGCTAAAGACAGAACTACAGGGGTAGCATCAAACCGCTTTGGAATCCAGGACCTAGCCTTCCTAGGTTTAGAGAGGGCTCTCTCTATTAGATATATATTTTTTTATGGGGCATTTTAGGCTAGTTATTATTGGAAAGGGGTTGGTTTGAAAATATGTGGTTGAGACAGCATAAGAGGGCCATTGGGCTATGGATTCAAACAAGTGCAAACAAATTCAAATGGATGAATAACTGATATCAGGTGCAACTATGAAAGCTAGCCATGTAAATGGATATTTAGAGCTTATGAAATGGAAAGGAGGAGGAGATTAAGGTTCAACATAAATGTAGAGCAGACCGTCTCGGAATTCTGCACTCAGGTCTTAGAGGAAAACATAGAGTATTGTTTCAAGACTGAGCAGGGTACCCCATGGTAAATCCTACACAAAAATTTATATCCGCAGTAAAGAAAGAAAACAGTATGTAAAACTAGAGATGACAGATTACAAGAAAAGGATCACTTCACCATAGATCATAACAGAAGAATCTAGAAAACAACACAGTCTTTCATTCATCCAAAAGAAAGTTCTTACAACCAAATGAGTCTATTACAATGGTTTTTTCCCTTCTGGGGCCTCTTCTGAGCCTCGATACTGCTAATACATTGAGTATTTATATAAAACTTAATTTTGTTAATCTCTCTACTGCATTGATTACATTCAAGAAAAAACTGGACAAGTGGAAACATGTAGGCGATGATAAGATGAGCCTGGCTGTAACAGTGGCTTTAGCAGTCCGTTATTTATTACAGAATAAGGAAGGAATTTCCTCTTGGGATCACGAAGAGCCTATGATGGAATAAAAATTTGACAAGTAGAACCCTGCGGGTGGTGACAAGATAACTCGGACCAAGACGGTGGTTGTAACAGTCCGTTATTAATTGTGAACTGATAAGAATCTGGTTTTGTCTAATGTCAAAGAGGCAAGGAAGGCTCTGACATCTTGGCTCTTCCTCTTTAGAAAATAGTCATTGGATTATCAAACTGATGAAGTGTTGGTGTCTTTCGTGGATCAATAGCCGTGCTAATGTGTTCGCTGCCATTTATGTTCTTGCAGTTATAACATAATAATATTTGACAAACGCCTTTGCCCGACTTGACCTTTTCTGTCTATCTCCTTACTACCGTGACTTTCTGCCTTTCTCTGCCTTTTGCTCCTTGTCGGGTCCTACCTGAGTCCTTTTGCCATGTTAGCTCTTTCTTCATGAAACAACATATAAAGCTCATACACCTAGACCTGAAACTCTATAGTTTTTAGCTTTGAACTTCATCGAATCCATGTCAATATCGCACATTGCGGGTTTTAAGATTTATGTTATGGGGAACGAGATCGGCGATGTGATGCAAAGTGCGGAGGTGACATGGCGGGAGGGGTGATGGTTTCGATGATGTGAAGCAATGGAGCGGGAATAATAGTGGTGAGCAGAGTAAGCGGTGAGCGGAGTATAGAGGAGGGCAGTTTTGGTGGGCCAACCGCATCACAAATTTCAATCGGGACCGAATAAGTTTGCAACATGGTTAAACAAAAAAATTTGTGATGCGATAAGATATTTGCGATGCGATGCAATAAGGGAAAAGTTAAGATTTGTGCGATGCGGTAAATATCGCACATCAACGATCGCAATATTTAAATGTTGGAGGAAATTCGATAAGTTATTTTTTTCGATGGGCGATGGGTTATATTTTGTGATGTGCGATGAGTTTTAACAATCAGGTAAGTGGTATTGCTTATTGTTGAGTTCGTACCCCCCCGGTGATATGGTTCGGATCATGAAGGGGGGCCGAAAGGATGTGAGAGCCGTCGGATGCTAAAGCCTGAGGGAAGGACTGTTGGACAGTTAAGGTGGGGCCAACCGCATCACAAATCACAATTGGGACCTAATAAGTTTGCAATATGATCTAAGAAAATAAATTTGCGACGCGATGTGGGGAAAGGGTGACATGGACTGGTGGAGTTGAGATTTATAAAATAAGGCGTCGGGGATGATAGAAAGGATATGGCTTGGGGAGATGAAATGAAAAGGAAAGAATGCATAGTAATGTATATAATTTTTGCAACTTAGGATAAGAGTTAAATAACCTAGGATATATTAACATCCTAAGCAACATATAACCCTTTGGATAACCTTTTCCTTTGGTAACTTCTTCATTGCACTTAATTAGCAATAATTTCCTCTTTCAACTAAACTGAAAGGAAGATTGATTCCTTTGATGTTCTAGATAGTCAGGATTTCCCTTCTTTTCCTGAAAATAAATGATAGCCATGGAATATTATTTTTAGTATGAAAGACCTAAGAAAATAATCAGTCACCTTATGATACTGTGAAATACAGGAGTCTAACAACCTCTAAATGTTATCGTTAATGTTACAATGCTTCCTTAGATAAATTCAAATAAATTTTATGTTGATCTTGATTATCAGTTTGTTTTTCAGGTTCACCGCGAGATGTATTGAACATTCCTAGAATGCAATTATAATGATAAGAATTGGTTGCAAATTGATTTTTGACAATGAAAAACTAGCTACAAGGGATAGAGCAATAATATTGTATGCAATTAACAATGAGAACATCTAAATGAAATTTCCCTAAACTATTCCTTAAGCAGCACTCACAATCCCTATATGCAAATGCATGTTTTTCTTTTCAAATTATTTTAAGTTTAGATGAATGAAAAATAAACTAATGCACAAACAATCACTCAAAACTTTCAAGTGAAATGAAGACTAAAATGACAATTCCTCTTTTTAAAAATAATGAATTGATCAAATGTAAAATTTAACTTTGGAACTATTCAACAATGATAAATAAAACACAAAGAAACATTGATCAAACAAATCCAAATTGAGGCAAGAAGAGTGGAGGAAAACTGGTCTCTAGAGGCAATCAATCACTCAAAAATTTAGTAAGCAAACACTGACATGAATTGGAAAAAGAAAAAATTGATATATTTTGGTTGGTCACAGGGGAAACGCACCCCTGAGTGGGAGGTGTGTTGCAGAGCATTGTCCCTAAGCCAACACTTCTATGTAGAGCACTGTGTCAAAACCAACAGTGCGTTGGTGCTAGAGGACTCTCTGAAAAAGAAATCAAACACACTACTTTTGCTAAAACTCATTCAAATGACTGAAAATAAGTTGGTAAAGTCTATTATATGTTGATGGACAAGAAAAAACCACCAGGGATGATCCTTCGATCACCAGTATGGTCGCCATTTGTTTTATGGAAATACAAACCTACGGAAAAGTATGCTTTTCCTAGGTGTGGTGGTTCACTTAGAAAAACAGAAAGAAATATATCTGACCTTTTCCTTTAAATGAGAAGATAAAGGGAGAGAACCTACTTGTAATCTGTTCTCTTTCCCTCGCCTCCCTTCGTCCCTTTCGTCGCTCTCAATCGAACTTAACTCACTTGATTGCTACCCACCATGGCAAACAGAAGACAGAAAACAACATAAAGGCAATATGATCTATTCAATTTAAACAAATTGAATCGATTAAATTCATAAATACACATATAAAATCATGAACACATGCATTAGGAAAGGAACAAATGTCTTTATTATGGAGTAAAAGGAATAGTAAACCAGTTGATCGATTCGTTGTCACTCATCCAACTTGAGTCCCATCGTCATCACATCCAGCAGCATCACAATACATGCACAATACCTCCAAGCGTTGTTATCTCACCAGCATAATTCTACTTAACACAAATTCTTGCTCTCTTGTGCACTATGTTTAGTGCTCTATTTATAAGTAGATGAAGGCAGTTTGACATAAATGAATTATTCAATGGGTTTCCCTAAAACGGATGAGATTTTTCCTTGTTCATGGGAATAGGAGGATAAGAGGTTTAATGACTTCATGAGTTCCAAATTTGAGGCTATTAGATGAGGTGAAAGTTGGAACAACTTCTATAAGTCACTAGAGGTTGGGAAGATTCCCGAAATCCAATGAACAATTTTCTCCCAGTCGACCAATGCACTCTAAAGTGGGCCTAGATCCTCTGCAATGCAGCCTTGCATGGGAGTAGATGCCCTACAAATTAGTTACAACTATATAGGGGTGTGTTTATGGCTCAATGGGGCACTTCCTACTGGCATCTAAGCAGTGAAACTTTAATGAACTAAAACCACCAATAGAGTGACTTTTTTAAGGAATTTAGCAACCAATATAGAGTATGATAGGCCCTAATGAAAAATTATCTGTGTTTTGGGATGATGCCAAAATCAACCTGTAACAATTCCCATGAAATGGTTTCCAGAGTGGTTGTCAAATTTCTTTTGTACATTCATTGGCAGATGAAATATCATTTATCTATAAACATAATGCTCTTGTTTTCCATGTCTTGTCTGAAATGGATCTGAATAACTCCAAACTTAGAAAAAAGGAAAATTTTTGCGAAAGTGTGAAGTCAATGTTCACCTTGAATACCAAAGGCCAAAGGACATAAGAAGATGAAACAAATCATTTTATGGTTGCCATTTTAAGTCAGCTCTATAATATAGGATGCTTGTTTTATATAATAACAACCCAAGAGATTGAAAAATTGAAGCTTGGGAAAAAAAATGGGGCCTGCCCCTAGTGAACAAGGAATGTCTCCTAGTCAAAGACTCAAGACCAATGCCTACAAAATATTTCCAGTGAGTAAGAATACATGAAATCTCTGATGAAGAGTGTATATCCTCAAGCGTGAATAGAAGCCATCAAATGCTAGTTTTCCAAAGTTGGGTTTCTTGGGTGAATTATGTTGTTTATGGTGCATTTAATTGCCATGATTTCATGCACAGTACCAATCACATAAATGCTTCCTTAAATGTTTCCATTATTTCCCTAAGCGTTGGGATTCATTCCATCTTTAATTGAATCAATGCTTTTGAATCTACAACGCTTATTTCAATTTATTTTTTCACTCGTTATTCAATTGGTACTTTAACTGATGATTTTCTTGGGTTGGTGAATTAATATTGTGCCCATATAATGTGCAATGTTTTCATTGCTTGTGCACTGAGAAACCCACATTTTTTTCATTTTCCCAATTCATTGATTTTTTGAAGTGCTATTGTATGGCTCCTTGAACATGTTGATGGTTGAATTACAAAACTCTTATTAATGCATCGGATTCGAGGAATGGTAGTTAGAACTATGGCATCGTTGATTTCCTAAGCCATTGGTATTGAGCCTTTCCGTAGCCATGCATTTCCCTCTGTGTATTTACTAATTACATACAACGGAGCTCATTTAAATAAAATAAATTCATATATTTAGCTAATGACTCATGGATATGTGATGAGTAGCTTGAGGAGATGCTTTTTTTCATGGGAACTGGTAGATTTGTATTGATTTAGCAAAATCGCATCTAGATGTATACTACAGAAGTGAGTTGTCTTTGAAAGGATATATGCCTAGAAATTAAGCTCTAAGATTCCATCTAACATTTTTGGAAGAAATCCATGTAGAAAGATGGGGCCCAAGTCTATAGGACGAACAAAGGATGTACAGAGAGCTTGCAAAAGGGAGACACAAATGAAGTCCAAAGAAAAAAGTGATCAGATAAATGCTTTCTCTTGTCAGTGGTACTATTGTTGGTTCTGAAAGTAGAAAGATAAATCCCAATGACGTAGACAAGGAGATGATTTTCACAGAAACAGATATATTTAGTGCCATGTTTGGCTTACCTACCGAAAAAATTGCGAAAAACAATTCTGCAGAAGTGAAGTTCCAAATTGATACTTAATTAATAGACAAGAAACACTAGTATCCTGTGGATCTTCCCAAAACTGTTCAAAATAGTTACATGATAGACTCATCTGTTGAATTAATGTTGAGATTCAACAAGATGATGAGCTTAGTGAAAATCAGTCACGTTTCACTAAGTGGGCCCGCAGACTATTTTTAGGTGCAAGTCTATTTTTAGACATTGTGATCATATTTCAGAAGTTGCAGGATGCTATTTGTGGATGGTTGGTCAAATTGGAAAAATAGATGAAATTCTATTTTTAGAATATTGGGTGAATTCTGTTTATAGATCATCGATCTAAAAATATATGACTGTCGATTATTATTAGCCCTTAATAATAATCTGACAATAAACATCAACTTATTCTCTTGGAGCACTTTATTTCAGTGTGCAGATTTGGAAAATCAGTGGGGTGAAGGAATTATGAAATTCCTAGGGTTTACTGGTGGTTCATGCATGGAGGACTCAGTTATAACTGAAGTGGAAGAGTTATGACAGAGTTGGAAGAGTAGTTCATAGAGTTGTTATTCAGTTTAACTCAGTTATTGGAGTTAAACTTAGTTGAGCTAGTTGTATCTAGTCTAACTGAATGATACACCAGTGAGAGTGGAGTGAATTAATTAGTTAATTAATTCAAAAATAATAACTCACTAATCAACTGAACAAATACAACAGTTAACTACAGTTCATGTCAGTTCCAGTGGAGACCCAGTGGAGAGGTAGGTGAAAGGGTGATATTGACTATCTATTGTGACTATAGTGATGCATTGATTGCATCACACACACATTGGAGTTTCCAATGAGGATTGTGAAGTCAAGGCAAGACCAATTCGAGTTCATTCAGGGGTCTTCTTTAGCAGGGATTGCACAGTGGAGGCAGGCTATTAGGTGGCATGAAATCAATGCATGGATTTGCAAATTTATTCTTGTTAGTGTGTGACGGTTGATTGTACTCAGAGTTTGATGTACTAAGCTTTGTATGAGATTTTTACATGATCTCCATGATACATAATATATGATAGTTGGGGTTTTTAGCTTCAGGATTTCCCGTTAAAAAACTGTGTTATGTGCAATTGTTTTTATTGCTTCATGCGTTTGCAATTGAGTTTATAATTTATGCAAAAGATTAACAGTGGAAGGATTCTGTATTTAGTAAGAAGATAAATATTGTTAGATCAGGAGAATATGGATATATAATGCATATGGTGTATAATTTCTACATGGTATTAGAGGAGTGTTAATCCTTGAAGATTGCAATTGTGAAGAATTGTTGAGTTTGTGTTGGTGGAAAATTCGAATTTGCTGCAGAAATTTCTTGGTGCGACAGTTGAGTATTCATTGAAATTTATTTCAATGGGTTTCGATTGGAGTATGCCCTTGAGGGAAGCTCTAATTACATAGCCTGGAAGGATAGGATGGAGGCGGTGCTGGAAGATAATGGACTGAAGGAGTTCATCGATAGCGATGTTCCTAATCCGGGTTCTAGCATTGTTGCAGGACTTGACACATGGCAAAAGAAGGTAGCAAAGACAAGAAGAATTATGTTGGAAGGTGTGAAGGACCATATTGTGTCCAGTCTTCACGGGAAAGCCACTCAATTTTCAATGTGGAAGGCTTTGACAGATTTTTTCCAAAGCAGCAGCGACCAGAGGAAGTTGGCACTGAAAGATAAGCTCAGAAAAATAAAAATGGAGAAGGGCGACAGTATTCCAAAATATCTCATGAAGTTTGTCCATTGTAGGGATGAAATGGGAAGTGTGGGGATTACTGTTGATGATGATGACTTGGTGATCTTGGCTCTCCTTGGGCTTCCAAAGAGTTGGCATAGCTACAAAGACTCTGTCAATGGACGGGAGAAACTGCCGGGGTGGGAGCGACTTTGGTCGGATCTTGTGCAGGAGGAGATAAGGAGAAGTACCAGGGATGTCTCTTCATCGAAGAATGAAGATGAAGAGAATTATGCTTTGGCTGCCAAATCAAGGAAAGGAAAGGGGAAGAAATCCCATCCAAAATCCGAGGCTAAAGGAAAGAATTAGGATTTTTCCATGGTGAAGTGTTTTCATTGTCACGAACATAGGCATTTCGCCACTAACTTCCCACAGAAGAAGAAGAACAAGAAGGCTGTTGGAGCTGCAGCTGGTGAGGCCTTAGCCTCGCAATTTGAACTTGATTTATCTTTGATCGCATGCTTGCTTTCAAGCGCAATGGGATCGATGTGGTATCTTGATAGTGGTGCGTCTTTCCATATGACGGGAGACAAGGATTTGTTTAGTGACTTGGAGGAGAAGGACCTCCAAGTGCATATAGAGATGGGCGATGATGGTTGATACAGTGCGACCGACATTGGGACCATTACCTTTGAGAGGGAGTCAGGTAAACCATTTTTGTTGAAAGATGTTATGCATGTTCCAGGTCTGAAGAAGAACTTGGTCTCAGTCGCAATGTTGGAAGGCAAAGGTTATGACATTGTTTTCAATGAGGGAAAAGCCTTCCTTCGACATAAAAAAATGGGTCAAACCAAGAGGATAGGGATTCGAGTTAAGAATCTCTATAAGCTAGAGGTAGATGGCTGTGCTACAATGATGGGCAAAGCAGAGGAAGTGGTGAGCCGGGATGAGGGCGAATTATGGCACAGGAGATTGGGCCATCTTCACATTGGCGCTTTGAAGATTTTGCAGCAGATTTCTACTTGACTTCCCCAGGGTACTCTTGCGCAGTCAGATCAGTTCAAGGGATGTACTATGGGTAAGTTTGTGAAGACCACCTTTCATGAGAAGGAGAACTATGCTTCGGTGATCCTTGAGAGAATTCACACAGACATCTGTGGACCATTCTCAGTTGCTTCAACAGCAAAAAACAGGTATGTTATTTTTGTTGATGAATATTCTCGTAGATGTTGGATCTTCTTCATGAAGAAGAAGAGTGAAACATTCTCAAAGTTCTGTGAGTTTAAATCATTGGTGGAGAAGGAGTTGGGGAAGCAAGTGAAGGCTTTACGGAGCGATAATGGTGGTGAATATATCTCAGGTGAATCCAAAGACTTCTGTAGCAAAGAAGGAATTCGAAGAGAACTCATAGCACCTCATAACCCATAGCAGAATGGGGTCACGAAGAGGAAGAATATAATGATTGCGGGTGTTGCATGAGCTATGCTGCATGAACAAGGCCTACCGATGCACTTGTAAGCAGAAGCATGCAACACTGCGGTTTATGTGTAAAACCATTGTCCTCATAGAGTACTTGGCATGAGTACACCTGAAGAATATTTTACTGGTAAGAAGCCTGATATTTCTCATTTGAATATTTTTAGCTCATCTTTTTACATTCATGTGACAAAGGAATCCAGGAAGAAGCTGGAGCCGACTACAGAAGTTGGGATATTTGTGGGGTACACAGAAACACCCCATAATTATTGTGTGTATTTTCCAGACAGTCAGATGACTGTGGTACAACAGGATATAAAGTTCAATGAGGTGAAAGCCATGAAGTTGTCGCTTGGGAGGGAGCTACACTTGCATGCAGAGGAGGAGCTACTTGTTCCCAAAGATGAACCTCCAGATGTGGACCAACCATAGGAGGAGATTCATGGAGTGGAGGAGTCCACTCATGCAGAACGAAACATTAGAACTAGCAGGAAGCATACCATAGAAGCTAAGAGACTGAAGCTTGATGCGGCACAAAATGTAGGAGTCCCTACATCACAGCGCATACAGATACAATCACCTAACCGATTTACTGGATACATGGCTCTTATCAGCAAGTGTGTTGTGAAAAAGCCATCTTCTTTCGAAAAAGCAGTGCAGGAGCCCACATGGATAGATGCCATGGTGGAAGAGTATGACTCCATTGTCAGAAACAGTGCTTGGGAGATTTTTCCAAGGCCGGTGGGTAAATCAGTGGTAGATTCGAAATGGATCTACAAGGTAAAGAAAGTTTCTGATGGGAGCGTTGAGAAGTATAAGGCAAGATTTTTTGCCCGGGGCTTCTCACAGATCGAGGGGATTGATTATGAAGAAACCTTTGCACCTCTCGCATGGTATTTTTCCATACAGACCATCCTTTCTCTCTCAGCACAAATGGGTTGGCACATTCATCAGATGGATGTGAAGACTGCATTCCTTAATGAGATCATTGAGGAAGAAGTGTACATTGAGTAGCCTGAAGGATTCGAAATCTTCAGCAGCGAGTCGCATGTGTGCAGGCTCAAAAGAGCGTTGTATGGGCTGAAACAAGCACCTCGTGCTTGGTACACTCGGATCGACAACTATTTCACAGGACTTGGTTTCAACAAGAGTGAGGCAGATGCAAACCTGTACCAAATTGTGGTGGAGGGTAAGCTTTTAATCATTGTTCTTTATGTTGATGATTTAATACTAATGGGTGATGAGCAGTTGATACACTCATGTAAGGCAGATCTTGCAAAGGAGTTTGAGATGAAGGATTTGGGCCTCCTTCATTATTTCCTTGGATTGGAAATATGGCAGCGGGAAGGTGAACTGTTTGTGGCTCAAGGAAAGTATGCCCGAGAGATACTGGAGAAGTTTCACGTGCAAGGCTGCAAACCTATCGACACTCCTCTTCTAGGAAATTGGAGGAAAGAAGATGCTACATCGGTAGAGGTAGTGGATGTCACTGTTTATCGACATTTGGTGGGTTCGCTCATGTATTTAGTTAAAACAAGACCGGACATATGTTATGCTATGAACCAGCTTTCACAAGCGATGGGTAAGCCTACCAAGCTCTTTTGGAATACAGGCAAGTATGTCCTGAGGTATCTCAAGGGCACATTTGAGTATGCCTTATGATAGAGATAGATGGATGAGGTGAAGTTGCATGGCTTCACTGATGCAGATTGGGCAGGCAACCGAACGGATAGAAAGAGCACATCACGAGGGATTTTCAGTGTTGGATCTACGACAGTTTGTTGGTATAGCAGGAAACAAAGATCCGTAGCACTTAGTTCAACGGAAGCAAAATACATGGCAGCAAGTCAAGCTGCATGTGAGGCTATCTGGATGAGGAAGATCCTGGTCAGTTTGTTTGGTTAACATTTAGATCCTACAGTGATACATTGTGATAATCAGAGTTGCATTAAAATCTTGATTAATCCTGTGTTTCATGATAGATCTAAACATATTGATATCCGGAATCATCATATCAAATATTGTATGCAGCGGAAGATCATGTTGCTTCAGTACATTCCTACGGAAGATCAGGATGCAGATATTCTAATGAAGGCGCTCACCAGGAGAAAATTCTAATACCATAGAGGCAGGATCGGGGTGAAGGATAATCCATATCATGTTGAGAGGGAGCATTTAGATTCAACAAGATGATGAGCTTAGTGAAAATCATTCACCTTTCACTAAGTGGGCCCACATGCTATTTTTAGGTGCAAGTCTATTTTTAGACTATGTCTATTTTTAGACATTGTGATCATATTTCAGAAGTTGTAGGATGTTATTTGTGGATAGTTGGTCAAGTTGGAAAAATAGATGAAATTCTATTTTTAGAATATTGGGCGAAGTCTATTTATAGATCGTTGATCTAAAAATAGATGCATGTCGATTATTATTAGCCCTTAATAATAATCCGACAATAAACATCAACTTATTCTCTTGGAGCACTTTATTTTAGTGTACAGATTTGGAAAATTAGTGGGCTGAAGGAATTACACAATTCCTAGGGTTTACTGGTGGTTCATGCATGAAGGACTTAGTTAAAACTGAAGTGGCAGAGTTATGACAGATTTGGAAGAGTAGTTCATGGAGTTGTTATTCATTTTAACTCAGTTATTGGAGTTAAACTCAGCTGAGCTAGTTGTATCTAGTCCAACTGAATGATACACTAGTGAGAGTGGAGTGAATTAATTCACAAATAATAACTCACTAATCAACTGAACAAATACAATAGTTAACTACAGTGCATGTCAGTTCCAGTGGAAACCCAGTGGAGACCCAGTGGAGAGGTAGGTGAAAGGGTGAGATGGACTATCTGTTGTGACTATAGTGATGCATTGATGGCATCACACACACATTGGAGTTGCAAATGAGGATTGCACAGTCAAGGAAAGACCAATTCGAATTCATTCAGGGGTCTTCTTCAGTAGGGATTGCGCAGTGGAGGTAGGCTATCAGGTGGCATGAAATCAGTGCATGGATTTGCAGATTTATTCTTGTTAGTGTGTGACGATTGATTGTACTGAGAGCTTGATGTACTAAGCTTTGTATGAGATTGTTACATGATCTCCATAATACATAATATATGATAGTTGTGGTTTTTAGCTTCAAGCTTTCCCATTAAACAACTGTGTTATGTGCGATTGTTTTTATTGCTTCATGTGTTTGCAATTGAGTTTATAATTTCTGCAAAAGATTAACAGTGGAAGGATTATGTATTTAGCAAGAAGATGAATATTGTTAGATCAGGAGAATATGGATATATAATGCATATGTTATATAATTTCTACACTTAACACCAAAGAATCAACATGATATCCATATTATTAACAATGGTGGTACTCTTCAGCCAACTACACAGGCTGTAATTTCTGAGATGTACCCACAGATCCACGGAAATTGTTGCAGAACTGAACCTAGTACATCAAAGGATGACTTCTTCTGTGAATTTTTTCAAGCTTCTGGCAACTCAGAGGTGATGTTATATTGAATTTTGTTTCAAGTGTGGATAGATTTGAAATTATGTATTTTTCCAAGTTGCTAAGTAATAATGCATGCTCTAGACGACATGGCGGATGATGCATTACAGCAATGGGAGTTCTGTAACAAGGCAAAAGGAAATGCCATCAAATGTTATACTTGTGCATGAGCTCTGTGCAGAATGGTATGCAATTAGAAAATAAAGTTCCATTTTTTTTTGCAATTCTTTCTTTGTGAGTGTTTAGTTCATTCTTACTATAAAATTTTAATACAGGAAAGAAATTCCAACATACCCTTTAGAACGATTATTGTTTAGATAATCTACGTTGTTTATGTTTAACACTTTCTTTCAAATTTAGCATGGATTTATATTCTATTAAAATTATCCTTGTCATTAAATTTTAATATAGAGAAGCTATTCCAGAATACCCTTTAGAATGATTATTGTTTACATAGTCTATGTTTCTTGTGTTTAATGCCTTCTTTCAAATTTAGCATGGTTTTGTATTCTATTAAAACTTGGATGAATTTAGGGCACCAGATGTCTATTTCAAGGATGATTGTGTAATGAATATGGAAGCAGAGGTAGCAAGACGTACCAAAATAAAATGCACTATCTGTGGACTCAAGGGGGCTACTCTGGGTTGTTGTTTCACAAAGTGTCGTAGGAGCTTTCATGTCCCATGTGCCCTTTCTACTCCAGAATGTAGATGTGATGTCGTAATAGTTTAAAACCTTGTCTCTTAAGTCCTCTTGAAGAAAATTCTTCAGGTATTAGAGACAAAAATTGAAAGGTGTTTGTCAATTTTTGTTTGCCATGTTTTCTGCAAGATAATTTGTAATTCTCTGCCCTGCTCATTCGTCACGCAAGTTTCCAAATGAAAGGAGATCATCCACAAGATCAAAGTGCAGCAGTTCCCTACCAAGAAGGGGACAACACTTTGATGATAAGGGAACACTGCCTAGGTTATATTGTAAACCCGCTTTTAAGTTATGCATTTGATTTTTAAACCTCAATTCTATATTGGATTTCAGTTGTTGTCTTCTCACCCCTTCCACGCTTGCAAAGGAGACAAAATCCCTAGTATACAATAAGTTGGGGAAGGTTTCAAAGCAAGTCAAGCTTAGACATGGCCACTGGGACAAACATGAAAATGGGTACTTTGTGGTTCTGCATTGGATCATGCTTAGAATGTATTGCGTGTGTTCGCTTTTAAAGTGTGTATTTTTAACTTCAAATCAACCTACTAATTAATATTATGTGTTATAGGTTCTCAACAAGTCTCATTGTTAATGCAGGAGCATCGTAATAGTTTTTCAAGGCTCACTGGTGCAACGATATCAAAAACATTGTGTCTAGATGTGACCCATGGGGTTGCATCTACCAATGCAGATGGTGTTTGTAGAAGAACACTGATTTTTTTAATGTCAATCTTGGAAGGCAAGTGGGTTCTTAAGATAGATTATAATTTTATCTAATAGTCCTGCAAGATGCCATCGAATGTCCTCATATATACACTCGTTTTCCTAATATTTTTTGTATATATGTGTTCTAACAATTCCTTCACATTACTTAACTTTCATCTTTAGCTAAAGGTCATACTCATTTACTGAAAAGTATGATTTCAGGGATTGTTGCATGTATGGAAGTAGGGCATCGAGTAAATGAAGAGCCATTTGAAATAACTTATGATATCCATGACAAATTTGAGGGACCAAAGCATGTTTGAGCTCGAGTTGAAAAAAGGGTGTAGAAATATACCAAGGAAAGACATTGGGCACACTAGATCTTTGAAGAGATACCCGAAGTTCGAGCCTCTTTGACCAATTGATCCCTGGCCTCTAGTGAGACATTAGAAACCCTTCTATTTCAAATATTATTATGTATATATTCGAAGGGTACAAAAACCATAACACGCTATCGACATGTCTTTGCACCTCTTGGTGCAAATTCTAGTTGAAAATCAATGGCTATATACACAATTTCAAGGACTACCATAACTCTCACATAATTCTTTAAAGGGTGCTAACTCAGTGGAAGAGCACCTGCTTTATAAGGAGGAGGTTTGTGGTTCAATTCCACCGTGTCCTAATATGAATTAATCAATGATATTGTAGTTTATTTTTAATTAAATACTTTTAATATTGGTTTATTTCAACGGTGAGATATTTCTAGATTCATGATTTTATATGGTGTCTAAAGAGACAAAAGTGTTGTTGTATTATCTTTGAATGCAATTTTTTATTGTCTATAGAGAGACAATAATTAGGATCAAAGACAATGTCTCTTTAAAGACAATATGTCTTTGATCCCAAGTATTGTCTCTAGAGAGACAAAACTGAAATTGTCTCTCGAGAGACAAAAATGAAATTGCCTCTAGAGAGAAAAAAATATGTGTTGTATATTGTATTTATAAAGACAATATTTTAAGACAATTTAAATTGAGGCACTGGTTTAAAGATAATATTTAATAAAATACACAAGTTTTCTTTTGTCTCAAGTTAAGATGATTTTCCTAGAAATTGTCTTAAATATTGTCTTAAGAACCCCCTTTTTGTTGTAGTGCATCTAGTTTAAAACTATGCGCTCTCTTTAGTATGTTACAACTATTTTTAAGATGTTTTTGATATTTTAATTATTATATTGTATATTTCAATTTTCAACTTTTTAAAATGTTAGAAAATAATATATTTAAATATTTATAGGATGGGTATTCCCTAATTTTCCTCATACTAAATTTTAAGCAACTAATTTTTTTTTTAATCCAAATTTAACTCAAAATAAAATTCAAAATTGGATATATATATATATATATATATATATATATATATAATCTTTTTGGGAAATTCTGAAGTTATAAGTGGAAATACTTTTCAAAATCAATACCTCTCACGCTACCGATCAAAACGACTTTTAAAAATAAAACTATATGGGCCCACTCCTTTCCGCGAGGTTTACAAGCGAGATGCTCACTTCAAAAGTGAAAACTTTTAGACATTCAATTCTCTGGCTCTTCTTTGGTCAATTTAGTGTGTCTTAAATTGTTGCATTTAATTTGTCAATCCAGGATTCGTAAGCTGATGAAGTGCGGCGCACTATATGTGCAAGATAACCTATTTCTTAACTTTTTGTCATTTTTGGTTTTCTAATGTGAGATGGAAATTCTAAAATAAAAACAAGTATTGTTATGATTGTTCAAGGAAATGATATCCTCTATAATGATTTACCAACTTGAAACTTAAAAAGGAATTTGAAACATACAATGACAAAACTTGAAAGGAAATGAAAATGTGCTACTGAAATGAAAATGTGCTGCTAGTCTAATAAATCAAACAGTGAACTATTGAGCATGAAAACCAAACTATCCTTACTGCTGTCTAAACACAAAAGAAACTATACTGAAAGAAATCCAAAAGTTGCAACAAATTAAATCTAAATCAAACTACATCAACTTATCTTCTGATTCCTCATCATTAGTCCAGCTATGATTTTCGGAGGTAACCATAAAAAACTTAAGTAACCTGATATTTAACTTGCAGAAAGTAAACTAATATCAAACTACACATTCATAATTCAATCCCTCACCATCAGTCCAGCTGTGGCTTTCGGAGGCAACTGAAGATGCTATGAGCAATTTAATATATCTAACTTGCAGAAAGGAAACCAATATCAAACTACACATCCATAATTCAATCCCTCACCATCAGTCCAGCTGTGGCTTTCGGAGGCAACTGAAGATGTTATGAGCAATTTAATATATCTAACTTGCGGAAAGGAAACTAATATCAAACTACACATCCATAATTCAATCCCTCACCATCAGTCCAGCTGTGGCTTTCGGAGGCAACTGAAGATGTTATGAGAAATTTAATATATCTAAATCTAACTACTGAAGCAAATGAGCAAAACTGAAATGAACAAAGCAATACTGAAATTAAACAGAAACTAAGAAAAGAAAATTAGCAGTAGAACAATATTAATTCCATGTCATTAGTCAAAAAGTTATGCAAATGCCCGGGCTGCCTATTTATAACCTGAAACAAGAACACTGATCAGTTATCAATAACATAAAAAATGAAAGACAGAAGTAAAATGGAAAGCATAAAAGATTATAAACATAAATGAAGCATATATACCATGAAAGATGCAATGTATAAACATGTGAATGGATTATGGCACAATGAGCTTTAAAGAAATAAAATAAGAACTATACAATAATGCACAGAACCTTGGCGAGTGTAGGGGCCCTCTACACCAGCCTTGGCAACAATCTTCAAGTACGAATTACGTTTGGAAACAGAATCTTCTTATATTAAAATGCAGTCATAACAGAAAGGTGATATTACGGCACAGTGGCAACGTAATTACTTCACAGAGCAAACTAATAAAAACTAACAGAGACTAATAGAGACTAATAGAGACTAATCTATATGTGTATACAAACGCGTTATTTATAACAGAGGAAATATAACTGATTCCTAAAGTTTATGCTGATGGAGAACACATAGACCATTACGTCCACAGATCTAGGATCATGGCCGTATTGAAGAGTAAATCTATGAGGAGTGGATGTTTGAATTCGGCTATGGAGCCATGTATAGATGTTGATTTGTCTTCCGCAATTCAGAAACGGCCATATAGATCTCCACGTGACACGAAAAAGAGTCCTGTCACCGTGGAACTCTACGGTTGACTTCCATTTGGCCACCTTTGACCGTAGCCTCTTTAGATGAATTTTCTCGAGCCAATAGGACACGATCCATGTCCACATCATTTCTGACTTACCCATGTGGCTCGTTTCTCCTGAAGACACCTGTAACATAGAGTTTCACAAAATGGCTGCGGAAAGTTGTAGCAGCTGCGGAAAGTGGCAAGATTCCGCAGCTAAATGAAAAAAATCTAAATCAAACAACATACACAAAAATATAATTAAAAACCATATTAGATGCTCTTTTGCAATTAATATACAATGATATTGACAACTTGGAAGGTTCAGGTGGATGAAAAAGGTCTAGAAAGATGTATGGAAGAGATGCAAATTTGAGACTCAACATACCCCCACTGTGAAGGTGTTGCATGTCCTCATGCAACCAAAATTTTGATAATCCTTCTTCAGTTCATATGTCTTGACACTTCAGCCAGTACATCCAATCCTCTCCTCTTCTTCCTTGGTGCTGCCAACATCCTGGGCTTCTTCATTAAGCATCTAAATTTGATATTAACCAGTGCTCTGCTTAACTTCTGGTATTTCCTTTTCAATTTCTTGTTCTTCTTCTGCCATATTCCCAAATGTAGCATGTTATTATCATGAATGATTTTGTCCAATTTACTTTGTTCCTTCAATATCTCATTTTCATTTTTGATGTGTCTATTTAAAAGCTCTAGCTCAAAGACTTCCTGTTTTAGTGATTGGACTAAATCATCTTGTACTGTGTGAGGCTGGATGGACGAAGTACTGGGACCTGTAGCTGCTTTTTCCAAAGATTATATATAATCATATACTTCTTGCTGCTTGGGGCCTATTTCAGGTGTCATTTTTATTGGGCTGTCCCCAAAATGCCGTGAAGGAGAGTTGTCCTCAAAATCTGGCTGAGAAGGGCTCACATCAACATCTGGCTATGAATGGGATGGACTATGTTCAATGTCTGACTGAAAATGAAATGAACCAGGTTCACTGTATGACTGAGAGTGAGATGGACTATGGTCAGCTGGGGATTGTTCAGATGTTTCTTCTCCCAAATCGATGAAATGAGGTCCTTTTATTTGCATTTTCCTCAATTTCCCCTTAAGTCTGCTACTTCTTCTCACACGCTGTGGTCCACTATATTTTTGCTTTTGTTTTCCTTTCTCTTTCTTCTTAGCCATAGATGACTGTGCTTGAAGGTGAATCAGTCTTTCAGATAACACTTGATGATCTTCTTCGGAAGAAGGAGTTTGATGTATAGCCTCAATAATTTTTCTCTCTTTTGGTGTTATTGGCTTTTTACCCTTAATTTCTCTCTTCTTTCTCTTTGATAGTCTCTCTTCCCTATCAGTTCTTTCAATTCTAGTAGTAGGAGTATTTTGAATTTCATCATTTGTTCTTTTTCTCCAACTCCTTCTTGATGTGCTACCTTCAGGAATTTCTTGAGTAGGAGTAATTTGAGTTTCATCATTTATTCTTTTTCTCCTACTCCTTCTTGCTGTGCTACCTTCAGGAATTTCTTGAGGTTCCTCAAAGAAATTTCTAATCAAAAATTGTTCCTTCAACTCTTTTTCAATCAAATTTTTTACAAGACCATGGTGATATAGATGTGGTTCTACATCCCCTAAATGTTTCTGAATAGTCACAGACATCTTCTTCAAACTATTTAATAGAAAATATGGGAGATTGAGAGTTTGATTATCTAGAAAATTCATCAGCAACCTGGTATGGTACATGTACATGGACCCAAAACGGCCTTCACAGGTAATGAATTTTTGAACAACTAGCAGCAATGTAGCCCATTCCTCTTTCAATGCATGAACAGGAATTCTTCGTTTAAAAATAGTTATGTCCATACCTTGGTTTCGTAATATTGTTCCCCAGGCTTCATCATTAATGCTTTTATTTTTAAACCAACGCTCACCCTCTTGAAGAAGTTCCATGGCAGTTGCTATAGATGCTTCATTGACCGCAAACTTAAGGTCTCCAATCTCTACTTCTAGGCCATTGAACGACCTTGCAAATGCTTTTGTCACTTCTTTATGATAACCTATGAACTTTTGGATAAACCGCAGCCACTTTGCTTTCTTCAATATATCCCTTACTTGCGGATACCCTTCCATGAACTTAGGTCCTTCCGGTTTTGCTCTTAACAGTTTACCCATTCTTCTTTCTGCTCTTCAAAAATTTGCCTGCGTGAGGGTTCAATGGAAATAGAACGACTGAATGCACGGAGATGAGCACAATGGCTGTAGGTAGATATCAAAGAGTGAATATACAGACTGTAGCGTAATAGAGAACGAAATAGAGTGAGACAGAACAGAGAGGGGTTTCGTGAGCACGACAGAGATACGGCTGTGAGATTAACAGAACAATAGGAGGAGTACATCCGGCAGTGTTTTGAAATTTGGTGGCTGCGAAATAAATGTGAGCACGTTTAAACAACGGCTATGGATTTATGCGGCTGTAAGAGTCCGTGGTCAAATCAACTACGTCTCATTGTCATCGGTGGAATATCGAAGTATGAGTGAAGATCGGGGGTTTAATTATGGAACCGTTTGAGAATGAATGCGAGAGGATCATATGGAGATCGTGAAAGGGTTACGGAATTTTCAATATAATCATTGCACATAATGGATGGAGCTTATGGTTCATAACTATATAAAAATGTGTTTTCAATGCTATTTGAAATAAATTTTACTCATACCTTTGGAATCTTTGCCTTTTTCCTTGGTCTTCAATTAGTTTCTCTTCATTGGTATCTTGAATGCTCCATGTCTTCATTTTTGGTCCTCTCACCTGCATTTAATTTCATGATTATGGAAATAACATCTGGCTGTAGATTCTTTTGAAAACAGATTTGTAGCTGCGGAATTTGCTTCTGGCTGCGGAAACTCGAGTCAGCTGCGGAAACAGATGTCAGCTGCGGAAACTGACACAGCTATTATTTGGATGAATGAAAATGAACGGATGACATATGACCAGATGGAAATAGTCATGAAAAAGAATTTTATTGATGAAATGGAATGAAATAGATAAAATGAAGTGGAATGGAGTGAAATGAAGTGAAATGAAATGGAATGAAGTGGAATGGAATGGAGTGGGTGTTCACAAAACTTGTGAAATGAAAGAGAGATTTTTTTTTGGAAAATATAGAGTGTCAGGTGTTCCTGATTTTCACCCTATATTTTCTGTATAAGACTGCCAATCAGTGATTGGTTTTCAGGCTTATACAATTTTTTTTTTTTTTTACTGAAAAGAACAAAAGCTAGGTTGGTAGAGAAGAAGAATTCTTCTGTACCAGCCTAATTGCATAATTCTCTTGAAACATTTTGACAAATTCCTCCTTTGAGAGTGGCTTATGATAAACTTTCAATCTGTGGCCATTCACAATAAGAGGAGTTTGAAACTCATCAATGGTCTTGATTCTTACCGCTCCATTGCTAAAGATCTTGTCAATCTCATATGGCCCAAGCCAATGAGTCTGAAATTTTCTTGAAAATCTTTAAACTTGGAATCAAATAACAATGCCCAATCTCCTTCTTGAAACTTCTTCTCTTTGATGTACTTGTCATGCCATTTAGCTCTTTGATATGAATTAGATCAGTTCTTAAAATTGCTTCTTGTCTGATCTCATCTAGCTCATTAAACTGCTCCATTCTATGCTTTTGGGCTTCTGATAAGTCCATCCCCAACTGAATTGCTATCTTGAAGGTCTTGACTTGGAACTCAATGGGGAGCAAGACTTCTTTCCCATAAACAAGTTCATAGGGAGAATGTCCTGTTGTATTTCTCCATGTAGTTCTGTAGGCCCACAAGGCTTCAGGAAGCCTTTCTGCCCAATCTTTTCTATGTAGATGAACAGTTTTGGTGATGATACTTTTAAGAACTTTGTTTGTGGACTCCACTTGACCATTTGCTTGCGAATGGTAAGGAGTAGATCTTCTGTGCTTGATTTTGTATTCTTCCATCAATTTCTCCACCAAGTTGGATGTGAATTGGCTCCCCTGATCTGTCACAATTTCTCTTGGAACACCAAAGCGAGTAAAAATATCCTCATAAAGAAAATGAACAACTGAATTTTCAGTAGCAGATACTAATGCTTTGGCTTTTACCCATTTAGTAACATAATCAGTACAAACCAATATATACTTCTTTTGCTTAGATGGTGGATTAATAGGTCCAATGAAATCTAAAGCCCATTTTTCAAAGGGTTCAATGAGTACCCGTGGTTGCAATGGCATTTCATTTGAAAGGGTAGGTTTCCCTACTCTTTGGCAGTTGTCACACCTTTTGACATATTGTTTTGCATCTTTGAAGAGGGAAGGCCAATAATATCCTAAAGAGAGGATTTTATAGGCCGTCCTTTTGTCTGCAAAGTGTCGGCCGCATGGTTCATCATGACATGCCTTAAGAATATCAGGCATTTCATCTTCCCTGACACATCTTCTGATCACAAGATCTGGCCCTGTTTTAAACAATTCGTTAGAAATCCATGAATATTTTGAACTCTCCTCAATAATTTTTCGTTTTTCACTTGGAAATAAATGTGAAGGTAGTTTCCCTGTAACCAAATAGTTAGCAATATCTGCATACCAAGGAGTCTTAATAGTTAATGCAAACAAGTATTCATCAGGAAACTTATCCTCTACAGGAGAATCTTCTTTAGTATTCTGAATTCTAGACAAGAAATCAGCTACTGTATTCTGTTTTCCTAGTCTATCCAACACAGTAATATTGAATTCTTGCAAAAGTAAGAGCCATCTTGTCACTCTACCATTAGTAACAGGTTTGTTCATTAAATATCTAATTGCAGAATGGTCAGTATGAATAAAAGTTTCATAGCCTGTTATGTAATGTCTAAACTTATTAGTTGCATGAACAACAGCTAAAAACTCTTTTTCAGTCACAGTATAATTCAACTCTGTGGGAGTCAAATTTTTATTGGTATAATAAATGGCATAAGGAACTAAATCTTTTTGACCCAACACAGCTCCTAGAGCTGTATCTGAAGCATCCGTAGAAATATGGAAAGGGAGTTTCCAATTTGGTCCTCTCAAGATAGGTGCTTCAGATATTCTTGTTTTCAAAGTTTCAAAGGCTGATTGACAATCAGGATCCCATTTAAATTCAAAGTCTTTTGTAAGCAATTTGAAGAGTGGAGATGATATTTTAGTGAAGTTTTCTATAAATCTTCTATAGTAACCAGTAAATCCTAGAAAACTTCTAACATCTCTTTGACAATTTGGAATAGGTAACTTGGAGATGACTTCAAATTTTGATCTATCAACCTTAATCCCATCCCCTGAAATATGATGTCCTAAAACAATCCCTTCAGTAAACATCATAAAGCATTTTTCATGGCTTAATGAAAGGTTTGTTTCTTTACATCTTATAAGAACTTTTTTCCAAATTTTCTAATGCCTCTTCAAATGAATTACCATAAACTGTAAAATCATCCATATAAACCTCTACACAATCATGGATTAGATCAGAAAAAATTCCTAGTACTGCTCTTTGGAATGTTGCAGGTGCATTACATAACCCAAAAGGAAGAACTCGGTAGGCAAAATTTCCCCATGGACAAGTAAATGTGGTCTTATCTTGATCTTCAGGTGCTACCTGAATTTGATTATAGCCACCAAAACCATCCAAAAATGAAAAGTACTTTTTACCTGCTAATGTATCTAATACCTGATCAATAAAAGGCAAAGGAAAGTGATCCTTCAAAGTTGCTTTGTTCAATTCCCTGTAATCAATGCATACCCTCCATTTACCATTATTTTTAGGTACTATAACCAGAGGAGAAACCCATCGGCTATCCGAAATTGGATAAATGAAGTTTACATTGAGTAGTTTTTGGAGCTCTTCTTTCACTATCTCCCTAAGATTTGGATTCATCCTTCTTTGAGGTTGTCTGATTGGTCTACTGTTTTCCTCAATATAGATATGATGGATGCAAGTCTTAGGATCAATTCCTTTCATGTCGGTATACTCCCATGCAAATGCAGTAGAATGTTTTTGCAAGATTTTGGTTAGTTCTTCTTGTTGTGACTTTTCCAAATGTTTGTTGATATTTAATGTTTTTCCTGGAAAAATCTCAATAGTAGAATTACCAAAATCTTCCATAGAGTAAAGAGACATTTGTCTTGATGATAAATATTCTATGTCAGATTCCAACTGAAATTGTGTGGGGTCATATTCTGAAGATATCTCAAAATTTTCTAATGTGTTCAGAATTTGACTATCCTCACTGATTTCAGAAATGGTAAAGACAGGTTGTATAATGTCCTCATCATCGACCCATTCATTGTCTCCTACTTCTGTGATTGCTTTTTCTGGAGGATACAAATTGAATTTATTTGTCGAATTACCATTAGAAATGTACATATCCCCAGATCTACAACTAATGAAAGCATCAGCTGTGGCTAGCCAAGGTCTTCCTAAGATAAGTGGGTGCCCTCCTAGATTACTCTTGGGAGTCAAAATCATAAAATCTATCGGATATTCCCAAGGAATCTAAGGAGACTGAAATATCTTCTAATACACCATCTGGTTTAATAATTGATCGATCTGCAAGTTGCAGTAAAGTAGGTGTAAAAGAAGGTTAGGAAGTTTTAGCTGGTCCATAGTCTGTCTACTCATAATGTTGATAGCAGCCCCTAAGTCAATCAATGTGTTTGGAATTTCTATCCCATTTATATATGTCTTGACAATTGGACTTCCTGGATCTACATACTTCTGCATGGTAATTTTTCCCATCATAATATATGCAATCTTTCCTACCGATTTGTGTTAGTATGAATTCTTTGTAGAAGCGTACGAAAAAGAACCACTTTAGCTACGCATAACTAATAGCCCTAACAACAATAATGGCTGCAAAACATCTTCAGATCTGCAATTAGTAGTTAAAGTGCTGCAACAAACGGATCTATAAATGGAAAGACATTAAGCAGTAAAGTAAAGAGTTTGCTCCATGCATCCAACAGACAAGACAAGAACACGATTTTTGAATGAATTTTTATATTACAGGGCACCTGGGAGGAAACAAGAAGGTGTATCCGGATCTCCTCAATGGGATGGGTTCTTTGTAGTCCTCAGCACTTCAGATCTAAGCTTTCTCTCTCTTGTAGATGTAGAAAACCCAATGTAGAAGGTAGAGCTCAATGGGAGCAACAATGGCAGAAAATGAGACCGAGTGTATAGATCCAGGGTGATCTAGTATGCAACAAAAGGTGAAGAATGATGGGGAAAACCCTCCTATTTATAACAAAATATTGGGTCCTTCTAGATCTTGGTGCATGATTAAAATAATGTTAATCACATCTAAATCCACCTCTATGGAATATTTTATTATTATTTGTTGGAGGGAAAGGGTGTTTGACTTGGGTCAAATCCCTTGATTAGTGAAAAATAAATAAATAAATTATTTATTTATCTTTTTAAGGAAGTGGTTGGGATATAATCAAATAAATAATGATTTATTTGATTAATGGTGGTTGATTTGGTCATCTTTAACAAGGAATATTATTTAAATAATTATTCCTAGAAAATAATAAGATAACTATGGGTTTATCTCATTAATTTCTTTGTTTTTGGGTTAAACATGACTTGGAATAATAATTAAATTATGGTTTAATTAATTATTCCTTTTGGGGTTTCCTAATTAACATAGTGAAAGCAGTTTTATTTGGGGTAAAACTGGTCTTACATGGTGTACTTGGGTCCATCTAATGATGAAGAGTTAGATGACCAAAAAATGGTGTAACAAGGTGGATTATTCTTGTGTCTTTTAGTTTCCTTCCTAGTCTTTTGAAACTCAACTCCTTTATGGTTTTTGCTAGAATAGGAATCTCTTGAATGGATTTTAACAAGGGAATCTTGATACAAACATTCTTCAATTCATCTAGAAAATCATAGTTAGGCAACAAAATTTGTTTTTCCACCCCCTTGTCAATTTGTAGTCTTTCAGGAAAAGGAGGTGTAGATGAAGATGCAGGTTGCTCAACTATAGGAGTTGTAGGGGTTAAATTTTCTTTTTCTTTTTGAATGCTTGAATTTTGAAGAGATGCTTCCTCAGAACCCTTATTGACTTGAAGAGAATCCTCCTCAAAGGTATCTTGCTCTTGAATATCTATAGAAGGTTTTTCTAAAACTCTACCAGATCTGAGTTGTATATCATTGAGAGGAACAATCATATAGGTAGGAAATTGTTGTCCTTCTACCATGTAAGTATTCTGAGGATTTTTATTATTAGGATTTGGCAATGGATGAGCTGGAAGTTGATTTGTCTTTTGTTGGTATGGGAGCATGAGTTGAGGATTTGGATTTTGTTGAGAAGGTTGTTGTTGTGGAAATGGCAATGAAAGTTGTGGATTTGGGTTTGGAAGTTGCGGAGCTTGTTGATTTTGAAAAGATGGAGGATATTGATAAAATTGAGCAAATCTCCCATAAGGATTTTGCATCCCTTGTACCCATGGCTGATATGGATTTTGATGTTGGGGCCAAGGTTGTTGCCAAGGATTCCAATTTGGTGGGGTTTGAAGATTCATAGGGTTGTTAAACCCTTGAGTCTGTTGTCCCTGCCAAGGTCTTCTTGCAACAAAACAGAGAGATTCTACTGAATTTGGGTCTTCTTGAAAGACAGCTTTGAGTCCAGGAATTGAAGGACAATCCTTGATCTCATGATTCTCTGAGCAAATCATACATGTTTCTACAACTTTTGCATTCAAGGGACATTCCCTTAAAGCATGTTTCTTCCTACATTTCAGACAAAAGATGGCTAAGGCATCTGTTTCTGCTTTCTGCTTGTTTTGGATTTTAGGGTGTCTAGTTGTTCACTAAGGCTCCCTAAAATATCAATCTTGAATTCATCAAGCATATTACCAATCTCTGCCCTACTTACTGATCTAGTTGCAGATTTGTTAGCCCTAATAAGAGAAGGATCCCTAGGCCCTTTTCCTGTTTTAGATTTTCCTCTTGAGAGATGGACACATAGTTATGTTATGTCACGAAGTGGGAGTTGAGAAATGTCTCCTTTCCCCATCATGTTTAAAATATCTATCCATTCATCTCTAATGGCTTTTAATATGAGGGCTTTCAAGGTTTCATCATCTAAGTTGCTCATCTTTTCTCTTTTCAAGTTGTATTGAAATCTTTGAAGTAAGTCTTCCAAATTTTCATCTTCTTTTTGCATCATTTTGAATACCTCATCCTTGTGATTGGTGGGCATACAATAGTCCAAGTATCTATCCAAAAATGTTTGTTTCATATCATTCCAAGTCCTAATAGATTGAGTGGCTAATCCCATGAACCATTTCAAAGCAGCTCCCTTCAAAGTTGAGGGAAATAGTTTTAGTTTTTGAGAGTCTTCCATATAGTCATAAGTTCGGCACACAACTTCAAACTCAAACAGAAATGTTTCAGGATCCTCACTTCGCAATCCATAAAAGTTAGGGAGGACAAATGGTGAAATATTTTTCATCGTTGTATGAGTTTCCTCATCAACTATAGGGAATCCAAACAAGTTGTCTCCTTCCCTATTTCTTCCATTATTTCCTTCACCATTGTTGTCTCCATTGTTTCCTCCTCTTCTACCTCTACCTCCAAATCCATCTATTATTTCCTCTGCCATGATAGTTTCTTTAGAGTTCTTAAAGTTCTCTGATTCTTCTATCAAGGGAGGATGAGAGGGAGTCTCTTCCTTTTCTAAATGAGATTTGGTAGGTGGTATAGGAGAATCCTCTAATTCAGCTGCTCCTTGAATTTCAAAAATCTTAAGGCTAGGGGTAGATGGTGGTGAATCTTGTCTATGCCTTGAAGAAGATGGAGTTGTGAAAATCGAACTCTTGGCTTTAGCTATAAACCTTCCCCTAGAATCTCTTGCTCTATGCATGTCATTTTTTATTTTTATTTTAAAAGTTGGGCTAATAATCCTCTTTCTGATCTTCCAGGTCACACTAGGTGCAAGAAGAGAGCATACTTAAGAAATTACTGAACCAATAACTCTCTTTTATGATCCTCCAGATCACACTATGTGCAAGAGGAGAGCATACTTCAAGAAGTTATCAAGTTTTCCCTTCTTTTATTATTTTGTTTTTTTTTTTAAGAAATTGGCTACCTATTTACACTTCCCTAGCAATGGCGCCAAAATGTTTGGTCAATTTAGTGTGTCCTAAATTGCTGCATTTAATTTGTCAATCCGGGATTCGTAAGCTGATGAAGTGCGGTGCACTATATGTGCAAGATAACCTATTTCTTAACTTTTTGTCGTTTTTGGTTTTCTAAGATGAAATGGAAATTCTAAAATGAAAACAAGTATGGTTATGTTTTTTCAAGGAAATGATATCCTCTATAATGATTTACCAACTTGAAACTTAAAAAGGAATTTGAAAATTACAATGACAAAACTTGAAAGGAAATGAAAATATGTCGCTGAAATGAAAAGATGCTGCTAATCTAATAAATCAAAACAGTGAAATAGTGAGCATGAAACCAAACTATTCTTGCTGCTGTCTAAACACAAAATAAATTATGTTGAAAGAAATCCAAAAGCTGCAATAAAGTAAATCTAAATCAATTTGCATCAACTTGTCTTCTGATCCCTCATCATTAGTCCAACTATGATTTTCGGAAGTAACCATAAACAACTTGAGTAACTGATATCTAACTTGCAGAAAGTAAACTAATATCAAACTACACATTCATAATTCAATCCCTCACCATCAGTCCAGCTGTGGCTTTCGGAGGTAACTGAAGATGTCATGAGAAATTTAATATATCTAACTTGTAGAAAGGAAACTAATATCAAACTACACATCCATAATTCAATCCCTCACCATCAGTCCAGTTGTGGCTTTCGGAGGCAACTGAAGATGTTATGAGAAATTTAATATATCTAAATCTAACTACTGAAGCAAATGAGAAAAACTAAAATGAACAAAGCAGTACTGAAATTAAACAGAAACTAAGAAAAGAAAATTAGCAGCAGAACAATATTAATTCCATGTCATTAGTAAAAAAATTATGCAAATTCCCGGGCTTCCTATTTATAACCTGAAACAAGAACACTGATCAGTTATCAATAAAATAAAACATGAAAGGCAGAAGTAAAATGGAAAGCATAAAAGATTATAAACAGAAATGAAGCATATATACCATGAAAGATGCAATGTATAAACATGTGAATGGATTATGGCACAATGATCTTTAAAGAAATAAAATAAGAACTATACAATAATGCACAGAACCTTGGCGAGTGCAGGGGCCCTCTACACCAGCCTTGGCAACGATCTTCAAGTATGAATTACGTTTGGAAACAGAGTCTTCTTATATTAAAATGCAGTCATAACAGAAAGGTGATATTACGGCACAGTGGCAACGTAATTACTTTATAGAGAAGACTAATAAAAACTAACAGAGACTAATAGAGACTAATAGAGACTAATAGAGACTAATCTATATGTATATACAAATGCGTTATTTATAACAGAGGAAATATAACTGATTCCTAAAGTTTATGCTGATGGAGAACACGTAGACCATTACGTCCACAGATCTAGGATCATGGCCGTATTGAAGAGTAAATCTATGAGGAGTGGATGTTTGAATTCGGCTATGGAGCCATGTACAGATGTTGATTTGTCTTCCGCAATTCAGAAACGGCCATATAGATCTCCACGTGACACGAAAAAGAGTCCTGTCACCGTGGAACTCTATGGTTGACTTCCATTTGGCCACCTTTGACCGTAGCCTCTTTAGATGAATTTGCTCGAGCCAATAGGACACGATCCATGTCCACATCATTTCTGACTTGCCCATGTGGCTCGTTTCTCCTGAAGACACCTGTAACATAGATTTTCACAAAATGGCTGCGGAAAGTGGCAAGATTCCGCAGCTAAATGAACAAAATATAAATCAAACAGCATACACAAAAATATAATTAAAAACCATATTAGATGCTCTTTTGCAATTAATATACAATGATATTGACAACTTGGAAGGTTCAGGTGGATGAAAAAGGTCTAGAAATATGTATGGAAGAGATGCAAATTTGAGACTCAACAACTCTTATTCCAAAAGTGAAACCAAAGAATCAGAAAATACGGTGAAATTCTGCACTGCCATTCCAGTGAATGACCAAAATAATATAAATCTTTACTGACTTGATCTGCTTTGTGTGTTTGACATTATAATTCCAAAGCCTTCGCAAAGGCCGTGGGAATGGGCTCTAAACAACGTCTATGTTTGCTTGCTCTTGGCAAGAAGGACGTTAAATTTACAACTAACTTTTATTTACAACTAATTCCTTTTCCAATTTAATTTATACATAATACTCGCGGTAATTATTACTCCGAATCTGTAAATCCTATTCCAATTTAATTTATTTATAATACTCACGGTAAATATTACTCCTAATTAGTAAATTGAATAACTTTTCAAAATCAATATCCTCACTGTCGGATCAAAACGACTTTACAAAATAATAACAAAACTAGATGTACCCACTGAGTTTGGTAAGATTTAGAAGATGCTCACTTCAAATTATAAAGATTCGTAACTTCCTCCATGGTCAATTAAAATTGAAACCTTTTAGAGCTTCTATTCTGTGGCCATTATTCCAAACGTGAAACCAAAGGATACCGCGAATATTTGCACTGCTATTACTTGAATGGCCAATATAATCTACATATGTACTAACTTGTTCTCATTTATTCGTGTGTTGGAAATTATTTTCCAAAGCCTCCACAATAGTAGCTCTAGCATCTTTAGTTCAGTTCTTGGTTGCATTCTATGTTAGGAGTTAATCATAAGTGTCATTCTGAATATTTTCAAGATATAAGTGTCTTGCTGTCAGTAGTGGAAGGGAATCTTTTGAAAAGAAAAATCACGCTTGATTCGAGTTGTCTCTGGATTTATTGGTGTCGGTATCGAGAAAGCGATCCAACGATTACATAGAAATCTCAGTTCGGTGCAGTAAAGAATTGGTGTCTCTTAAAGATGTCTTAATGAAAATAGAGCCTCTAGTTAAGTAGATCAAGAGATACCTCCAAGCAATAAACAAGAAAAATAAAGATAAGGTTTCTGCTGTCAGCAAATGGCTTAAAGATTTGGATGCCCTTCTCCAAGAAGCATTAGAGATGGCACTACTGTTAAAATATATAATTACTTCCCCAATGTAGAGTTAGACAAATTGTTAAGTGATTCAGTTGAGTGCATGTCAATTTACTTTTCACCGGGTTCATTGTATTTAGTTTGAGAGTTAGAGTGATTAAAATTAATTGAAGAGCAGAAACTCATTGTTTTCGTGTGTGAAATACTTGTGTTATTGTGTGTTTGAATCCACTGGCTATCCAACAGATTGATATCAAAGCTGAGGAAGGATCAGAAGATCCTTGGGCTGAGTAAAGCCAGTGAAGAAGGCCAAGAGAAAAAGGTCGTCAATTTTTTTTGTAAATTTTTTTTTTTTTTTTACCACACGCGGAGGTGCCCACACATTTGCAGTGAAGAACCTGCGAAGGGTTTTTTGTCAGAGAAAATTTTTTGTTTGAGGCAAGATGGCCACATCAAATTTTCAGCCACAACTTCCATCTTTCACTGGGAAAGATTACGATGTGTGGGCTATTAAAATGGAGACTATGCTAAAATCATATGATGTATGGGATCATGTCAAGTTTGGGTTTGCAGAACCTCAATATGATGCAGAAGAATGAGCCCTCAGTAATGCAGAGAGAGAACAATGGAAGAAAGACAACCGGAAGAATGCACAAGCATCGCTTCTTATCCAGCAGGGAGTGGACCGAGTAGTGTTCCAGAAGATAATGATAACTTCTTCAGCAAAGGAAGCATGGGAAACTTTGGCGACAAGATATCAAGGTATGGTCAAAGTTAATATTGTTAAATTTTAGAATACTAGGAGAGATTTTGAAAGTCTGCAGATGAAAGAGACAGAGGACATTGATTCCTTCATGAATAGGGTCATGTCTGTCGTCAATCAGTTAAAATTCTATGGTGAATATGTTAAAGATCGAACAATAATTGAGAAGGTTCTTCAATATTTGTCTACAAAGTTTGATGTTGTGGTAGCAAACATAGAAGAAGTGAAGGATTTGGAAAAACTGATAGTTGATGAGTTGATGGGATCCCTTCTATCACATGAAGCAAGGATAGACAGAAATAATGATTCCACTCTAGAAACCGCCTTCAAAATTCAAATTTATATTTCAAGACGTCGAGGCAGAGGTTGATCGAGAGGCAGAGGACGAGGCGGCAGCTATGGTGGTCAGAGAAAATGGCCGAGAAGAGCATGAGCATCAAAGTGGAAGCAACAGCAGTGCAAGCTTTCATAACAATCAAAGGTCTGACAAATCAAAGGTAAAGTGCTATTATTGCAATAGATTTGGTCATTATGCTCGTGATTGTAGGAAGAATATAGCTGATCAAGGAAATCAGAGAGCTAATGTTAGTACAGAGAATACTAACTCCATGTTTCTATCATGCAACACCATGCATGCACCGTCTGATAAGGTCTGGCTATTAGACAGCAGTTGCAGTAACCACATGATAGGCAACAAAAATTTGGTTGCCAATTTGGATGCCTCAGTGAAGACAGAGGTAAAGTTGGGGACTGACAGGACAGTGGATGTAGATGGAAAATGAGTGGTTAACATTGTGACCAAGCAGGGGGAAGCAAAGACCATATCAAAGGTATATTATGTCCCTAAACTCAAACAAAATTTGATAAGTGTTGGTCAATTGACGCAGAAAGGATAGAAAGTTATCTTTCAGGGGCAACAATGTGTTATTTACGGCAAATCCCCAAGCAATCAGCTGATTGTAAAGGTGCAGATGACGAGGAACAGACTCTTTCATCTAATTATGAACTACAATGATTAGGTTAGTTCTTTTACAACTTCTTGTTCTGATGATTACTGGTCATGGCACTTTTGGTTTGGACACTTGCATTTTTCAGGTTTAAGATTGTTGCAGCAGAAACATATGGTGAGAGGTTTACCTCCCATCAAAGAACCTGCTAGCACTTGTGAGTGTTGCATCTTGGGAAATCAACACCGTGAAATTTTTCCGAAAGGAGTTTCTTATAGAGTAAAGAAACCACTTGAATGGGTGCATACCGACTTGTGTGGACCTATGAGGACACAGTCGATTGGTAGAAGCTGTTACTTCCTCACTTTTATTAATGATTATAGTAGGAAGACTTGGTTTTACTCTTTGAAGCATAAGTCTGAAACTTTTGCAAAGTTCAAAGAGTTCAAAGAATTAGTGGAGAACCAAAGTGATCAACAGATCAAGGTATTGAGATCGGATTGTGGTGGAGAATACGATTCGAAGGCATTACATGAGTACTGCAAACAACATGGAATCAGAAGACAGTTTACAACTAGATACACACCACAGTAGAATGGTGTAGCAAAGAGGAAGAACTAAACAATTATGAACATGACAAGGAGCATGTTGAAAGCAAGACACTTGTCTAATGAGTATTGGGCAAAAGCAGCTGCATGTGTTGTTTATGTGATAAATAGATCTCCTACAAAGAGTGTGATGAACAAAGTTCCAGAAGAAGCATGGTTAGGTATGTCATGCAGTGTATCTCATTTCAGAGTTTTTGGATGTGTAGCCTATGCACATGTGCCTAAGCAAATAAGAGGCAAATTAGATGATCAAAGTGAAAAATGCATATTTACTGGTTATAGTGAGCAATCAAAAGCTTACAAATTGTATAACCCTGTCACCAAGAAGACAATCATTACCAGAGATGTTGTGTTCAAAGAAAAAGAGTCATGGAATGGGACTGTAGACACACTAACCGATGCACAAACACCATTGATGGAAGAGGATGATGTAGAAGAAGAGGAGCAATAAGAACCAAGAGAGTAGACACAAAACAGAGTCACACTAGCAAGGACTCTAAGATTTTCAGAGCAGCATGGATCTTCAAGCAGGTCCATAGACCAAAATTATCCAAGCAGCGAATCAGGTAATGAATCAAGTAATGGTAAGAAAAGGATGAGAAGTTTGAAAGATATTTATGATGATTTGGATGTTAGTTCAAATTTTGCATTGTTGACATTCCAACTTTTTTCGTTTGAAGAAGCAATCAGAGATGAAAATTGGGTGCAAGCCATGGATGAAGAGATGAATTCGATTGAAAATAATGATACATGGGATTTGGTTGATTTACCATACGATAAAAATCTCATTGGTGTTGTTGAGTCATAAAAAGGTATCTTTTGAAGACCTAATTAGCCTACATTAATCATCAATCCAGGAGCGTCTTTTTATTTCAAGAGTGTACTCTGTCTGAGGCTGCAATTGTCTAAGAGCAATGTTGTGAAGATGTAGTATAAAATATAAAATGTAGAAGTAACAAATGCTCGAAAAGAAACCTAATTACAGTAACAAGAATGGAAAGATTAAACTACTTCAATCTTGCAGATAATCTATCAGGGATGCAGTAACAGTAACTCTTTCCCTTAGAAATCGATGCAAGATTACCAATTCTGGGGACTTGGAAGCAAAAGCCTCTATCCTCTACAGTTGGAAATCTTAAAGCAATTGAAACACAAGCAGGTTAAACAAAAGCAATTTAAAAGAAACGCAATCTGAAAAGGAACAACATCGTATAACTATAACTCATCTATTTGCAAATCGAAAGCTGTAAATAAACAATGAACAGAAAATGGAATAGCAGTATAAAATGAACAGCAATTACAATTCTGATGTGATCAAACAACTAACTCTTCACGCTTCAATCCTGTCAACAGTCAATCACTACGCAACAACAAATCATAAATTAAATGAACAACAACCTGAATCAGATACAGAAAGCAAAGCTGTTTAATGATAACAAGATAACTGATCAATGAATGTGTTTCTTGTAAAGAATGAACTAGCAATCACTCTGTGCTTAATCTAAAAGAAATAAACCAATTCTGTAATTGAAATAAACATTCAACACACTTCACACAATAGTGAGTAAGGATTAAAAATACAAACAGCGAAGTGATTCCACCAGAGTCGGGCCCTTAGCGCCAGTGAAATACTGTTGGGCTAATTTAGTGCTTGGAAAATGAAATGAAACGCGTGTCTTATATTAAATAAACACAAAGCATTACAGAAGCAATTCTCTCAAAGGCCGAGAGTCAATTAAACATCATATTACAGAGGAAATATTAAATGTAAAAGTCTTTCGACTGAATTCGCTTTCTCCACAACAATAATGTGCTATCTCTATCTATCCCCTGTTGCTAAATAACACTGCTTTATATATCAAGATCCAACGGACAAATCAAGGAATAAGATGAGATCGAACAGCGATCCCTCAGGATCGAAGGATCCTGAGGGATTCGCTTCCTCTTCGTTTAGTCATCATTCTGTTCACTCTGACTGAGGCCGAGCTGTCCCTGTGTTTTCTTGGCAAGTCATTCAGATCTCCTTGCCTTTGGCCGGATATGGTTCAACGCTGATGGAGCAGCAGTTACGTTCATTTCAGCCCCGCCTTTGGTACAGCTTCTCACCTCTTTGAATTCCTGTTTTTTCAGCAAAAAGTAACCTTTTAGCCATCATTTTACAATAAACATAAACCTTTCTAATTCTATTATAATTGTTACAATAAATTACCTTTCCAAGGCAAAAAGGAGTATGTCTATGGTAAAAGAATGAGAGAATATATATTAATTTCATACCTTTTTCACTGCCCAACATACCCCCCTGCTTAACCTTTTTCATGTCCTCATGAAAACTATAGTTCACATGGAGAACAGTCAAAGAATAAGCCGGGTAAGGTTTGTCATTGAAAGGTCTAAAACCATGTAGTGCAGCTAATTCCTCAAAAACTTGTTCTGTTTGTCCTTCAGGGAGTTCATAAATAGCTTTGCAGTCCGAAGCAGGATACCATGCAATAGGGCTGCGGAATCTACATCCTAACCAGAATGGTCCTTCTTTTAAAACGATATGACTATAGGAAATCAAACGGTCTGCAGCCAGCCCAAAATTTCTATAATTAAATGGTTCCCTATTTTGCACATTCTGATTAGAGGTTCTCCACCTAACCTTAGCCGCTATATGAGCTTGGTTTCTAATAGATGAAAAATAATCTGTTCCATTAAAAATAACTGATTTGTGGACAGGTCCCAAAGCTTGGGTAACGCCTTCCATAGTCATCAGACTTGTCTATCTAGCCCAAAATTGAAGTGGGTTTTGAGGTTTCACTTCTGACCCACAGATGTAATTCATTTTCCTGCCTTTGAAAGGCGTTATAGGCTTTAAGCCACTTTAATTGATTTACAACAAAGGAAATGAATGCCTGAATTTGAACATCCCCAATGAAAGGGCTAGGGTTTGATTCACAGTCATTTTCAAGTATTAGATTATGCAAGTAAAATTCACACAAAAGGCATTGTACTTTGATCCCATAAAGTTTGCAGCATGACACAAAGTCGTCTATGGTTTTTAGCTCTATTGATTTCCCTGCCCTAACTGCCTTGATTTTTAGTTGTAAATATCTTTCTAGTAAAAACAAAGCATAGTTTTTGGTGGGGCATCTACAGGCTAAGACATCAGTATACAACTAGCAGAGAAGGTTCGTTCGATTGTAGGCTAGTTTTAATTGGTTCATTACCTTATCTGCCTTTTCTTCTACTTTGCGGCATTTTTCATGAGCCTCAACTTCTGCCTCATGAATAACTCTCATTTGTTGCTGCAACTCTTGATATCTCTTTCTTGGGACAGTGTCTTCCTCCAATCTATGCCTTTCTATTCGGGCCTGTGCCAACTCTTCTTGGAGTCTGGCCAGTGTCGGATCACTGAAAGTATGCTGACTGCTAGATTGAATGTTTTCACTTAAAACAGGGCCTTCTGGAACAACGTGTGTTGGAACAGCTGTTTGCTGCTCTGTATCCTCATCATTAGGTTCACGCATGGTTTCTTCTGCAATTTGGAAGTTCCTATTAGCGGTCACCTTTCTCTTTTTCAAACTTCTTTTAATAGCAATGCTTCTTCTCTTAGAGGGATGCTTAGGCATTTGTTTCATTCTCAGAAGCCTAACAGTTTTCCTGAGCTGTTCTACTAGTTTATGAAGCTTTATTCGTTCCCTGCGAAGCTTCTCAATTTCAGTTTTTTTCCTCCTCTTTCTCAATGGAACAAAGGCTTCTTTATCTGAACCCGTTCGCTCAACAAGGTTTTGATCTATATCAGCCATGCCGTCAGTTAGATTTTCTTCTTTCCCTTCCTCTTGAGGTTCTTCCTCCACATTCATATGCCCTTTGCTAGATTCCTCAGTTGACTCTGCCATCTCCTGGGGGCTTCTAGGTTGATATATTGGTTTGGCATTCTTTTCCTCCTGTTCATTCTTCTCAGGAGAAGCAACCCTAGCTTCACTAGGGTTTGTTGTTTCATTCAACATTTCTCCAATTGTTTCTTTATCGATAGCAGAGTATTCTGGTAGTTGATTAATATTGATATTAAGGTCCAAAGATCTATGAGGGCATACATACTCACTCATATTGGCCAAAATCCTAGCTAATTGATCTTCCTGTAAAGGGCTTACAATAAAATTTTCAGGAGGCGTTGTTCCTTCCTTATCGTTGTTGTGATTGTCTTTATTCTCCTCACAAGTATGATAAATTCCTTCCTCCTCAGCTGAATACTGAATTTCACCTTCAATTTCTTCTTCCTCAGTATTTGCTTCCTCTACACTAGATTGTTTTTCACTACCGGTGTGGCAACTTATTTCTTCTTCATCTGAGTAGCGAATTTCTCCTTCCAGATCCTGTTCTTCATCAGTATGGGAGCTTACTCTCTACAATTCTTGTTCTTCATCCGTGTGGGGACTTGCTCCCTCCAATTGTGGAGGTTGTTCATCCTCAGAGCTGTGTAATTCCAGGGGCTGGCTACTGCTGCCCGGAAGTCCTTCCTCCATCCTTCTACTTCGTTTTAATCAGAGGGACTGTTTATAGGTAGATGGCTCAGCTATTGAGCCAGCCATCCTCTTCCGTCTTGGAGCAGGTAAAGCTAACCCTCCGTCAATAGAGAATATCAACTCCTCCTAGCTGTTCTGTTGCTGGGCGAGACTGCGACTCACTATTAATTGGATTAAAAAATGGTGGTTGACCACCATATCTGCATGTTGAGATTTTCTTATACCACGAGCGGTGTCATGCAACAAAGAATTTAAAAATGCAGGAAAATTAATGGTGCATTTCTGTTTTAATACAACAAGTAGCTTAAGGTGGCGAGGTCTTACCACATCTTTTCATCCGTCGCACGTTATGTAAGCCTGCACAATCTTGGCCATCTTTGTCCATGGTTCTCCTAATGATGTTGGCTGAACTCCTTTACCTTTAATAACCAGGGTCTGTCCTTAATCTTGAAAAAATTTCATGGCTTCTCGAATCCTAATATTTTTCTGAGTCCAGATAGTCCCCTGCACTGGGATGCCAAACACTTCTACGATTATTTCATCAGATATAGCTATTTGTCTACCTCTGACCATGGAAGATCCTTCCTGCAGGTTCTGCAAGAATTCATTGGCCACTGCTTCGTGGGGTTGCTGCATTCTCATAAAATATGTAATCCACCCCATTCTTTCTAAGATTTCTCATGCCTCATCAGAAACGATTAGCACTTGTGGTTCACTACGAATCGGGCACCCTCCCATTGTCTCTGTGTTTTGTTAGTTCTTCTCAACACACAGAAATTGCAATGGAACATCACACTCGGTAAATTGGAACAATGTCGTTGAAAATTTGTTATTTCCTAATATGCAGGGATTTGGTTCTCATACCGGTGAAGAAATCTCGGGATGTGATCTACATGCAGACATCCGTGCCCCCCAAATAAATGATAGGTCGTCCTCGACCGTCGATTGAGAGAGGCAAGTGTGGCACAACAATAGTACAACAGTAAAAAGCAGGGGTAATTATGATACATTCAATCAAATTATAGCAATTACTGAAATCAATGCGTGTGATAAATCGGTAATGAATAGAAAATCATTTTGTAATGATTCGAATATGAGGGGAAGGGACAGCATAAGATAAACATAAGTATAATTTCATTATTTATCATTTCAAACTAATATGATCGATTGAAATAATTTTCATGTATCGTAGGTTCGAAAGTAAAGGTAAAGGATTCATACTTTCTTTTGATCTTTAAATAGAGACATAGGAAAAGGGTTAAGTATAACTATTGGTGTGTATAAATGTGACTCCAATGCCATCAGTAGGGCTCTGTTGCCCATAGGTGTCTATAACCTTGACAGAGTTTCTTTCTTACCCACGGAACCATTGTCCTTTATATATGCTGAGGAAGTGCTTTTTTTCTGTTGAATATTATGACGGAGGCCATTGTGCTGGCTTGGTAACCAGATAAATCACAATGCCATTCACCAGAAAGAAGTGAAAGGTGGGCATGCTGACTTGTGATGAGACCTCCTGTTCCAAAGAATTCTTGATTTTCTTAATTGTCTATTGGACCATATCCATGGTTTGGTGGCCATAATGGGAATGCCACTTCATTGCCTTCCTTATGATCATGGTAGGCTGGCTCTTAATGAGACCCCCTATCCTCCATCTACAAGATCATAAAATTATTAGTAAAATATGTAAATATTTTATTTTTCATATAGCACTTTTCCTTAGTTATACATAAAGGATGGCTCAACACTCCTTAAGAGTAGGGATGGTGGAAGAAGTCTGAACATCTCAATAGAAAAGAATGTACCCTTATTCCTATTCCATAAATAAAAATAAAAAAAAGTTATAGTATATGGGAAAGAACCATTCATGATAGAGATAATCGATCAGATTAATTTGATGGTAAAAGAATAGAAAAATTATGTTATTGATCATGGCCCTTTTCCCTTTTTTCTTATCATTACTAGACAATTTCCTTTGAAAGTGACGATTTATTTTGATTTGCTGATGAGAGTAAGCTTTAATTTGTATGATTGTACATAAATGATATTTTTCCTTTAGAAAAGTGACCAAAAAAAATTCTTAAAATACTTATTTTGAAACAAAAAAAATCAATCCACTCAAAAAGGTGTTGTTTCTTAAAAAAGAACAGCGAAAACAATCTGCGAAAGTGTTGTTCCTTTCAAAAGGAATAGCAAAAAAACACCCTGCGGAAGTGCTGTTCCTTTAGAAAGGAACAGCAAAAGCACTCTGCGGAACTGTTGTTCCTTTCAAAAGGAACAACAGAAGTGTTGTTCCTTTTGAAAGGAATAGCAAAACTGAAAACAAACGAAATAAACAGAATTTTTTCTCTTTTTGTTCTTTAAAGAAACAAAATTTCATAAAGCAAACAACAAAGGAAAAAACGCGATCTAAGAAACGACTTTCATAAAACAATCAAAAAATGAAAAAAATACTTTATGTACAGAATTTTTTTTAAAAATAAATGAATTAACAAACTGGTGCCGAGGAGGATTGCTCCCCTTCAGCGAGAATTTCCATGGTAGAATCTTCCCATAACTGCTGGTAAAAGGATTCCCGGGTAAGTGGTTTATGATACAATCGCACTCAATGACCATTTACCTTAAAGGAATGTCCAGATCCGTCAATGGTAGCTAAGGTAATAGTGCCATTATCATGCACTTTTTGTATTTCATAGGGTCCAAGCCATTGTGTCTGGAGTTTTCCTGGGAAATCCTGAAACCGAGAATCATATAGGAGTGCCCAGTCTCCTTCATGGAAGATCTTCTCTTTGATATGGGCGTCATGCCATTTGGCTCTCTGTTGCTGAATTAATGTTGTGTGCTGAAGAGGAGAGAGCCTAATTTCATCTAACTCATTAATTTGCTACAATCTTTTAGCCTGGGCTTCGTTCAGATTTAGACCCACTTCTTGAGCTGTTCTCAATGTTTGAATTTCAAATTCTATAGGAAAGATGGGTTCTTTCCCAAATACCAATTGATATGGTGAATATCCTGTAGTGGGTCTCCACGTTGTTCGATAGGCCCATAATGCTTCTGGCAGTCTATAGGCCCAATCTCGTTTGTGAGAGGCAACGGTTTTTGTTAATATAGACTCAATTACTTTGTTCGTGCTCTCTACTTGACCATTGGCCTGAGGGTGATATGGAGTTGTAATCCTGTGCTAAATATGATAATTTTGCAATGTTTCAGCTAATTTGTTACCCACGAATTGTGGTCCTCCATCTGTGATTATGTCCCTTGGGAAACCATAGCGCACAAAGATTTGGAAAAGAAATTTTATCACAGAGTCCTCTGTAGCGTTTGAAAATTATTCTGCTTCAACCCATTTGGTAACATATTTAGTTGCAACTAGGATATATGTTTTTTGGTTTGATGGGGGGCTAATAGGACCAACAAAGTCAAGTTCCCAACGTTCAAACGGTTCAATCACTAGTTGGGGATTTAGAGGCATTTCATCAGACTGCCCAGGGCGACCTACCCTTTGATATCTATCACAAGCCTGCACAAATTTTTTAGCATATTTAAAAATAGTAGGCCAATAATAGCCTGTTCGTAAAACTTTATGGGCAGTCCTCCGATCTGCAAAATGTCCGCGACACTGTCCGTCATGGCATGCCTTCAAGATGTCAAATACCTCATCCTCCCTAACGCATCTCCTTATTTGCATATCTGCACCTGTATGAAATAGATAGCCTCCAATCCAGGAGAAGCAGGTACTACGATGTATTATTTGCTTACGTTCATTAAGGGATAGATGTTTAGGTAATTTACCTATTGCCAAATAGTTTTCCATATCAGCATACCACGGTGTTCTAATAGTAACAGAGAAGAGATGTTCATCTGGAAAGTGGTCTTCGAATGCTTCTGCATCTATTGGCTTTGGCATTCTTGACAGAAAGTCAGCTACAGGGTTCTCTTTCCCAGGTCGATCTCTGATTGTAATGTCAAATTCCTGCAATAAAATCAACCATCTTGTCACTCTTCCATTTGTAACAGGCTTATTTGCTAAAAATTTAATGGCAGAGTGATCATTATATAGTACTACAGGATACCCAGTTATATAATGTCTAAATTTGTTTATAGCATGAACTACAGCTAAAAATTCTTTCTCAGTCATAGTATAATTTAATTCAGCAAGGGACAAATTTTTGCTAATATAGTAAAATGCATATGGCTTCTTGTCTTCCTCCTGCCCAAGTACTGCTCCAATTGCTGTGTCTGAGGCATCAGATGAAATTTGGAACGACAAATTCCAATTTGGGCCCCTTAGCACTGGGGTTATTGAAACAAGCTTTTTCAGATCATTAAAGGCATTGTCACATTTATCTGTCCAAATAAAATCAGCGTTTCCAGTCAATGCATATAAAGGTGCAGCTATTTGAGAATAATGTTCTATAAGTCTTCTATAGTAACTAGAAAATCCAAGAAATCTACGTACCTCTTTTTGTGTGGTGGGTGTGGGAATTAACAAGAGTATTTGAATTTTGGCTGGTTCCACTTGGATTCCAGCTGCTGAAATATAATGCCCTAAGATAACTCCCTCGGTCATCATCATAAGACATTTTTCGTGGCTTAAGCAAAGCCTAGTGTCAATACATCTTTGCAATACTTTTTCTAGATTTTGCAATGCAGGCTCAAAGTCATCCCCATAAGGTGTGAAATCGTCCATGTATACTTCGAGACCTTCATTTATTAAGTCTGCAAAGATGCTGAGAATTTCCCTTTGAAACGTGGCAGGGGCATTGCATAGGCCAAAAGGTAAGACTCGGTAGGCAAATGTCCCCCATGGACAGGTAAAAGTAGTTTTGTCCTGGTCTTCAGGGGCAATATGGATTTGGTTGTACCCACTGAAGCCATCCAGGAAAGAAAAGAATTTCTTTCCTACCAATGTGTCTAATACCTAGTGTTACACAGCAATTTGTCACCGTCCCTGCCATTCCCCATCCCGCACATTGGAGGGCTCATTCTGTGACCTGTGAGCAGAGACAAGACTTGAAAACACTTTCATAACATCCCTCTGAAGATGAGCTTTCATTTCTCTGAAGACATCTCCCTGCAAAAAACCCTAAAAATAGCCCTTTTTCCATTGGCGCAGTTCCACAGTTCAGCCCTCGCGCCAAGGGGGCAAATCCTCCAAAGAGGGCGCGCCAATTGGCGCTCTATCATAGAGCCGCACCCGCGCCAACCATATTAAGGGGTGTTTTTCAAAAATAGATGGCGGAAGTTTCGTCCTAACAAATTCCTGGACTGATATCTATTTTGAGTTGGGAGGTTTGGCTACAGATTTCCATAGAGAGGAAGTGGTTTGCCACCTCTCATGGAAGCTTCCTTGATGATAGGGCCAATCCCATAATTATAGGGATCCCAACTCCCCTTCCTCCATCTATAAAAGCTTGCCCATCTCCTTTGCAAGCTAGTTCCCAAGAGCTTTCACATCCTTATGCTGCAAGAGCCTTCTTGATTCCTTTAAGGCCAAATCCAAGCAAGGAGACTATTGTCAAGTATCCGGAGAGAGAGGCTTGTCCCATCCTTGACAGGCTTTATCGAGACATGTTTTGCTGACGACCCGCCAAAGGAGAGTGTTGCGTCGAAGCTATGGTTGTATTCTTCTTTTGACTCATTAATGATAAGCGACTATTGGTTATGGTTCCACTCTTGTTCTTGATTATGTTCATGAGTTATGTCCTCTTCGACTGACATATAGTTGTATATACTGGATTTTATGCTTGTGTTTGTGTTGTTTCTTGCATGTGCAGGTGTCTGATCACGGAGATCGTGAGGATTGTGATCTGCCAGGGCAAAGGAACGGGAGCACCACCTCTTCTACAGACGACAGCGTTGGATTCCAGGTAAGCCTTCATCGCAAGTCGGTTTATTTTCAATTAGGAACCTGCATTGTAGCGTGTTTGATTGTTGCTAGACCCGATCTGGGCTAGTAGGGATCGCCTCTGTCCGCAGAGGGGATTAACCTCTTCAACAATTTGGTGACTCCGCTGGGGACTCAGCTTGTTCTTTGATTTGTAAGCTATAGACGGAGCCTGAAGTGCAGCCAGATAGCCTTCGAAATGCTTTTGCTCTGCATTAGCGGAGTAGATCAACGCTGCTTCAGTCAATCTCCGGTTTAGTTTACGGACTGAACAACTTGGAGTGTTGTCTTCTCTTTTCGGTCAATTTCTTGGCCTTGCTTGCTTGGTCAGCTCTTTGGACTGGTTTTTCCTGTTTTTTTGGCTTTGTTTTAGCCTTGTCATCACTTGTCTGTGTCTGAGATTGCTTGTTTTTCATTTTCCCATAGTAAACTCGGCTGGCGCGCTTTTTAGTGTGACAGTCGCGCCCATTGGCGCAGGTTGCTTGTGTATCACCCGCGCCATTGCCTTTCTGGCACTAATTTCAAGCTCACAGTCGCGCCAATCCTGTGAGCTATTAGGGTTTGCTGTGTTTCATGCTTTCTGGGACTGACTTGTGATTTTGATCTTGTTTTTTTGGCTGTTTGAGTGCACTGGAGTCTAGTTTGACTGATTGTAACCTCCATCCTTTGGTTGTTTGCCTATTTCTTTCGATTTTGCATTCGAGCCCTAGGGCATCTAGGTGATTTTGTGAGTCGAGCCTCCCTTGGGAGTTTTTGGTTTTCGTTCGTTCAGTCGACTTTGGGATTGCTTCCTTGCATTCGTTTGACAGTTGTCTATCATTTTATTGCGCTTTTTGAGTGACTGATTTCGTTTTCATTCGAATTTCGCTTTGCTTCATTTTGGGCCTAGATTACATGGCTCATTAGTGTCTTTGGGACTTTTCTTGGTTTTGAGAGACTTTTGGTCAATTTGAGATCTGATTGTTTGTGCCATTGAGTGAAATCTGCTTGTTTTTGCTCTCTTATTATCATTTCTCAAATTGCTTCTCATTTGTTTTCGGTTTGTTTAGTGCATCTAGCTCTCAAACATTGAAAATAAAAAAAATCTCTTTTGCTTTTGATTGATTAGTGCAAATTAAAATATTTTCGGTGTTATTAGTAATTAGTGACTTTGAAAGAAAAGTTTTTAATTTCATTAGCTGCATTAGAGATATCACTGATTGTCTTCCGATCATTTTGTTTGTGTAAAAAGCTCTTAACTCTTCTGTAGCTAGCTTTCATCGAACGAAATGATATACTGTGGCATGTAGTTTTGCATTTAGGAGATTTTTGAGACATCACATTCGTTAGGGCCTGAAAACTGAAACGTAATTGAAGATAAAATTTAAAATTTACTCAATTTACACTAAGGCAGCATTGAAATCTAACGAAACACATTTAGAGGTCTAGGCTAGAGACGTGTTCCGGCGTCTTTAAACCTAGTAGTTGTCATTCGCCTCTTGGCTTTAGACAACGCTAGTACAGACTTGTGCTCCCCGTACCGTCGCGTATATAAAGGGAGACCCCACTAGGTTTCAATCCTTTATCCATAGGAAGCCGAGTCTGCCGCCCTATACCCGTGATACACCGGACACAGCATTTGGGGAGATTGCCTGCATGTACGGAAATTCCTTGGTTGATTTCTCTTTTATTTTCGAAACCAAGGTGTATATTGCAGTTCACGGTTATTTGGTACACCCTTCTGCCTATTATTCCTGAGCAGTCATTTGATCTTTTCTCACTCCTTAAATTTGAAAGGATCACCAAGCGCTTGTCCTTTCACGCTTGTTTCAAACTTGAAAGAGATAGAGTCACCTTTTATCCATTTCTCGACTCTTAAAACATGAAACGGTGAAGTTTCTAGTTTTCAATGTGGTAAAAAAAATTAATCACCCGCGATCACACGCCCTGTTAGATTTTGTTTGTGGCCATTTGATTGTGTGTCTTGACCTTTTTCAGCCACAGTGGCGGAGCCCTCGGTTTCGTCCACTGGTAGTCCTTACACGGACGATTCATCAGAGGCTTCCCAATCCTCTGCTGAACCACAACAGCCCATCGTTTCTGAGTTTCCTGACGAAGGACTGGTTCTTGCTAAGCAACCCTTTAGGGGACCAGTTTAGTTCAATTGGCCCTTTTCCGACCCTTGGTCTGAATTAAGAGTAGGGGCAACGTTCCTCTCTCTTACATCAGGTTCTCCTTTTATAGCTATTGTTTTTCCTCCTAGTCCTCGCCATCTATTACGAGATCTAGCGGCAGGCTCAAACATGAGTGAATCCAGTGAGGAAATCCCAACGTCTGGTGAAGACTACCAGCTCTTCCCGCGAAGGTTATATCCAGGAGACAACCCTGAATCACCCTGTCCTTCACTACCGGCAGGGTATAGATCTTTGGGTCAGATTATTGCCGCCGCTGCCTTTATGGGGGTATCTACTCCTTCTACAAGGCCGGTTGTTCCGTCATTGGGGATGTCTCCTCGGACACCCGTTACCTCATTCCCTCAGGTCACTTCTGTACCCGTTCAGCCCACTGTCTATGTGGCTGTATCGGCACCTGCCATTTACACTCAGTCCATGAGGGCTACATCCCTTCCCGAAGAACTTTATATAGCATCCGCTATACCGGAGAACATTTCTCTGGAGGAGTATCGGTTGTCCTTACAACAACCGAACCCTGAGGTTGGGCCATCCTCTCAAGATCCTAACCGTTCATATTTTTCGCATTATGCCCAGGATGGTACACCCGTGTATGCTTTTCCAAATTAGTACGATGAGCACGGGAATATGTTATGTTTACCCGCTCCGGAGGCTCATCTCCATGCTCAAGGTTTACCTTATAACCAGGCTGGACAGGTACATAACCCGCAAGGACAACCTTTCCAAGGCCAACCTTCGGGCCAGCCTAGCTATCCAGACCCACAGGTACAGCCCTTACCAGGTTACCCTGCGGGCCAGCAAGGGCCATCATATGGTCCGCAAGGACAGTATTATAACCCTTTCGGTCAACCTTCACAACCTCCGCCGAGGTACCAACCTGGACCGGCCTATGGTCCTGGGGGGCATGCCCAACCCTCTCAACCTTTTCAACCGCAGTGTTCTGTTGTTTCCAACGTTGCATATCAGCCGGGACCATCCTATGGTCCTACTCCAGGTCAAACCGGTTACCAGCAACCACCTGGCTCTATTCCTCCACCAGGCCAACCGGCCCATCTGGTACAACCTGGTGTTCCGCCTCCAAGCCAACCGACCCATCCGGCACAACCTGGGGCTCCTCTACAGCCAGGTCAACCTACGCAACCGGCGCAGCCTGTCTATCCGGGTCAACCTGTTCACCCAGGGCAACCCGCACAGCCGGGTCAACCTGTTCACTCAAGACAGCCTGCTCATTCCAGTAACCCTGCCCAGCAGCCGATTTATTCGATGTCGCAGCCAAATCAACAACTGCGCCCTAATTATCAGGCTCCGCAGGGTTCCACCTACCACTAGCCTACTTATCCTCAGGGCGGTTATTATCCTCATGGTCAAACTCAACCGAATCATAACCAGCCCCAAGGTTCTCAGTATTATCGTCATCAACCCAGTTCCACCTATACTCAGCAGCCAAATCCAAATGTTGCTTACACAGGGCCGAAGTATAGTTAGGGTCCATACTCTGGTTATCAAGCCCCACACACTAGTTACCAGTAGCCAAATCAGTCTGGTTATACGACCTATACCCCCTACAGTCAGAATCCTACGGGACAGAACCCATGGGGGAAAGGATAGTCTCAACCAGCGTGGAGTACAGGTACCGGTCCTCATCTTGGGCCTAGCATGTCGGTCAATCCGCCATTGCCGTTCCTGGCCACCTTAGAGTTGCTGGACGTTTTGAAATTGACCAATGATCCTATTTTCATAATCCTTATTGGCCTCCGGTTCCTACCAAGATACCAGGTGATTGCCCCAAGTTTGAGGGTAAAGCTAGGGAGGATCCCCAAGCACATGTGATGACGTACCATTTTTGGTGTTCATCCAACTCTTGGGTCGATGATTCAATTCGTCTGCGCCTCTTCCAGCGCACTTTGACTGGAGCTGCTGGTAAGTGGTACATCGAATTATCCAGTGGCATCTTCCAAGATTTCAATTCGTTAGCCATGGCTTTTCTGACACATTTTCAGTTGCCGGTTCGCTATGAAGCCGGGACACATCTCCTGACTTCTTTGAAGCAGGACAAAGCCACTCACATTTCTGATCACATTCATGAGTGGCGACGTCGTCGTAGACTGATCAAGTTTCATATACCTGATCAGATACTAACTCACTAGTTCACCACCTCCTTCGTGGACAAAATCGCCCAAGATATTGCGATGGGAGCGTGTGTGATGGAGGAACAAGCCATTGCGCGTGCCCAATATCTGGATCTAGTATATTCTCATTCTGGCACGCTTTATGATATCTTGCTTGATGCTCCACGGTCTGGAACCTCTAAAGCTCCATCTACCCCTGCAGTAGACGGTGTTATTGGTTCCGTGTCTCAGAATTCGAAGAAATCTTTGAATGGGAAGCAGAAGTCTAATTCTTCCAACAATACTCCTGCTCATCCCGCCCCCTCATATTTTGGAAAAACTACAGAGGTTAACGCCATTCAGGCCAATCCTACGGAAAAGTTCTCCAAAGGGAAAAATAAGGGCAAAGGTAAATCTAAATCCGACACCCCAAAGCCAGAATCCAAATCTCGCACTGAGGAAGGTTCTCAACATAAACCGAAGTATCCCTGCCTTATCTGTGAAGGAGATCATTATACCAAAGATTTTCCTCGACGATATGAAGTGACTCAACTCTTGAAAGGCTCTAAGGGGACTACGGCAGTTCTCAAAGAACCGTTCCCATCTCAGCAGACCCAGATGGTTGAGCAACCCTCACCATCTGCACCATTTGGGTCCCAAGTTTTTATGATGAATGGCGTCGCGCCTGTCTCTGTCGCTACGCGATCAAAGGATTATTCTGGAATGCATCAGGCAGCTGGGAAAGGGGTGGTGGATGGTCCACCTCCCCCACCTATCTCCGGTCTTTTGGAAATCGAGAAGCCTACTGCCGAACCTGTTGCGAAGCCACCTTCCAAAGGTGTTCTGCGGAGATATTCCTACAATCAAAATGCCCGTGCCACTCAGCATTACAGTATTGTTGAGGATTTGGCACAGGCACCTTCTGCTATGTCCGCATTGGAAGTTCTTCAAAGTTTCCCATCACAACGGAAGGCTTTGTTGTCTGCAATCGGTGGAATCGATCCTGCCGATTCGAGTCTTCTCCCCTTCGATTTGGAAAAATTTACCCCCCAACTTCCACATCAAATCGCTTTGGTTATTCAAGTCGGGATTAACGGTCTTAATATCCATAGGGCCGTCATGGATGAAGGGGTGTCCACTTGCATCATGTCATTCGCCTGCTGGAAAGCCATTGGCTCTCCGGCTCTGTCATCATCACCCAATGCTCTAGAAGCATTTGATGGTCGGGAATCCAAACCCCTGGGTGTTCTCGAAAGTTTAGCGATTACTTTATGAGGGAAGATAGTTAACATAGAAGTAGAAGTGTTTGACGCTAAGCTTAACTACAATATACTTCTTGGCCGCAGTTGGACTCACGCAATGCTATGCGTGTCGTCCACCCTCTTTCGACTTCTCAATTTTCCTCACGAGGGCAAGATTGTCACTATGGATCAGTTATCTTTCTTCACCTCCTCTTCCGAGAACAACGTTCCGTACGTGGATCAGATCCCCAATCCCCCTGAGAGTGTAGGACCCGGTCTCTTCAAATACCCCTTCCTCATGGGTATTATTCCCGCGCCACCACCCAACACCGTTCAAGTTAATATGATCTCTAGGTCTAACGACCCTTGGATCATCCCTTCGCCTGAATAGGTGCCTTATCTTGGAGAATCAATGCCTTTAAATCTAGTAGAAATTAGCTACTGTGAAATTGTTGCCGCATCTGATCCTCCTCCTCCTCAACATGCTCCTTCGAGCATGGCTCTGGAAACCTATTTTCAATCCCCCTGGCTAGGTGAGGCCGATTCGCTAGATCCGCTAAAAGAGACTTTCCATTCTGACGAAGCCATCGTTGAAACCATGTCTCTTGAGGAGCTGCCTTGGGGCGATGGACATCATCGTTCCTCTTTCATGCCTAGCCCAGGGGCAATGTCGGACTGTCTAGAGCGTTTTGCATCCCAGGTTCCTACTCCGCCTCTCCAGATGCCTATATTGACTCATGAGGTCTTTTCGGAAGGAAACCTGGGTAACATTACTCAAACCATCCCGATCGACATCTCCGTCAAACCGGGGATAGTCGAGAATATACACGTGGGAGTTACTTGTTCGCCTGAAGAGATTCGGATTTATACCGATATTTTCCGAGACTTCATAGATGTGTTCACGTGGTCCTATGAGGAAATGCCTAGGATCGATCCCAGTATCGTGGTGCACGAGATTCCTACCTATCCTGGTGCGAAAACCATGCGCCAACGCTTACGCCCAGTCCATCCTCGCAAAGCCACTGCCATCAAAGCAGAAGTGGAGAAACTTCTAAACGCGAGCTTCATTTACCCAATTCCCCTCACAGAATGGGTCTCTAATATTGTCCACGTGGATAAGAAGAAAGGTACTATCAGGGTCTGTGTTGATTACCGCGATGTTAATCGCACATGTCCTAAAGATAATTACCCCACTCCCTTCATAGATCAAATTATTGACGAATGTGCTGGGAGTGAGATCTATTCCCTCATGGACGGCTTTTCGGGGTATAATCAAATAAATATTTTACCTGCCAATCAACATAAGACTGCATTCATCTGTCCGTGGGGTACTTTTGCTTACAAAAAGCTCCTGTTCGGCTTGAAAAACGCTGGAGCCACTTTCCAGCATGCTATGTCCTACGCTTTCCATGACATACTCCATATCGTTCAGCCTTATCTGGACAACCTGCCATCTCATTCAGCTCGGCGGGAGGACCACCCTGAGCACCTCCGCCAGATTTTCTTGCGCTGTAGATGCTATAATATTCGTCTTAACCCGCATAAGTGCGTCTTTTGCGTGGATTCTGGCCGTCTATTAGGGTTCATAGTCTCCAAGGACGCAATTCGCCTTGACCCCCTAAAGGTCGAGGCCATAGTCAATCTCCCATCACCCTTTTCGTTATATCAATTGGAGAGTCTGCAGGGAAAAGCTAATTTCCTTCGACGTTTTATCCCAAACTACGCGGAGGTAGCCAAAGGATTTGCGCGCCTCTTAAAGCAGAACGTTCCCTTTCCTTGGGACGAAATTGCTCAACAATCCTTTGAGAAGCTTAAGACTTTACTTGTTAATGCTCCTTTGCTTCGTCCTCCGAACTATAATCGTGACTTCACTTTATATTTGGCCGTCGCGTTTAGCACCATAGCTATGGTTCTGGTGCAGGATGACGATGATGGAAATGAACATGTTGTTTATTATCTATCACAGAACTTTCTCGACATGGAAACGCGTTATGCTCAAGTCGAGAAATTGGCCTTAGCAGCAGTACACGTTGTGCAGCTCTTTCGCCATTACATCCTGTTGCATTCAATAACTGTGGTTTCGGATTGCAACCCCATGACATATATTTTATCTAGACAATTATTGGGGGGGAAATACTCCAAATGGATTGTCATCTTGCAGGAGTTCGACTTGGAGTTTACAACTGCTAAGTCAACCACATCACTGGTTTTTGCGGATCTAATTTGCTCTCTCCTGACAGACTCTTCTCTATCTCACTCTGAAGATCATATCTCAGACGATACACTCTTCCTCATCAACACACGCGATCCCTAGTACGGGGACATTATCGTGTATCTTCAGACCTCGACATTTCGGTCTGAGCTGACTAAAGATGCCCGACGTCAGATTCGGCATCAGTCTCAACCCTACCACATAGTAGGAGATACTTTATATCGCGTTGGAGTAGATTCGGTGCTCCATCGGTGCTTGACTTTGGAAGAGGCTGAAAAATTCTTAAATGACCGTAACAGTGGCGCCTGTGGTGGTCACATGTCCGGATATGCTACTGCCGAGAATATTCTGCGTGCAGGATACTTCTGGCCCTCGATATTCAAAGACTGTATTGTTGCAGTCCGAAAATGTCATGAGTGCCAGGTTTTTCAGCGCAAGATGTGCGCGCCACCTCTCCCTCTGCATCCTGTTATTACCGTCAACCCTTTTGCAAAATGGGGCATGGATTTCATGACGTGTAACCCTCATTCGGTCGGGGGGCATGCATATATAATCTTCACTGTCGACTATTTTACTAAGTGGGCCGAAGCGATGCCTACACTTGCTGCCAACGATAAGATGGCTGCTCAGTTTATCTTCAACCATATCGTTGCACGTTTCGGGGTCCCTCAAGCCATTGTGACCGATCATGGTACTCACTTTCGAGATTATATGATGGCCGAGCTGACATGAAGATTGGGCTTACGACATGATAGCTCAACGCCATATTACCCCCAGGAAAATGGCCAGGTTGAGGCTGTGAACAAGGTTTTGGTCACTATGCTTCAACGAACAGTTGGAATTCATAAATCCAATTGGCACCTCCAATTTTTCTCAACTCTATGGGCCTACCAGACATCAGCGAAGAGTGCGACCGGCTTCACACCATTTCAATTGGTGTATGGTCTAGAAGCAACTCTGCCAGTTGAATGCGAGATTCCTTCTTTAAAGCTAGCTGTGGAACTTTTGCCCGAAACTTCTCCTGAGGAAGAGCGTCTCTTGTATCTGGAACGGTTGGATGAAACCTGCCGCTTGGCTGCTTTAGTCATTGAAGCACAGAAAAAGCGGGTCAAAGCGCACTTTGATCAATCTGTCTCCCCACGTTATTTTTTCGAAGGGGAGCTTGTCCTCCTATACGACCAAGCACACGATAAAATTGGGGCAGGGAAGCTCCAGCCCATGTGGCATGGGCCCTATATAGTAAAATGAGTATTGAAAAATGGGGCTTATGAGCTTATAGATTACGAAGGATTTCCACTGACGCAGCCCAGAAATGGGTTGTACCTTAAAAAATACTATGCTTGAAGTTATTTTTGGTGTGGTGTGTGTACATAGGTGTGTATATTCATTTGTGTGCATGTGTGGTGTGGTGTGCATGTAAACATATTTCTGGTGATCAGGTCTTCCTGATTGTGTAGATGTCCATTACTCCATTTGTTGGTTTCACGGATGGTGCCTCCCGCAGTACCAGGAATCTGTCTTCGGCAGCCTGGGTAATCTACGATCCTACTGGTGAGTTGGTCGACCTGCAAGGTGTGTGTCTAGGACGTGCTAAAAATAATATCGCGGAATATAGTGTTGTGTTAGAATTATTGACCGAGGCTGTAAACCTTAGTATCCGTGAATTACTTGTGTATCTGGACTCGCAACTTGTAGTGTCACAGCTTAATGTTCATTATTCTATTAGAAGCCCATCCATTTTACGCCTGTATCTGCGTATTCATTTACTGGAAATAAATTTTGACTATATTACATATCAACATATACCCAGGCATATGAATACACTAACTGATGCAGTAGCTAATTTGGTTCTTGATAGACATTTGCGCAATTTGTAAAACATCATCACATGTAAAAGGAAAATTCATCCAGAAATAGATATGTATATATATAGGTATCGAATGTTTGCATCATGTACATCACATAAAATCAAAAATATACATGTTCATCTTAAATACATCTGGAGACGACATGTCTCCCAAGAAATATGCATGAAAGAAGCCCTAGGAGTCTAATCCGCATGGTGCTCATGATAACAAGTAACTGCATGCACTAAGCATCTCAGAAGTCGATGGAGGCGACTAGGCACTCCCACCGTATGTCTCTGGTACGCCATCAGTACATCTGCCAGCCGGGCGTAGTCTGGGATCCCTCGAGCAATACCCTCGAGATTCTAGATCAACTCCCCCCACTATGCACCCTCTGCCTGAGGATCAGGTGCAGGAAGAGTCCTCCGCGCAATAGGAGACATACCGGCTGGTCTCTCTGGGCCCACGTCTGCATACATATAAACTGTGTCAGAATGGACATGTATTACCAAAAAAATCATCATAAAATGTAAAAATAAAAAGAGATCATACCCAAATCCTTGTCCCAATCATATCCCTCCAGCAGTGGGAGATCTAGGTCTCCAGTGAAATCGGTTCCTGCATATGGCCAATCTTCGACTACGATCAACTCACATCGTAGCCACCCAAAAAACTCTGGCCTCCAGGACATCTGTTGGCCTCCTCCAGCTCTGAGCATCAGTGTCCCCCAGCGAGCCATTCTTGGCTCTTGTGGAATCGGCTCAGCTACTATGGCCCCTTGGCCCTAGAAGATTGGTAATCGTTCCAGAATGAACGATACCAGGATAGAACCGTAGCCAAACTGTTTCAGTTTGGCCTGCTTACACTTCGTAAGCTGTCTCTTGATATTTATGGTCACTGCTGTGGCCCAGTCAAATATTAGGGGACTCATACACTCTGAGGCCAGTAAGAGTTGGGCCTTTGTTGCCTCGTGCGATGCCTATGACCCCGCAGCCCGCGTGATGGTATGTAACACTACCCTGAGTGCTAGATCAGGAACAGTATGGATGTCTACCTTCCCACTTCCTGATCTGAGCCGTGCCCCTTGGCACACTCGTGCCATTACTTGCTCCATCTTCTCACCAGATGGTCTGCTCCCTATCAATATGGGCACCGGACCTCTGCGCGATAGTCCGGTTATGAAGTATACATCATAAACCTCCAGTTCTAATACTTGGTCCCGCAACTTGAACACTTGTTCATGTTCATCCCATATGCTGATCAGGTATTGTAAGAGCTCAGGTTGAGCTCATAAGCAAGGTGTCAGGAAGAAATTTTTAAGCCCACAGTTCTTGAGGGAATTCATGCAAGTTTCATTCTCCATGGCCTGTTCATCCTCTTCTCCGTGATCCCTCTCTTTCCACTCAATAACCATTTTTGCCTTTGAACTACATCAACACAATAAAAAATGTTTGTTAGATCTCTGGAACATTTCAAAATTTCACTTGGGTAAATCATATTCTCAAAATTTCAAGCGGAAAATTATGTTGCGCCGCTGGCGCGACCCATGTGTAAAGAAATTCCCATTGGCGCGGGTCCGTGTCGGATACCCGCGCCAATGGGGCGAACCCTAAAAATTTAAAAAGCTTCACCCAGAAGTCTAATACACAATAAAAACTTATGAAAAATGGATTGAAATGGAGTACAAAGAAGCGCCTCTTACCTGGAACAGACGGGAATCTGAATGGTAGCCCGGATCGGTCGCAATCGTCGTCAGAAGCTTGCGCACCAAATGGACCACTGCTACTCTTCAGTGAGGTAAAAAATGAAAAGTAATTTTATTTTTACAATTTGACATATTTATAACTTTTTGAACTAAAAATAGGTTTTTAAAGTTATTTTTATGAATATTTTAATATATTTTGTCAAAAATGGGTTTTACACTTGCTTTTTGTACAGCAACAGGTTTTGTTACGCGACTTAAACGGTGAAACGAGTTATATTTTATACTTTTTCGGACTCGGTAAATACATGAAAAAGTCATTTTGGAGTCATATTTCAGCTCTTTTCTGACTCTCTAAACATGAAAAGATTGTTGAGGCCCTTGTCGTTTCAATCTCGTTAAAGTGGACACGAATCGACATCTACCCAGTATACGTTTACCCCTTTTTCGGGCTGGGATGGATTATTTACGAAAAAGGAATACCCTAGCCTATTGCGACTAGGAGGTTTTCTCGGATATTGTTTTCTACCTTTTCGGGTTCGAGGAACTATTTACGAAAAGGGACCGCTGGAGTTTAATTTTCTGCTATCTGTTCAAACTCTCTAAACATGAAAAGACGCCGAGTTCTTCCTTTGTCAGACTCGTTAAACCCTGATGACATTGGAATCAGTCATAATGACATTATCCGAGTTTCTCCTTCCTAGGGCTCGTTAAATGTACTCGGATGGATTCGCTCGAAGGGCGGACTTATATTACAAGCATATGCTATCCCCTTCAATATTGTTATCAAAAAATAATTGGGGTACTCGCCAAAAATGGTGGGGAAAAATGGAACCAGAATCATTGTCATGTCGGCAGTATGTTGCTCTTGAACATGGCACTTGTCTGCATTTGTGTCTGGTTGGGGACATCTCATCTAGTTTTTCACTTGCCTCCGTGGGTTTGGATAATCCCTTTTGACCTCTCATCTACTCGTTGCCTTGTCACCATGACCTCTGATCCGTTGATGTCAAATACTGCCAAATCCACTGTCGTGCCATTATATGTTCAAGAGAAGTTGACCTCTGCAAGTATCAACCTTCCTCTGATTCTCATCTGATCTTGATTCACAAAGACATTATGTTCCTCTGTCTCGTGTCGATGATGTGGGAAACACTATGGCCCACCTTTGATCAAGGTCACTTCCTGTCGACTTCAGCTCATTATCCAGGAAGCTGATCTAGAGACTCCCTTCTGGTATCTTGGAGCCTGCATGCCTCAATGGCAGGTTCTTCGCATTCGACGTGAGGTTTTCATCATTGGCCTCCGATCGAGTGATTCTACGGGTGTTCGATGCCAGCTCATTGATTCACATGCCGTAGATTGTACCTATACTACCTTGAGGGCCATTGTCATTATTGGTGGTTCCTCTCGCGTCTGTTAACAACTTTCATCATTGGCTGGTAATCAGACGATGTTCTTGCATGTTCGACTTCAGCTCATTTATTCACATGCTCGAACTTGTACTTTGTTCGGATTGAGATGGGGCGCAAGACCCTGGATTGTGTATGTTGTAATCCACGCTGTGATTTTGTGGATTATTATGATTATTTACATGACTCACTGATTGGATGGCTGCGACCATACCTGAGTCTATTTATCGATCCTCTCTGGATGGCTGCATCCATGCCTTGGATCTAGATTATTGTATACTCTGTTATGGATGGCTGCACCCATACCATGCATATATATCATGTATCTGAGACATCAGTTGTACTTCGCTCCGCAGGTTTTCCGATGGAAGTGTTTTCAGTCGGACATGTTCTCGTAAAGCATTTCACCCCTCTCTCTCTTTCGGGCCTCATGCTTTAGGGGGCATCTATTACACAGCAATTTGTCACCGTCCCTGTCATTCCCCATCCCACACATTGGAGGGCTCATTCTGTGACGTGTGAGTAGAGAGAAGACTTGAAAACACTTTCATAACATCCCTTTGAAGATGAGCTTTCATTGCCCTGAAGACATCTCCCTGCAAAAAACCCTAAAAATAGCCCTTTTTCCATTGGCGCGGTTCCACAGTTCAGCCCTCGCACCAAGGGGGAAAATCCTTCAAAGAGGGCATGCAAATTTTCGCTCTGTCATAGAGCCGCACCCGCACCAACCATATTAAGGGGTGTTTTTTAAAAATAGATGGCAGAAGTTTCGTCCTAACAAATTCCTGGAATGATATCTATTTTGAGTTCGGAGGTTTGGCTACGGATTTCCATAGAGAGGAAGTGGTTTGCCACCTCTCATGGAAGCTTCCTTGATGATAGGGCCAATCCCATAATTATAGAGATCCCAACTCCCCTTCCTCCATCTATAAAAGCTTGCCCATCTCCTTTGCAAGCTAGTTCCAAAAAAATCTCCAAGTTCCCAAGAGCCTTCTTGATTCCTTTAAGGCAAAATCCAAGCAAGGAGACTATTGTCAAGTATCCGAAGAGAGAGGCTTGTCCCATCCCTGACAGGATTTATCGAGACACGTTCTGTTGATGACCCGCCAAAGGAGGATGCTGCGTCGAAGCTATGGTTGTATTCTTTCTTTGATTCATTAATGATAAGAGACTATTGGTTATGGTTCCACTCTTGTTCTTGATTATGATCATGATTTATGTCTTCTTCAACTGACATATAGTTGTATATAATGGATTTTATGCTTGCGTTTGTTTTGTTTGTTGCATGTGCAGGTGTCTGATCACGGAGATCGTGAGGATTGTGATCTGCCAGATTAGAGGAACGGGAGCACTACCTCTTCTACAAACGACAACGTTGGATTCCAGGTAAGCCTTTATCGCAAGTCGGTTTATTTGCAATTAGGAACCTGCACTGTAGTGTGATTGATTGGTATGTGACCCGATGCAGTGTAAAGGAAAACCTGCGTACGCAAGGGGTTAACCTCACCGCCGGACGGGCGATCCTACCCCCATCCCAGACATCCTGCAGCAATCCGATCCGCCAGCCCCACGATGCGAGTTTCTAATTGAAAATAAACCGACTTGCGATGAAGATTTTTTGGAATTCTTATTTAGTTTGTGGAAGAGTGAAGTGCTCCGTTCCTGGCCGAGATCACAATCTCACGATGCGATGGTTTACTACACGCAATAAACAAAACAAGCAAGCATAAAATCTCTGACTATATGTCGGTCGAAGACATAACTTCCTTGATCTGTCCAGAACAAGGACTCCATAACCAATAGTCCCTCATCGTGAATCCGAAGAGAATACCACCATATAACTGATCATCTGTACAGCGGAGTGTCAGTCGGGGAGTAATGATCTCGATAAATGGACGGATACTTGACAATGAACAACTTTAGTTGTATAAAAGAAGGCTCTTGAACAGTTTTTGGAACTAACTGCAAAGTGGGCCAAGCACGATGGAGGAGGAGTTGGATGCACCATAGTGTAGGTTGGCCCTATCGCTCAGGTGATTATTGCGTCCTTCCTCTATATGAAATCCGTAATGAGCTCAGCTTCAGAGTAGATGTCAGTCCGAAGGCTGTGGGGCAGGCTTTCATAAATATTTTGAAAACGCGCAATATGGTGGCGAGTGCGTACTGATAAGAGCACCAATTGGCGTGCCCTCTTTGGAGGATTTTCCCCTTGGCGTGAGGGAAACGTGGGTTTTATCAATGAAAAACCATTTTTAGGGATTTTTACGGAGATGTCTTGAGGCAATGCGGGGATGTTATGAACGTGTTTTCAAGTCTTGTCTCTGCTCACAGGTCACGGAATGAGCCCTCCAATGTGTGGGATGGGGAATGGCCAGGACGGTGACAAATTGCTGTGTAACACCTGGTCAATGAAAGGAAGGGGAAAGTGGTCTTTCTGTGTTTCCTTATTAAGTTCACGATAATCTACACATATCCTCCACTTCCCGTTCTTTTTTGGTACCACTACTAATGGGGAGACCCACTTTCTATCAGATATTGGGTAGATGAAATTAACATCCAATAGTTTTTGTAATTCAGCTTTCACAATATCTTTAAGGTGAGGATTAAGTCTTCTCTGGGGTTGGCGAATGGGTCTTGCATCTTTTTCAATGTAAATGTGGTGGGTGCAAAATTGAGGATCAATTCCTTTCATATCGGGGTAATCCCATGCAAAGGCTGCTTTGTATTTTCGTAATAATTGGACCAATTTCTCTTCTTGTTCAGCAGTGAGATTTTTATTAATATTTAAAGTTTTTCCCGGCTCAATTTCTACAACCTTGCTATTGCTCACAGAAGTAGTAGGCATTGCTTGATCAGGAATATCTTTGAAAGGATCTTCTTCTTCTTTATTATAAAATGCTGCTTTGATCATGTGACATTGTAAATGAGATTTGGTTTGTGATTTATTAATAAAATTGTTAATGACATCATCCTCTATTTGATCTTTAAAATCAAGAGCATTTTCTATAGTTAGAGGTGATCTCATATTTTCCGTAAGATATGATGCAGGTGGTTTTCTTGTTTTGATTATTGACAAACTTGGCTGGGCTGGGGGATATAGAGCTAAATTCTTGACATAATTTCTCCTTGTAATGGTCATGTTGCCTTGTCGGCATCCAATATAAGCATCGGAAGTTGCCAACCAAGGTCTACCTAGGATTAACGGATGTCCATCTAGTCGATTCTTTGGATTGATAACCAGGAAGTCAGCAGGGTACTCCCTGGAATCTACAGATACCATGACATCTTGTAGTGTGCTTTCTGGTTTGACTACTGATCGGTCAGCCAATTCCAACAAGGTTGTTGTTGGTTCAAGTGATGTAATGCCAAGTTTTTGACAGGTGGTGGTTGTTAAAATGCTGATTGCTGCCCCCAACTCAACTAAGGCATTTGGAAATGATTGGCCATTGATATGTACTGTCACTATAGGATTTCCTGGATCTTCATATTTGATAGGTGTTTCCATTCCTGATAATAAGTCAGATAAGGTACCGACTATTTGGACAGTAGGATTGGTTGTTGTTCTCCTCTTTGGCTTCTTTATACATAATTCCTTAATTGTTTTTGCATATATAGGAATATCTTGAATAGCTTGGAGGAGAGGGATTTTGATACACAATTTTTTTAATTCTCCCAGAAGATCAAAATTAGGTTGTTCTAATGGACGAGGTATCATTAATCATTCTGGGAATGGTGGAGAGGAAGTTGTTACTTGTTGTTGGGTTCTTTGTTGATTTGGTTGTTGATTTTGTTGTTGAACTTCTTCCTCATTTTGTATTGTTTGTTCTATAGATAACGGATCTTCAATATGAGCATCATTATTTCTCTCTGTTTGTACTATACGCCCAAACCTTAATTGAAGATCATTGCACTCCCTCAGTTCAGTTTCTACTTCTGGGGGTTCCATTATTTGGATAGACTGAACTGGCCTATTTTTTTGGTTTGGGTTGGGCTGGGCTGGAAGTTGCAGTCTTAAGTTAGTCCGGGTGTTTGGATAGGGAGCTGGAAGTGTAGGTTGAGAGAGAGGAATTGATCCAGCTGGCTGATTTGGAGGTTTTTGCCAGTTTGGCTGCCAGGCCTGATTCTGAGAAGTCGAGGGGGACCATTGTGTAGGATAGTTATTTTGACAGAATGGTGGGCAGAAAGGAAAGCTAGGCCAATTGTTTTGGTTTGTTTGATTGGGCCAAGATGTGGGAGGAAATGATAGTTCAGACCAATTAGGGAAAGGTGGTTGATTTTGCCACATCCCACTATATTGTTGAGCATTATATTGAGAGGGCTGAAAAGAAAATGGATCATTTGGCATACCTGATTGTCACGGCTGCCATTGTCGGCGCTGATTCAGCGGGCATACCACTTCTGATTCTTCTTCTACCTCCTTATAAACTGTTTTTAAGCCAGGGAGCGAAGGACATCCCTCTGTAGGGTGATCTTTCGTACAAATGGCGCAGGCTTTAATCACATCCAACGGGAACTCTTTGTGGCTGTGTTTCTTCCTACATCTGGGACAGAATATTGCCAAGTTTTGCTATGCTTTTGCCTGTTTCTGTTTGGCTTGCATGATATCAAACTGCATTGTTAGAGTTCCCAGTATGTCTGTCTTAAAGTCTTCCAGCAGATTTCCAATTTCTACACGAGTCACACCTTCATTAGAGGTCTTATTTTCCCTTGTAATTATATCACATTCTGCTGATTTCAACCTTGTGTTGCCCCTCGAACACCTGATACACAAATCAATAATGTTAGGATAACTTTCCTAATATATATCACCTTTTCCCATAATATTCAGTGTTTCAACCCATTGATCTTTCATTCCCCTAATTAATGTGGTTTTCAAAACATTATCAGGTAAGGGTAAAGATGCATAAGGGGATCTCTGAAGATTATATTGGAACCGCTCCACATACTCTTCCAAGGTTTCAGTTGGTTTTGCTGTCATTTGGAATATTTCATATTTTAATTCTCCAGACCTGCAATAATCCTGATACTTCTTTAAAAATGCAGCCTTCATATGATCACAATCAGTTATGACACCTCCACCTAATCCCATAAACCATCGTAAGGCTGCCCCTTTTAATGTAGAAGGGAATAGTTTTAGTTTTTGGGCATCGGTGGTGTAATCATATCCCCTGCACAGCACATCAAATTCAAATAAAAACGCATTTGGATCCTCTGATGTTAAGCCATGAAATGTGGGAATATGTTGAAGGGGAATAGCTTTCATTGGTGCATTGACTGCAGTATCCACTATAGGATATTGCAGGGTAGAGGTCTACTGATTCTGATTTTGGTTTTGAGCCATTTGATCGAAAATATGCCAATACCCCTCTGGGATTTCCAAGGAATTTCTAGGTTGAAGAGCAGGGGTAGGAATGGCTTTGACAGCACTCCCTTTGTCTGGGATAATAAGTATTCCCTGTTGACCTACTGTTTGAGGCGATTCAGGACCTTGGTTCTGAATAAGTTGAACGTCACTTCCCTTATCTGGGCTGTGTATTGTTTGGACAACTTCAATAGGAGACTTTGAGTCTCTGGTTTCTCCCGTTTCCCCTTATCCTTCTCGGAGATTGCTCGAGTTACCCTCTTGAAGGAAACTTATGCAAGGATTCTCAATTTCTTGGGAATCTTGCTCAATTCCCTCTGTTTGACTGTGTATCTGAGCAAAGGCTTTAGATGGTGATTCTGTAGCCTGAAGGGAACTAGTAGGCTGTTTGGAGATAGTTTTCCTAAATCCTACTGATGGCTGAGATTTAGTTTTCTTAAGGATTTCGTCGATAAAAGTGGTTCGCCCAAGGGTCACCGATCCCTTAGGTTTTTCAGTTTTAGGAGGAATTTTGTTTCGCCTAGTTGATTTATTCATTCAAAGAAACAAACCTTCATTCCTACCTAGAAAAAGAAGCTTACCTACTTCTACTGTGAAGCGGGCTGCAAGCAAGTGTGTTTCTTGCCCAGTGCGTAGGTTCTTACCTTCTGTCTTTAATACCCAATTCTCCGCAAGCAGAAGAAAATCAGCTGTGCATTACTCCTTTAAAATGGCATACACTCTCCCCGGCAACAGCACCAAAATGTTGAGTCATAAAAAGGTATCTTTTGAACACCTAATTAGCCTACATTAATCATCAATCCGTGAACGTCTTTTTATTTCAAGAGTGTACTATGTCTGAGGCTGCAATTGTCTAAGAGCAATGCTGTGAAGATGTAGTATAAAATATCAAATGTAGAAGTAAAAAATGCTCGAAAAGAAACCTAATTACAGTAACAAGAATGGAAATATTAAACTACTTCAATCTTGCAGAACATCGATCAGGGATGCAGTAAAAGTAACTCTTTCCCTTAGAAATCGATGCAAGATTACCAATTCTGGGGACTTGGAAGAAAAATCCTCTATCCTCTACAGTTGGAAATCTTAAAGCAATTGAAACACAAGCATGTTAAACAAAAGAAATTTAAAAGAAACGCAATCTGAAAAGGAACAACATCGTATAACTATAACTCATCTATTTGCAAATCGAAAGTTGTAAATAAACAATGAACAGAAAATGGAACAACAGTATAAAATGAACAGCAATTACTATTCTGATGTGATAAAAAAACTAACTCTTCACGCTTCAATCCTATCGACAGTCAATCACTACGCAACAACAAATCATAAATTAAATGAACAACAACCTGAATCAGATACAGAAAGAAAAGTTGTTTAATGATAACAAGATAACTGATCAACGAATGTGTTTCTTGTAAAGAATGAACTAGCAATGACTCTATGCTTAATCTAACAGCAATAAACCAATTCTGTAATTGAAATAAACATTCAACACACTTCACACAACAGTGAGTAAGGATTAAAAATTCAAATAGTGAAGTGATTCCACCAGAGTCGGGCCCTTAGCGCCAGTGAAATACTGCTGGGCTAATTCAGTGCTTGGAAAATGAAATGAAATGTGTGTCTTATATTAAATAAATGAAAAGCATTACAAAAGAAATTCTCTCAAAGGCGGAGAGTCAATTAAACATCATATCACAGAGGAAATATTAAATGTAAAAGTATTTCGACTGAATTCGCTTTCTCCACAACAATACTGTGCTATCTCTATCTATCCCCTGTCGCTAAAGATCACTGCTTTATATATCAAGATCCAACGGACAAATCAAGGAATAAGATGAGATCGAACAGCGATCCCTCAGGATCGAAGGATCCTGAGGGATTCACTTCCTCTTCGTTTAGTCATCATTCTGTTCACTCTGACCGAGGCCGAGCTGTCCCTGCCTTTTCTTGGCAAGTCGTTCAGATCTCCTTGCCTTTCGCTGGATATGGTTCAACGCCGATGGAGCAGCAGTTACGTTCATTTCAGCCCCGCCTTTGGTACAGCTGCTCACCTCCTCGAATTCCTGTTTTGTCAGCAAAAAGAAACCTTTTAGCCATCATTTTACAATAAACATAAACCTTTCTAATTTTATTATAATTGTTACAATAAATTACCTTTCCAAGGCAAAAAAGAGTATGGCTATGGTAAAAGAATGAGAGAATATATATTAATTTCATACCTTTTTCACTTCCCAACAGGTGTGAAGTGGGTGTACAAGACAAAGGTGAATGAGAAAGGTGAGATTGACAGATTTAAAGCAAGACTTGTAGCAAAAGGATTCTCACAGCAACCAGAAATAGACTTTGGGGAAACATTTTCTTTGGTAGCCAGATTGGATACTGTAAGAGAAGTTATAACGACAACAACTCAGAACAAGTGGAAAGTATATCAGATGGATGTCAAATCAGCCTTCTTGAATGTAATTTTAGAAGAAGAAATTTATGTGCAGCAGCCTCCAGGTTATGAAGTTGAAGGTAAAGAAGATAAAGTTTACAGATTTAAGAAAACGCTCTATGGACTGAAGCAAGCACCTAGAGCATGGTATAGCAGAATTGACAGTTACATGATCAAGAATGGATTTTGTAGAAGCAACATTGAGCCTACCTTATACACAAAGGTAAATGAGCATGGACAGATTTTGATAGTTTTCTTATATGTTGATGATATGATTTTTACAGGTGATCTTGAGATAGATGAATTTAAACCAGCCATGATGAAAGAATTTGAGATGACAAATCTAGGTCTCATGAGATATTTTCTTGGCATTGAAGTTGAGAAATCTGAACAAGGCATTTTTATTTGCCAAAATAAGTATGCCAGAGATTTGTTGAAACGATTTAGGATGGAAAATTGCAAACCTGTACCTACACCAGTTGCAACAGGTACAAATTTAAGTAAGGATGATGAAGGGGCAGATGTCAATCCAACTCTATTCAAAATATTATTTGGCAGTCTCATGTATCTCACAACGATAAGACCAGATATTATGCAGGGAGTAATTTTGATTTCCAGATTTATGGAGACTCCAAAAGACACACATTGGAGTGTTGGAAAAAGAATTCTGAGATACATAGCAAGAACCAGAGATTATGGCATAATGTATTCAAGTACATAAAAGAAAGAATTGATTGGATACACAGATAGTGATTTTGCAGGAAGTATGGATGATCAGAAGAGCACATCCAGTTATGTGTTTTATCTTGGTTCAGGAGTGATAGCATGGGCATCTAAGAAACAGCCTATTGTGACACTATCATCAACAGAAGCAGAATATGTAGCAGCAACTTCAGCAGCATGTCAAGCAGTATGGTTAAGAAGAGTAGTGGATGGACTCAAGTAGCAACAACAATGATCAACAACGATATACTGTGACAACACATCAACGATTGCACTATCCAAGAATAGTGTGTTTCATCAAAAGTGCAAGCATATTGATACTAAATATCACTTTATTCAAGAACTTGTGAGCAATGGAGAAGTTCACTTGAAGCCTTGTAGAACGAGTGATCAATTGGCTGATATATTTACAAAGCCATTAATAGTAGATTTGTTTGAGTTTCACAAAATAAACTTGGGTGTTGTAAGCCTAGCTGAGACATAGACCAGTAGGCATGTTTGATTTGTCATGAGTTATGTTTTAGTTTAGCGGTCGTAATTAAGGGGGAGTGTTAAAATATATAATTACTTCCTCATGAAGAGTTAGACAAATAGTTAAGTGAATTAGTTGAGTTGAGTTATAGATAGATTTGGTGAGTGAGTTAGAGACTGAGTTAAGGGAGTTGATCAAGTTCGGTTATGTGAGAGAGAGTGCATGTCAATTTAGGTTAAATATCCTTCACCGAGTTCATTATATTCAGTTTGAGAGTTAGAGTGATTAACATTAATTGATGAGCCACAGCTCATTGTTTTCATGTGTGAAATACTTGTGTTATTGTGTGATTGAATCCTCTGGCTATCCAACAACGATGGTGCATAATACCAACGTGTAACGTTGTTCTTCATTATCAAACCAGCATGAAGATCTCTGGTTTGATTTCACATATCAACGAAAATCTCAAATTTTTCCATTTGGTTGAGTTGGCCCAAGTTCCAGAGCTATTAGAGGAACAAACTCAGAAGATTAAGGAAGCCATAGAAGCCTTGCCTTCTTCACGCAGTTGTGAAAGAACTTCCGAGGGCGGTCTTGCTCCAATTGGCTATGCAGAGATGAAGCTTATTGATGAACCCTTTATAGTGGGACAACAGGAAGCATTTTCAGTTCTCAAAAATTTCGTGATCAAAGATGGAGAGGCTAAGAACATTGGCATGCTTGGCAAGGGTGGATTCGGGAAAACTCTGATTCTCAAGAAGCTCTTCAATAGTGAAAAGGTATGCAATTACTTCAGTGATGGTTTGTTTCTTTGGTTGACTATTTCACAAAATCCTTCTGTTAAGAGTCTTAGGTATGAAGTCCATGCACAAATAGATTTACAAAAAGGTGCAGATTCGGGCCAGAAACTAGATGAAGAAGGTGTCAAATTATTGTTGAATTGGAAATTGTAGCAAAGTCATAGTTTTTCCATCTTCTTCGATGATGTATGGGGAGAGGATGCTGCAGAATTGCTGGAGAAATTGGGTGTACAATGGCCTGTAAGGGAGAAATCACAGTCTAAAATTATTTTCAGTTCCCAGGATCGCTCTGGGCTATTAAAAATGGGAATTGCAGATAAATACACAATAATAATGGAAGACTTGATTGAGGAGAATAGTTGGAAGTTGTTTTCTTTTCACGCTTTTCCCTACAATAATGAGATTTTGCATGGAAATATTGATGAAGATGTAGCCAAGCATGTGTGCCATAAGTGTGGAGGACTTCCCATTTCTATCAAAGTGGTAGGGAGGGAAATGGGCGGCAGTACTCTTCAAGGGCAGAGGGAATGGGCTCTAAACAGTCTGCCAAATACTGACAGCATCAGTGATTGCTTGCGGTTGAGTTATGACGCTCTTGGCAACAAGGACGTTAATATGCAATTATGCTTTCTATACATGGTTGCTTTCTGCTTAAAAGACCAAGTTCTTTATGGGGAATCAATGATTCATTCCTGGGTAGGGGAAGGAATGCTAGCAAGGAAGGTATTGCGGGATAAGCATCAGCGAAGCTATGAACCATTTCAAATGGGAAACATTTATCTCAACATTTTAGCAGATAGTTGTTTGATTGAACCGATCGTGAGGGATTTTGAAGGACAAGTAGTATTCTTTAGGGTCCACGACGTGCTGTAGGATCTGGCAACCGAAGTTGCCGAGGAAGAAGAAAGTTTCTACTGTCGTGGGGGCATAGATTTGACAACATTGAATGAATATGAGATCTCTGAATGCAACTGAATATTTTTTAGTAGGAACAAATTCTCATCGCTTCCTGAGTCTTTCAGAGCTCCACAAGTCCGTTCATTGCTAATGATGTTCAACAAATATTTCATTATAATTCCAAAAAGGGTCATGGGAAGTGTGGTCTCTCTTAAAGTTTTGAATCTGAGTGACACTTCACTGAAGTCATTTCTAGATAGTGTGGGTTGTTTGAAACATCTAGTATGCATGAATTTAAGTGACACCCCCATAAAAGCACTACCTGAATCTCTTACAAATCTTTTAAACCTAGATATTCTCAATCTTGATGGGAGCAGCATCATAGAATTACCCTATGGTCTTCATAAGTTGGCATCCCTCAAGTTTCTTGACCTTTCGTTTTGTAAATATTTGCAATATGTACCTTGCAGCATCTCAAAGATGACCTCTTTGCAATCCTTGTGGATGACGAAGTGTGACAGCTTGTGTACAAAACTAGTTGGATATGGATGGAAAAGAGTTGCTTGCATTGAAAATCTAGCGAGTCTAAAGCAGCTAAAAAACTTGTTTATGCAAAATAATGGGAAGATATTCAATGATGGAACATTAGAGTATGATTTAAATGGAGACTTTATATTTGGTACTCACAGAGATGGAAAACTTACCAGGTGACTTGAGTAAGATGTCAAAGTTGAGAAGACTGCAACTGACATGGTGCTCTCACTTGGTTAAAATGGGGAGAAATTTTTGTGATCTTCAAAATCTAAGGTATCTTCAATTGTATGGGTGCACTAATCTGGAAGAATTTCCACAATTGCAGACGCTGAGGAGTTTAAGGAAATTCTCAATTTATGTGTTGAAATATTAAATTCAACAGCGCAGTGTCGAAGGACAACGGAAGCAGCAGCGAAATTTTTGTTTGTTTGTTTTGTGCATGCCACAATGAAATGAATTTCTATAAAACCTGCAAATCCAATTTTTAATCAAAGCCATAGCTCTATTCTGCATTTAAAAACTATTGTTAAACCTCGCCATTCCGCCATCACTGCTCTCCATTCCTGCATTTAAACTCTGCAACTCCGCGCCTTTAATACCTCACCAACCAATATTTTTTTTACTGCACATTTGAATTTGTTTTTTGAATCACCCACACCAACGCAGCAAGATAGTGGAACCCACCAGTAGCCAATCAAATCTTATCGCACAGGTATAAGGGTGACGTCACTGAACCCAGTTGGTATGCGAAAATTTTATGCAATGAAGTTTATTTTTCATTTGAAATCCGGCGGGTTCCATCTCCAACCAATCAGAGATCGATCACGTAGATTTTGACCCCTACGTCATCAAAGGGAATTGGTTTGTGAAATCATTTGCAATGGGATTTAATTCCCGTTTTCATGTTCGCGATAAAGGTTTTAGACCATAGGTTAATTTTTTTTATACGGGTTAATGTTTTTTTTGTAATGCGACAACATATGTTTTAACTCTTTGATATATATGTGTTATATATAATATATTGTAAATATTATATCTACAAAATATCTACAAAATATATATATATATATATATATATATATATATATATATATATATATATATATTGTAATAAACAAAAAGAAAATGGACTTTGAATCCTTTTTGAAAAATGCCCAAATGCAAAAAAAAAAAAGGAACATTGTCGTGAATGTAATTTTTTTTACTGTGTAATTTAAAAAAAACACAGAGTGTTAAAAACAGAGTATGTAATTTTTGTGTTGTTGAATTTTAAGCCAAAAGGTTTTGTAATACAATAGAGAGAGAGAGCAGTAAGACTGTGATTTATTGTAAAAATCCAGAAGGCTAAAACATAGAACATAAGGCTAAAACAGAGAATATGTGACTGTGTGTATTTTTAAAAAAGCCAACAGAGGCAGAAGAACAGAGTGTGAAGCACTGTATGTGCACCTTTTATATGTGACAGAGAGCAGTTTTTGAATAACACTGCGTGTGAAGCAGTTTCATTTTGTAATCCCTTTAAGGAGGAAGAATATCAGTTTGTAATAGTGTTTTTATTTTTAATGAAATAGAAGTTGTTTGTGTGCCATCTCTGTCCAACAAGTTTGTTTTTAATCTCTGTGGTGAGAGGAGGAATTATTTTTATTCCTCTGTGTGTTTTGGAATACTCAGAAATTCCAACATTATGCTTGTCCCATGCTGAGGCAGCTTTTGAAAGAATTTGGTTGTAGAAGGACATTTCCTTCATTGGAAATATTCTCTCTTGCTTATTTATCGGAATTGGAAGAGTTACCAAAGGTATAAGTGGAGGCAATGCCTTTACTCCAAGTTTTGACTATAATTATATGTCCTTCTCTAAAAATATTATCAGAAAGTTAAAACAATAAGAATTTACAGTGACTCAATATTAATAAACAATTTAAACAATTACAAAGAAAATAAAATAAAAGTGGTCACAAAGTCTGAGGACAACATCCAAAAAGTTATGGGAATTCTAAATTTTTTCGAGGAAAGTTTTATTGGAAGTAAATTCTATAGTACAGGTACGTGGGGAAACAAAGATTTCCTATCCGTTGTCGGTCCTCTTGGTGACACATTATTTTGAATATATATTTTGTAAATTGTAATATTATCATATTGTTCCATATGTGTTATTTAAATTTTAAAATAAATAAAATGGTGTTTATATAATGTTATTAGTGGATTTAATTGTAATATAAATTTAGTAAAAATAATAATTGCATAGATTGTGTATTTTGAAATTGGGTATTTTTAAATCATAAATTAGTTTTAGTTTATAAGGGTTTTTAATTTTGGTAGGATAAGATGTATTATGAAGTAATGGTTTTGATTGGAAAAAAATGAAATGGTTTTCTTTGTTATAATACACATTTCTAAAATGTTAATATTTGGAGATAACAACTAGTCCAAAGACATAATATTGTGACATGTTATTTGAAATTCATAAGAATCAATCACTTGAGCTAACTCACTAAATTGAATGTGTTTTTTTTTATGCAATATGAGCTACCAAGTTTGTCATTTTCAAGCTCAAACCAAAGATTCTCACCATTTTTTTCTAAATTTACAAAACAAACATGTGTTACTAACATGCACACTAATAGTATGCATTATTTTTTATTATATAAATCCATAACTATTCAAGGCTTCTCTCACCTTCAAATGTTTGAAAATGAAATCTTAGCATTAGAATTGATTTTCCTTTCCAAAGGATGAAACACCCGTAGGTTCATCCATTTTGTGCAAGACTACCTAATGGTGCCTAGGATACCATTTGGGGGTTATATACCCCATAAAGACGGGATGTATCATGGTTGGAGGCCTTGTTGAAAGTGCTTGATGCCTAGAATCTTCATTTTCCTATGTATGTTCCTTGTTTTCCTTTTTACCTTGCTCTATGGCATTAGACCAACCGTCACTACTATCTACAACCAATTAATGATGACCATACCCCACTTAGAGGCTAAAGATCCTATAAAAAGGTCTTATGTGGTGTTTCAATGTATCTTTCACCATGATTGAGGCCAAATGGCTTCGCTACATTCTAAATTACCTTGTTATACTTCTCTCACCATTATCAAGGCCAAAAGATCCATTATTGTTAGTAAGACCGTCCCAATGTCCTTGAGTAAGTCCCTTATAGTTGAAATATGCCAAAAATATGTAATGTTTTGTAGATTGTAGGTGTTTTTCATGCTAAGTAACTTAAAGAAGCATCATTTAGGGAAAACGGTCATTCTTGACATAATGTCACATTAGTTATAGCTATAGACCCATTTCTGGCAGAAAAGTAACATATTCATGGAACCCACAATATCCTTGGAGGAAATTCATAACCAACAAAATTATATTTTGGAAATTTAGACACGTATTCATGAAAATTGAGTCTTAGAAGAAATGTTTAGGGCCAAGTGCTCCTATTTCCCTTCCTTGACTATGGTCATGAACTTAAGGCCCATCAATGATGCTTAATACTTCATTATAGTTTTTTTATTCAATTAAAACATGAAAGAGTCCTCGAGGATGGCTCATGTAATTATTTCTAGGTGTTTTTCATGGTGGTTAAACTCAAGGGTTCTGAATTAGAGATTAAGGTCATTATTCCAGAGAACAAACTCAAAACCTCTGATGGGAACTTCAACAGATTAAGGAAACCTTTAGACCGCAACCATCTTCAGGCATTTCTACATGAATTTCCCATGGAGGTCCTTCTACAACTGGTCATGCAGAGATGAATCTCATCAACGAACCTTTTATAATGGGACAATATGAATCCTTTTAATTTCTTTAAAATTTGGTGATAAAAGATGAAAATGATAAGAACATTGGCGTGCTTCACAAGGGTGGATCCGAGAAAACTCTGATTCTCAAGATTCTCTTTAATAATGAAAATGTACACAATCACTTCAAAGACGATTTATTACTTTCGTTGAATGTTTCACAAATTTTTCCCGGTTAAGAGTCTTAGGAGGGAACTTTGTGCACAAATAAATTCATAAAAAGGTGCATATTCGCACCGGAATCTGGATCAATAAGGTGTAAAATTATTTTTGAATCATAAGTTACAGCAAATAGTTTTTCCATCTTCTTCGATGATGTATGGGGATAGCATGCTTCAGAATTGCTGGAGAAATTGGATGTACAATGACGTGTAAGGGAGCACTCCAAGTCCAAAAATATTATTATCTCCCGGGATCGCACTTCCCTGTCGACAATGGGAATTGGAAATGAATACAAAATAACATTAGAGGACTTGACTGATGAAGATAGTTGGAAATTGCTTTCTTTTCACGATTTTCCCTATAATAATGGAAATTTTCCTGCAAATATTAATGAAGTTATTTCCAAGCTCGTATGTCATAAGTGTGGAGGGATTCCCATTACATTCAAAGTGGTAGGGCTTCCCATTGCAATCAAAGTGTTGGGGAGGGAAATGGCCCATAGTACTCTTCAAATTGAATGGGGAAGAACCCTCAAAGTCTACTAGAAATCGACAACATTCATGACTACATGCGGTTGAGTTACAATTCCCTTGGGAATGAGGACGTTAATATGCAATTGTGCTTTGTTTACATAGACACTTGCTGCTTAATAGGCCAAGTTCTTGATCTTGAAATATCGATTCTTTCCTGGCTAGGGGAAGGGATGATATCAAGGATGGTATTTCAAACAAGCACTAGCTCACCTACGAGCCATTCGATGTGGGAAAAATTTGGGTGAAAATGTGAAGTTGGGTTACACTTTTGTGAGAGTTGGGGGCAAAAATGTTTTTTCGGCAACAGTTTGGTCGAAATTTTGAGAAAGTTCGGCTGAACTATTAGATAGTTCGGCCAAAATTTATGAGAAATTTCGGCCAAACTCGTTCTACTGTTTAGATTGACAGCACAATGATGGCATGGGAAAATAGACTTTTTGTCGGAGATGGGAAAACCGGCAAAAACAGTTCGGCCGAACTAAAAGTTTGATCGAACTTTTAAAATATTTCGGCCGAACTATTTCTTATAAATATATCGCCCGCGAATTTTTTTCTTTTCGCGCATCTTTGTTTCTTTTGCTCTGTTGCTTCACGCGTCTTTGTTTCTTCTGCTCTCTTGCTTCGCGTTTGTTGAATTGCTGCAGTGCTGTTGCTTCTCTGGCCCTGCTTCGCACGTCTTTGTTTCTTCTGATCTGTTGCTTAGCGTTCATTGAATTGCTGTGGCGCTACTGCTGCTCTGGCGCTGCTTCTGCTCTATTGCTGATGATCTGCAGCGACGTTAAGCGAACCACCAGGTAAGCAACTCTTTCTGTTGTTGATCGTTATGGTTTTCTGTAGTCAATTGTTTGATTGTTATCGTAAATTATATTTTCTGATATAATTAACGTTTTTTTTGCTATGTTTCTTATAGTTTGTTGAATTTCTCTAATGCTGCTGCTGCTCTGGCACTGTTGTTGCTATGTTGTTGATCATCTACGGTGACATTAAGAGAACCACCAGGTAAGAAGCTCATATCATTCTATTGTTGATAATTATAGTTTATTGGAGTGTTCATAAATCATAACTTTCATGAAGTCATACATCATGGCCATATTGTCATAAACATAAATGTCAGGTCAATCCATCCATCACTAACTACGTCACTGCGATATATATCATTTAAGCTATGCATCAAAAAAGCCATTGTTATAATATGTCTATAATATATCTACTGTTATAACAACAAAGCCACAATCATTCATGTATATGATTGTCAAGTCTGCCATATTACTGTGAATAAAGAGCTATTGCCATGAGATCCACATAACATACTCACAGGTACACATCATCATTTTCATACTACGAGTATTGTTGGCGAGAAGTCAGGTCTCGCGGACAAGACCCAGGTTCAAGAGTTGTGGCCAACAAAGGGGTCCGGTGTAGTCTAGGAACACGCCGGCATTTTCACCCTGCTCTGGAGAGCAGTGCGTCTCACCCGAGGCGTGCCGCAACCACATGCAGAAGGGGATGAGATCAGTGGCAAGGAACAAACCGGCAACTAATGAAGGACAGTGCATCCATTACATATCCAGAGCTATATACGCGAGATCACTTAATAAGCATTCAGACATTTGTAAATAAAATTTTAAACCAGCATAAACACATTACAAGCACATAAACATCGTATTGAGACAGCAACCTTCCATTGTATTAATCTCTTGGCCAAACACATGATTACATGGCATTCTCACCCGATAGCTTACAAATCCGATACGGATGGATTTCGAACGAAAGGTAGAATAGAGAAGATAAGGAGCCATAGGAAGGACATGGCATGATTCTTCCGCGGTCGCTCTGTGCGTCTTTCCCTGTCTCGAGCCTCGCAACCTCTTCAGCCTTCCCCTCATTTCAGCCAGGTGCCTGTTATTTATTCTCCCGCTCTCGCGACTATCAGTTCCCCTGTGTCTTTACTTCAGCTTCTCCCGGCTTCTCTCCTATTATCTGCGTGTTCCACTTTCTGTCTTCTGCTATGTATTTCCTTCATCTGCACTTGTCCCTGTTCTATCTCTAGCTATCGCATGCTTCCGCGCCACCTTGATAGCTCCGCGACTCCTGGTAGTTGCGGCGCGGTCGCGGTTGCCATGTGTATTCATACCGCAACTCAAAAAAGGTCAAAATTCAAAATGTCTTAGCCAAGATTTCAAAACTAAACAAAAACAAGGGCCCCAACAGGCCCCGACCACAATTCCTTGACTCGTCCCCGAGTCAATCACAGATAACAGTCTCCACTTCCATTGCCCCGCTGGCTCCCGTGCTCTGTTCTGCTGTGCCTTCACCCCGCGCCCTTTCCTGCTGTGCTCCGCCAAGTGGTTGTTCAAACAAGGGCCCCAACTCCGAGACCCTGCAAAGCGCTGTATCTCTAAGCCCGGTGAAGTTCGCCACCGCTTGTTGTCATTCCTGCATAAGCAAGTCGGCTTCTTCAGAGATCCGGGTGGCGGCGGCCTCGTCCATAGTCGTCAGGGCAGCCCCGAACAGCGTGGCAAGCTGGGCTTCGGCCTTGGCATCCAGCTATTGTATGGATTCGGCACGGGCTCGGATGGGCGGACGAATTTCCCAAATGACTTGTTTGGCCGCTGCCGAGTCGGCCTCAGTCTGTTGCATTTGAATTTCAAGCTCGTCCGCCTGGGCATAGAGCTGATCTAACCGTGCTGGGTCCGCGGTCTCCTGAATTTCACGGGAAATTTGTTGCAGCTGGGCAGAGATAGGCTGCGTCTTGACAGTGAGAGCGAGTGAGAACTCCTGCAGACTTCGCAGAAGGGCGTAAGCCTCGCCCGCAGTGGAATGGAGAGTCGCCTGCATACTAACTGCCTGAGTCTGCTTGGCAGTCACCTGTTCTGAGTGGACAATCTGTGGGTCCGGAAGGGTAGGCCGTGCGGCTAACGCAGCTTGGAGTTCCTGGTTCTCTCTGCATAGATCAGTGAAAACAGTCCTGAGGTGGTGATCCTGGATTGCTACACTGTCCTCCGCTATATTGGCAGGAAGTGGGGCATAATGAGCCCTTGCAGCGGGCCATAAGTCATAGAACGCCTAAGCAGCAATGCTGACCTGGTCCTGTAGGTAGGTCTTCTCCCTAGTCAGCTGATTACGCTGTTCAGTAAGCGTCGTGATCTGGTTATGCTGCTCGGTACACCGCTGCTCCAGCTCTGTGTGAATCTGTTCGGCCTTTAGGGCCGCCCGCTGAATGAGTAGGTACAGTTGTGCTGTACTCCATGGTTCTGCATTGGTCGTGCTGGGTGCGCCCTGCTCCGGCACCCGCTCCTGCGAAGGTTGGCCACTGGCCACTGATCGGTTTGAGGTCTCAGGAGGATGGACCGGTGTCTACTGCTGCATCGAGGTGGCCGTATCGGATTCTGGCTAGTCTTGCTGCGTGGTCTGGTCTAGGGGAGGGTCAGCCGAATCAACCCCAACATTTGCCAGCCGGGTAGATATAGTAGAGGCAGGATCCTGGGGTGTGGCCACGGGGTCAACCGGCGGTACCACGGCTGCAGTACTGGAGGTGAATTTCACCCCGTGGTCACCTCCGAAAAGTTCCCGGATGAGAGGATCTGATACAGTGGCCGACGAGTTGGATGGATTGGAGGAGGTGGCAGGTGGACGGCCGGTGGAGGGAGCGGTGGATGGGGTGAAAGAGGTATGGGGGAGACGAATGTTAAGGAACTCTGACGGATCGATCAGGGGTTCCTCCGGAATCAACGTTCCTGGGAGTGGAGTGGATGGTGGATCATCGTCGGTAAGATCCACCACTGGATCGGTGACAGCAATGCGGGCCCTCTTGGATGGAGGGGGGTCTGATGAATCGGGTTCTGGGCCCGTTTCGCCCATCGGTGTGATGATAGGGGTGGCAGAGGTGAATAGGTTGGTGGGGATGGGAGAAATGAGAGGGGCGGTATTGGAGGGAGCACGAGACCGACCGATCTGAAATTCAGAAAAGGAGGGAAATAAAGGGGCACCACTTGAAGCAACTTGGGTTACCACGTTAAGTCATCGTACCTGGGCATTGAGGTGTTGTACGATGGGGACCAGTGATTCGGGCAGGTCCTGTGCGGTCTCAGCTGCATCCTGTGGAGGTTTTGCCGCAACCTGTGAGGACCCCGCTACGCCGGTCGCGGCAGGCCGCTGTGCCGGCAGCATCCGCTCAAAGTTATATCGGGTGACCCCGTCGCGGATGTGCTTGGTGACCCCCGGCCACGCAGAGACCTCGCAGTGGAAAGTGTCATCATTCAACTGGAATCTGAGGGGCGCCATGTGGAAGGTGGTGTCCGACACACAAGTTGGCCGGAGGCAAGTGTGCCTGTGGCTGACCCCAAACCACACCTGCTCACTATACTCATCCAACAGGTGCCTGGGCACCCGTTGCTGGTTATTCACCACATCTGTCATCAACCCGTACCACGCCCGAAACGCTTCCGCATTCACCTGTTTGGTGCTGGGTTCCGAGGACACCTGCCAGGGGGTGTATTTCATCGCGAGAGGCTGGCTCGCGGTAGTCTCCACCGGCATCCGGACGGGAGGAAGGTGCCATTTCCACATGGCGAAAGCTAAAATCAAGTAACCGTAAATGAAACTGGTGGTTCGCTTGTAGTTCTCTTCGCAGGTCGTGAAGAGTTCTTTCAACACAAAATAGCACCAATTTAGCCTGACGCCCTGGATACAGTGCTCCGCAATGGAGATTGTATCCAGGGTGCACTCTCCCTTCGTATAGTGCCGCATCGTCTTGCTAGCGATAAGGTAGCAAGCGAACCGAATTTCTGGTTTATTGATCAAATCAATTTTGGCACCTTTGCCCCCCCGGCGAGTGCCATACTTGGTGTACAGGTCTGAGTCACCCGACTTTCGGGCGCGCTTGGAGGATGTCTGGCCGGCAGCGGAGACATCCGCGCCATTCTGAGATAGCCCTGTAAGCCGATGAATGTCTTCGGCATGAATTGGAATTTCCTCATTGAGCCACAGGGACCCGTTCTGTATCCGACTGAGGAGGAACCGGGTGCACTGCAGGGCCGGTCCCGTAGTTCCAAAAACTGGAAGAGTCCTCAAATTCATCAAGGACGACTGTTGTAGGCCCCTGAATTCTGGTCGCATTTGGCTGTTGGAGCTGCTGCCTGGCGTGTAATGATGCTCCATGTAGGTCTGCCAATGGAGGTGGGGGAATTCAGCTGGGTCGGACAGGTTGGCGTCCATACATGCTGCATTGTCATACTTGCCAACTAGCGACTCTACACGGTGGATTCGGCTGTCCAACACTGGTTCAGGGACAGATAAGAGAGCCCTCGGCATCTTGGCGCGGCGCTGGTAAACTTGGAGAATTCTTCGGGAGCTTCCTTCGGGCTGCGGAGTGCTTTGAGGCTGCAACTGCTCTGGAGTCGCTGTAAGTGCCGAATTGAACTGGTCCGTCATTCTCGAACGATTGGTCTCCATGCAAGTTATGGCATTTCCTGGCACGAGCGGAGTTGATGAGACTCCATAACGGCAATTAATTCTTGCTATCCTTCGAGCCTGTGATAATCGTGTGATCAATCGCATGCCTGTGTGTATTCTGATAGTTGCTGATGGCGTCATGGGAAGATGGGCGAACGCGACGGCTGAGGGAACTGCGGGTGATGACAAATGATTACGGTACGATTACTGTCTACTTATGGTAATTTATGAAGAAAATCTGAGCGATCCTACGGACTGAAAAAAGGACTGACGGAAATGACCTGGACTGACACTAGCACGGGGATGGATCCTACGCGAACGCCACGCTGGACTGGCGCTGCGACACGCTGGACTGGCCCGCCCCGACCACAGTCGGTTGCGGTGAGGTACCCGCAACTGACCAGCTATTTGACAGATTACCTATGAACGGAAAAGACTTCCTATGCTCGTCCTGGTTGCGGGAGAGTTATTTGACTAAGCTACTCTACGGGTTCTCTCGGTTGCGAGACTTATTGATGAAAAGTAAAAGGTACCTACTCCTGGTAGGGTTTTAGGCGTGCGCCATTCACCCACCCAGGGAGAATTGTACCGTCCAGCTATGCCAACCGAACGGCTCCGGAGTCGCGGATTTCGATGACAAAGTAGGGTCCCAACCAGTGCATCTGGAGCTTGCCTGGAAACTTCTGGAACCGGCTATCATATAAGAGAACTTTGCCGCCAACTTGGAAGGCTTTGGTTTTGATGTGGCGGTCGTGCCACGCTTTCTGCCTGGCCTTCTGAACCTTCTGGTGGAATTCCGCCAGGAATCGGGCCTCATCCAGCTCCTGTAGCTCCTGGAGGCGTTCCTGAAGTGACTCCTCTTCTGAGAACTGGAGGGACGTTGCGATCAAAAGACTGGGTACAGTGAACTCGGTGGGAATCACAGCTTCCCGGCCATACACCAACTGGAATGGTGTCTGGTTGGTCAAACGCTTCACCGTGGTCCGGTAGGCCCATAATGCCACTGGGAGACGCTCGTCCCAGTCGTCGCGCTGAGCATTGCAAATTTTAGTCAAGCCTTTTTCGAGAATCTTGTTGAACGCTTCCACAGTACCATTGGCCTGCGAGTGGTATGGGCTGCTTTTATGATGCTGAATCATAAATGTGTCCAGTAGTGACTTGACCGTGGCATTAATGAAATGCGTATCCTGATCGCTGGTCAAACTCCGTGGGCAGCCAAACCGGCTGATGATGTGTTCAAAAATGAACCGGACAGCGGTCTCTGCCGAGCAGTTGCGTACCGTTGCTGCCTCAGCCCACCGGGTGAGGTGATCCATGGCGGTAATGATGTACCGGGCCTTGGAGTGTCTGGCGACCGGGGTGATGGGACCTACGAAATCAACATCCCACTTCTCAAATGGCCGCAACACATGCACTGGGTGTAGCGGAAGCTCGTCCCGGTGCGAAGGCCTTCCCGTCCGCTGGCAAACATCGTAGCGCTTCACATAGGCCTTACAGTCAGCATGTACCATCGGCCACCACAGGCCAGCTTGGAGCACCTTCCTTGCGGTGGGTTTCGCACCCACATGCCCTCCCGCAACACCACTGTGACATTCCCACATCAATGCTTCCCGTTCGTGGTCAAGAACACACCTGCACAACACCTCATCAAGGCCCAGTTTGTACAGCTGCCCCGCGATCAATTGGTAGTCGGCCGCCCGTACAACCAGGTGGCGTTTCTGAAACGGGGTGTAATCCTGAGGGCACTGTCCCATGGTCAGATAAGTGGCAATGTCAGCCAGGTAGTCTGGTACTGCTTCAACTCGGAAGAGGTCAGCATCCGGCAGCTAATCGTCCAACGAGCCTTCATTCTCTCCCGTCTCCAACCTGGATAAATGATCGGGACCAACATTCAACCTGCCAGGCTTGACAATCACCTCAAACGTGAATTCCTGGAAAAGTAGTAGCCAACGACAGATTCTTTCTTCCAACACAGGCTTATTCACCAGATACTTCAATGCAGAATGGTCCGTGAAGAATGTGAATTTTCCGCCCAGAAGATAGTGGCGGAACTTCTGGAGGGAGTACACCATCGCCAACGCCTCCCGCTCGGTCATGGTGTAATTCTTCTCCGCATTCGATAACCGACGGCTGGCGAAGTATACGGGGTGGTCAACTGTCGTCTCCCCGGGTTGCGCCAATACAGCTCCAAGTGCAATACCAGACGCATCAATATGCACATGGAACTGCTTTTCCCAGTCAGGATGCACAAGTATGGGTGTCGTCGCCAACTTCTCTTTCAATGTGTCAAGTGCCTTCCTGCACTCCGCCGTCCACTGGAACACCTCTGACTTCCGCAACAGTTTCTCCAGAGGGGCCGTAATCTTTGCGTAGTTGCGAATAAACCACCTGTAATACCCTGTGTGCCTGAGCAGTGCCCGCAACTGCTTCACGGTCTCGGGGGCCTCCATGTGGACGATGACCGCGACCTTGGCAGGATCAACGCAGACCCCTTGCTTACACACCACGTGGCCCAAGAGTGTGCCGAATGGAACTGCAAAAATACATTTCTTCAAGTTCAAGGAAATCTGCAGCTGACGACACCGGTCAAACATAACACGCAACAGGGAGGCGTGATTCTTCAACAGGCTGTAGATGGTCCAGTCGTCCATGTAGACCTCCAAGAACTTGTGAATGTACTCTCGGAAAGCAGCAATGACAATCCGGGAAAACACAGCCGGTGCATTCTTCAGACCAAACGGCATAACGTGGTATGCGAATGATCCCCACTCAGTGGTGAATGTCATCTTTGCTTTGTCTTCCTCGGTAATGCGCACGTGATGGTAACCCAAAAACCCATCAGTGAATGAATAAGCTTCGTTTCCCGCAACGTGATCTAGGACTTCATCGCTGAAAGGAGTGGGAAATGGGTCGTGCATGCAGGCATTGTTCAGGCTCCGGTAATCTACATAGACACGGATCTCCGCTTTGTCCTTCTTGTTCTGGATGACGATGGGACTCACCCACTCGGCTTCTTCTACTAGAAAGATGAGACCTGCAGCCAGCATCTTGTCAATCTCCATCTTGACCTTCTCTTTGATGCGTGGGTTCAGCCGGTAGGGTCTATGCTTCACCGGCCTGGCCCCCGGTTTCAGCGCGATGCGCATTTCGCCAAGGTCCCCCTTGATCCCCTTCAGGTCCGCAACTGAGGACGGGAACAAATCTTCGTATTCCCAGAGGGGGCTGAAAATTTCTTTTGTTGTTTCCTTGTCCCTGTAATCTCCCACCGTTGCGAGCTTAGGTTTCTCGTTCGTTCCAATGTTTAGCTTCTTTGTCTTTAGCGGCTGTAAATGGACTCCTTCAATCGTCGGCTCTTCACTGATGCTCCGCTCGCCTTCCTTTTCGTCAAAATAGAGATGCCTGAGGTCCTCCAAACTATCGTCCTCCGGATCGCCATCAATCCGGTGACAAACCAACTCGCACCTGACCTCAGGTCGTGACACAACCGGGCCCTCGTCGGGCTCGGGCTGGCGGAAAAACAAGACCTCCTTGATTGCCTGTAGGGCCTGAGACTCCTGCGCCGTATCCCCTTCGAACGAGAAGCACCGAACGAACTTGTCCGCAACTACCTGCCAAGAGCGGGTTCCCCATTTCCTCTCTTCCTCCAGGTACCAGGCCTGGGGAATGGTGCCTAGGGAGTGGATAAACCTGTGGACCCACAGCTCCTCAGGGTACCGGGTGCTCCGCCACTATTCTTCACAGGCCCGCAAATGGTGTCGCGGGTTGGAAGTTCCATGATACCTAAGCGTACTGCAGGGTCCTTCGTCCTCTTTAAAGCGTGCGCGCAGAGCATCTGCCACGCACTCCCATCGCAGCAGAGTGTTGCGGTGATTTTTCCACCACCGTGCCGACGTGGATTGCAAGGCCACATCCAAAAGTGGCATCCGGCTTTCAGCTGGCACCATGTCTTCCACCTTGGTAATAAAAGTATTGACTGCTTGCATGTTCGACAATGTGGGATATTCGCGGATCTCAGTCCCTAGCCACCGGACTTGGCCAATGGAGGCACATCTCCGCGTGGTGGTCTCATACCCCCCTTTCTGCCAGTCTTCCCAAGCGAGTTCGGATCCAAGCTCTGAGCTCTGCACACTCCGCCAACTGACAGAGCCAGTCGCGGTCGGGTTGATATAGTCATCCCGCTGTCCTGCAGTCATCTGATAAAGGTGGTCCATCATCTGAGCATCCTCCCAATTATCCACTGTTTCCGTATATCGCAGGCCCTGATACAGGTCGAGAGGCTGGGTAACCCGTACCTCCCCATCCTTAAAGATCATCAGCTCCTTCTTAAGGTCGATGATGGCGTAATTCTCAAAAGCCCAATCAATGCTGAGTAAGGCAGGATAGGGATTCTTGTCGCCCATGATATCAATAACCTCAAAATCGGTGTATGTCTTCACCCTCGCAACGTCGACCTCGACACCCTCGAGCCGGCCGATTGGCAAAATGCAATACTGGTTCGCCATCCTGAGTTGGATTGGTGAGTAGGCTAGCCGTGGCCTTCCAAGAGCCTCCCATGTCTTTCGTGGCAGAATGTTGACGTCGGAACCTAAGTCCAACATGGTGTCGCTGATTTGGAACCCTGCGACCTGCGTGTTAAGCTGGAATTCTTTGCCTGTTCGTTGCTTGTTCCGCTTGACACGCTGCACGTATTGAGGGCCAGCGTCCGCCGGATCTCTAAGTTCTGTGTGCCCCTGCAGTGCTCCGTCCAAAGCATGCTTGATCTGCTGCTGCAGTGCAGCGTTATCAACAATCCTGAGGAATAGCCGGAGCCAATCCTCGACCACAGTACCTGCGACGTTCTGCGCACCAGATTCCGGCAGCATGGGCTCCTCCAAACCTCCCTCGTTCCGCAACTGGGCGAACGCCTCAACTGCCTCCTGGAAATACTTCTTCTGGGCTTCAGGCCTGATCAAATTCTTCGGGGATGCCAGCCGAACCACTCGTGCTGGCTCCTTCCCGTGGGCATCCTCTCCAGTCTTCTTTCCGCCCCTCATCACTATCGCGACGTTCTGCATGTCGGGAGTTGTGGCCCCTCACGGCTCTGAGTTTATCAGATTTGCTCCCCTCTGCCTCGCCCATTCTTCCCACTTCTTGATGAGCTCCGGACAGTCTTCTGTAGCGTGGGCGTTGATCCGGCACTGGGAACACTAGGTTCGTCGTGGAAGGGGACATTCTCGAGCCACATGACCCTCCTGGTCACAGTTGTAACATTTTACTGGACCGCGTCTGCCTGTGCGACCTCCCTGCATGCCTCCGCCTCTGCCCCTCGGAGCCTCATTCACCCTGTAGGAGGGACGATCCAGTCGATCCGCAAGTGCGTCAAGCGCTCTGCACTGCTCAGTGTTGTGAGTCGTGGACACACAAAATTCGTAGTATCCATTATTCGGGACCGTGGAGTACTTCTGTAATATCGGGCACATCCGAGGAGGATGCCCCAGCGTCCGGAAAATCTCGCAGTAGTCTGTGGTGGAGGAACCCGGTTGCGGTGGGAACCCCGCATAAGTCTGTTGCAGCTGGTAGACTCCCTGCAGGTTCATCGCCGCGCCACCCCCTGGTGGTGGACCCCCCTGGATTGCTGCGACCAAGGGTCCTGCTCCTGCGCCGCGCAACCGAGGACACTCGGTTGCTACGTGGCCCTCGACCAGGCAATGAGTACACCAAACATTCGGTCGCGCTGGTCTCACTAGCTAAAGTTCCTTCAGCTTTTCAGTCAAGCTGGCGATCTAGTGTTGCAACCCTATCAAAGAAGGATCTTGCGGGGCTGCCCCCCCCCCGATATTCCTGGGGGTAGCCCGCCATGGCTTCAATCTTCATGGCCTGCTCCAAAGCGTCCTGCAGATTATCAATCTTCTGCTGAGTGAGAGGGGTTCGTGTCAAGGGGAGAAAAGCCTTGATGAACCAGTCCCTCTGGTGGTTTGGATCGATCGGGTAGCTAAGTTTCCCGATCGCATCCTTGAATCGCCGCATCAACTCCCACGCGGTCTCACCTTCCTTCTGCTTAATTTCCCACAGCTCTGACAGGCCCTGCTGGTCTGTCTGGGGAAGCTTAAATTCACGGACAAAATCCCGCTTCACGTCCGCAATTACGGGGTTAGGATGCGCCTCGGACCACTTGATAAACCATCGTAGAGCCCTCTCTCTGAGCGTGGTTTGGAATTCTATTAAATTCCTTGCATCTGGTGTCTGGCGAGCCCTCCAGATGGCTTCGCACAGGTACCAGTGTTGTTTGACATCATCGTTGCCCCGGCCAGAGAACTCTGGATACCGGGTGAAAGATCCAGCCATGTGTACTTGCGGAGAATTGACCAAGATAAAGCCTCCAGGTCCTGGTTACGTAACGGTCCCACTAGGAAAAATACCACTACTAGTAACGCTGCTGTTACCAGACGTTACTGACACTGATGAACTATTGTATGACCGACTCAATGCTTGTAACTGAATAAAAATATTACTTAAAGGTTGATACAGTACCAGGGGAAGGTCGGGATCCTGGCCATGCAGAAGGTGAGAAGTAGGGCTGCCTGGAGGGGTGGGTGCCGTCTGATCTTGAAACATCTGCTGCATCACGCCGTGTCATTCATCATCGGAACTCTCTTCGGGCTGCATCTTTCCGTTATCTTCGCTAGTCACAATCTCTCTTTCTCGCGTCGCTGGGCTCCCATGCACCCAATGCACTTCCACTGCTATCTCGTCTTCTTCCCAGGTATCCAAACCCATAGTTCCTGTCCTCTGAGGCGCCTCCTTCTGATTTTTCCTCTCGATCTCTCTTCTCTTCAAATCTCGCATTACTCTTCTTCGCCACCTATCGGCGATCTATGCCTGCCGATGCGCACGTCGCTCCCGCAACTTGCATGCGGCTTCAGCGTCCATTCCCCGCTCCCCACTCTCACATTCTACACAGCATCGGTTCCCTCAACCCTTCCCCCAGCACAGGAGGTTTACGCTTCCATACTCGTTTTGTGGAATTCAATCAACCCTTCGTCCACCATCAAAGCTTTGACCCACAACGGAATCTCCTTCAACAGCTTCCCTCTTAGCCCTGAGTGGAAAACAGCCTCGGCTTTCGAGAAGGATTGATAGCACTCAGCAGAAAACTCCACAGTGTATCCTTCCAATGTGGTCTTCACCCAAAAATCCACCGCGCGGGTTAGTTCAGTGTCTACCCGATGCAGTGCCACCAGGTCTTCGTGCGCCCACCTGCGGTTTATCTTCCGCAAGCCTTCTTGGGGCACCGTCGCTCGTAGCCTCCGCAACCAGTTGTAAAGGTCCGTAGGGAACCATCCCCAGAAAATTCCGTACGTATCACTAGTTGAGTCAGAGAAGAGAACAAGCTCCTTGATCGCCGCCTCCTTTTTCTTGGTCAGCTCTTCTTGCTGAGCAATGAACTGGTCAAGATGATCATCCCACCATCGCCGTATCACTCCTTCAAAAATCCTCGATACCATGATCTAGATCCCCTCAGAACATGCAGGTCCCGGCAACGGAACCATTTGTTGGCGAGAAGTCAGGTCTCGCGGACAATACCCAGGTTCAAGAGTTGTGGCCAACAAAGGGGTCCGGTGTAGTCTAGGAACACGCCGGCATTTTCACCCTGCTCTGGAGAGCAGTGCGTCTCACCCGAGGCATGCTGCAACCACATGCAGAATGGGATGAGATCAATGGCAAGGAACAAACCCGCAACTAATGAAGGACAGTGCATCCATTACATATACAGAGTTATATACGCAAGATCACATAATAAGCATTCAGACATTTGCAAATAAAATTTTAAACCAGCATAAACACATTACAAGCACATGAACATCTTATTGAGACAACAACCTTCCATTGTATTAATCTCTTGGCCAAACACATGATTACATGGCATTCTCACTAATAGCTTACAAATCTGATACAGATGGATTTCGGAACAAAAAAGGTAGAATAGAGAAGATAAGGAGCCATAGGAAGGACATGCATGATTCTTCCGCAGCTGCTCTATGCGTCTTTCCCTGTCTCGAGCCTCGCAACCTCTTCAGCCTCCTTCTTTGTTTCAGCTGGGTGACTGTTATTTATTCACCCGCTCTTGCGACTATCAGTTCCTCTGTGGCTTTACTTCAGCTTCTCCTGGCTTCTCTCCTGTTATCTGCGTGTTCCACTTTTTGTCTTCTGCTGTGTGTTTCCTTCATCTGCACTTGTCCCTGTTCTATCTCCAGCTATCGCATGCTTCCGCGCCACCTTGGTAGCTCCGCGACTCCTGGTAGTTGCGGCGCGGTCGCGGTTGCCATGTGTATTCATACCGCAACTCAAAAAGGGGTCAAAATTCAAAATGTCTTAGCCAAGATTTAAAAAACTTAACAAAAACAAGGGCCCCAACAAGTATCACTGGCATACTGTCATACATTACTATTGTCCATAGTAATGATGTCTTTGTCTTCAGTTTGAGATGGGGAAATTATTTTATCTGTCCTCCATGCACCCACTCCTTATTCTCGGCTTCAGTTATTTTTCCTCTCGATTGAAGCCCTCTACCAGCTAAATATTACCTCCCACCCAATAAGTCACTTAGGGGCGGAGATGCATCAAAATGGGCTCCGGAGGGGAAGGGGTCCGATGCATCTCGTATTATCCGTCGTCTATCTTAGCATGTGCTTTAGGACTATAGTTCCTTCAGGTGTAGCTTTCTCTTTCTCTGTAGCGCAGTATAACAAGTCAGTAGAAGTTATTTTGTCACTTAACTTGCACCTTAGATCACTGTCAAACTCGCAGATCACTGGAATATTGCTCAGAATATAAGTGATATTAGAATCCAATATCATTTTATATAAATCAGTCATACTACGAGTATCACTGGCATATTGTCATACATTACTATTGTCCATAGTATTGATGTATTTATATATCACTGTTATAAGTTATTTTATCACTTAACTTGCACCTTAGATCGCTGTCAAACTCGCATCACTGGAATATCACTCAGAATATAAGTGATATCAAAATCCAAGATCACTGTATATAAATCAGTCATACTACGAGTATCACTGGCATACTGTCATACATTACTATTGTCCATAGTACTGATGTATTTATATATCATTGTTATAAGTTATTTTATCACTTAACTTGCACCTTAGATCACTGTCAAACTCGCATCACTAGAATATCACTCAGAATATAAGTGATATCAGAATCCAAGATCACTGTATATAAATTAGTCATACTACGAGTATCACTGGCATACTGTCATACATTACTATTGTCCATAGTACTGATGTATTTATATATCATTGTTATAAGTTATTTTATCACTTAACTTGCACCTTAGATCACTGTCAAACTTGCATCACTGGAATATCACTCAGAATATAAGTGATATCAGAATCCAAGATCACTGTATATAAATCACTGCCAAATTTTATAAAAAATTTAAGTTTGCAGTTTGGTATGCAACAAGTGGTTACAGTTATTAGGTTACAATATGTCTTAGAGACTTGTATCCATGGTCTTAAACAATGAGAGAGAAAAAACCTTTTATATTCAACATGTAAAACACAAATTACCATAAAAGTTTCCCATTGAAACCAAAAGTGATTTGATACAAAACATAGGTTTTAACCTAAGATTAAATGCCCCTACCATCAATCTCTAGAATAGTTTTAGATAGAAGTTTTTCATTTTCATATCCACGACCTCTCAAACAATGAGAGAGAGAAAACCTTTTATATTCAACTTGTAAAAAACAAATTAGCCATATCTCTGGAATAGATCTAAATAGAATTTTTTCATTTTCATATCCATAGTCGCAAACAATGAGAGAGAAAAAACATTTTATATTCAACATGTAAAACAAAAATTAGCCATAGAAGTTTCCCATTGAAACCAAAAGTGATTTGATACAAAACATAGGTTTTAACCTAAGAGTAAATGCCCCTACCATCAATCTCTGGAATAGTTTTAGATAGAAGTTTTTCATTTTCATATCACGACCTCAAACAATGAGAGAGAAAACCTTTATATTCAACTTGTAAAAAACAAATTAGCCATATCTCTGGAATAGATCTAAATAGAATTTTTTCATTTTCATATCCATAGTCTCAAACAATGAGAGAGAAAAGACCTTTTATATTCAACATGTAAAACACAAATTAGCCATAAAAGTTTCCCATTGAAACCAAAAGTGATTTGATACAAAACATAGGTTTTAACCTAAGAGTAAATGCCCCTACCATCAATCTCTGGAATAGTTTTAGATAGAATTTTTTCATTTTCATATCCACGACCTCTCAAACAATGAGAGAGAGAAAAAATTTTATATTCAACTTGTAAAAAAAAAATTAGCCATATCTCTGGAATAGATCTAAATAGAATTTTTTCATTTTCATATCCATAGTCTCAAACAATGAGAGAGAAAAAACATTTTATATTCAACATGTAAAACACAAATTAGCCATAGAAGTTTCCCATTGAAACCAAAAGTGATTTGATACAAAACATAGGTTTTAACCTTATATAGTTTAAAATTGTTTCAAATAGATTTTTAATAAAATGAAAAATATTCAATGTAAGAAACATAGTATTTAGAGACAAAAAGTAATTTGATACAAAACATATAGGTTTTAACCAAGTATATAGTTAATTGTTTTGAAAATAGATTCTTAAGAAAATGAAAAATATTCAATGTAAAACACATGCATTCTTATGCATTCTTATACACCCTTATGTCTATGTAAAGTAGTTTGAGTGATTCCACGGGTCTTCTACACCCTTGATAGGGTATAGTTGGGACAGGTAGTGTTAACTTCTACAATTTCTATAGGCAGATTCTGTAAAGGGCCAGGTAGCCTCTGGATCTCATCTTTTATGATAGGTGACATATCCAGCAAATGCCCCTACAATCAATCTCTGGAATCTAGATCTAAATAGAAGTTTTTCATTTTCATATCCATGGTCTCAAACAATGAGAGAGAGAAAAAACCTTTTATATTCAACATGTAAAACACTAATTAGCCATACAGGTTTCCCATTGAAACCAAAAGTGATTTGATACAAAATATAGGTTTTAACCTTAGTAAATGCCCCTACAGTCAATCTCTGGAATAGTTTTAAATAGAAGTTTTTCATTTTCATATCCATGGTCTCAAAAAATGAGAGAAAAAGCCTTTTATATTCGATATTTGTAAAACAAAAATCATCCACATCTCTAGAAGAGATATAAATAGAAGTTTTTCATTTTCATATCCATGGTCTCAAACAATGAGAGAGAAAAAAACCTTTTATATTCAACATGTAAAACACAAATTAGCCATTAAAGTTTCCCATTGAAACCAAAAGTGATTTGATACAAAACATAGGTTTTAACCTAAGAGTAAATGTCCCTACAGTCAATCAATCTCTGGAATAGTTTTAAATAGAAGTTTTTCATTTTCACATCCATGACCTCTCAAACAATGAGAGAGAAAAAACCTTTTATATTCAACATGTAAAACACAAATTAGCCATACAGGTTTCCCATTGAAACCAAAAGTTATTTGATACAAAACATAGGTTTTAACCATAGTAAATGCCCCTACAATCAATCTCTGGAATAGTTTTAAATAGAAGTTTTTTATTTTCATATCCATGGTCTCAAACAATGAGAGAGAAAAAAACCTTTTATATTCAACATGTAAAACACAAATTAGCCATAAAAGTTTCCCATTGAAATCAAAAGTGATTTTATACAAAACATATGTTTTAACCTAAGAGTAAATGCCCCTACAGTCAATCAATCTCTGGAATAGTTTTAAATATAGAAGTTTTTCATTTTCACATCCATGGTCTCAAACAATGAGAGAGAAAAAAATCTTTTATATTCAACGTGTAAAACACAAATTAGCCATAAAAGTTTCCCATTGAAACCAAAAGTGATTTGATACAAAACATAGGTTTTAACCTAAGAGTAAATGCCCTTACAGTCAATCAATCTCTGGAATAGTTTAAAATATAGAAGTTTTTCATTTTCATATCCATGGTCTCAAACAAAGAGAGAGAAAAAAACCTTTTATATTCAACATGTAAAACAAAAATTAGCCATAAAAGTTTCCCATTGAAACCAAAAGTGATTTGATACAAAAAATAGGTTTTAACCTAAGAGTAAATGCCCCTACAGTCAATCAATCTCTGGAATAGTTTTAAATATAGAAGTTTTTCATTTTTATATCCATGGTCTCAAACAACGAGAGAAAAAACCTTTTATATTCAATGTATGTAAAACACAAATTAGCCACATCTGGAATAGTTTTAAATATAGAAGTTTTTCATTTTCATATCCACGGTCTCAAACAATGAGAGAAAAAACATTTTATATTCAATATATGTAAAACAAAAATTAACCACATCTCTAGAATAGATCTAAATATAAGTTTTTCATTTTCATATCCATGGTCTCAAACAATGAGAGAGAGAAAAAAACCTTTTATATTCAACATGTAAAACACAAATTAGCCATAAAATTTTCCCATTGAAACCATAAGTTATTTGATACAAAACATAGGTTTTAACCTAAGAGTAAATGCCCCTACAGTCAATCAATCTCTGGAATAGTTTTAAATAGAAGTTTTTCATTTTCATATCCATTGTCTAAAACAATGAGAGAAAAACCTTTTATATTCAATGTATGTATAAAACACAAATTAGCCAGATCTCTAGAATAAATCTAAATAGAAGTTTTTCATTTTCATATCCATGGTCTCAAACAAAGAGAGAGAAAACCTTTTATATTCAATGTATGTAAAACACAAATTAGCCATATCTCTAGAATAGATCTAAATAGAAATTTTTCATTTTCATATACATGGTCTCAAACAATGAGAGAGAAACAAACCTTTTATATTCAACATGTAAAACAAAAATTAGCCATAAAAGTTTCCCATTGAAACCATAAGTGATTTGATACAAAACATATGTTTTAACCTAAGAGTAAATGCCCCTACAAGTCAATCAATCTCTCGAATAGTTTTAAATATAGAAGTTTTTCATTTTCATATCCATGGTCTCAAACAATGAGAGAAAAAACCTTTTATATTCAATGTATGTAAAACACAAATTAGCCATATCTCTATAATAGATATAAATAGAAGTTTTTCATTTTCATATCCATGGTCCCAAACCATGAGAGAGAAAAAAACCTTTTATATTCAACATCTAAAACACAAATTAGCCATACAAGTTTCCCATTGAAACCAAAAGTGATTTGATACAAAACAGAGGTTTTAACCTAAGATTAAATGTTCCTACAAGTCAATCAATCTCTCGAATACTTTTAAATATATAAGTTTTCCATTTTCATATCCATGGTCTCAAACAATGAGAGAAAAAACCTTTTATATTCAATGTATGTAAAACACAAATTAGCCACATATCTAGAATATATCTAAATAGAAGTTGTTCATTTTCATATCCATGGTCTCAAACAATGAGAGAGAGAAAAAAACCTTTTATATTCAACATGTAAAATACAAATTAGCCATAAAAGTTTTTCATTGATACCAAAAGTGATTTGATACAAAACATAGGTTTTAACCTAAGAGTAAATTCCCCTACAGTCAATCTCTGGAATAGTTTTAAATAGAAGTTTTTCATTTTCATATCCATGGTCTCAAACAATGAGAGAAAAAACCTTTTATATTCAATGTATGTAAAACACAAATTATCCATATCTCTAGAATAGATCTAAATAGAAGTTTTTCATTTTCATATCCATGGTCTCAAACAATGAGAGAAAAAAACCTTTTATATTCAACATGCATATACTATTTAGAAACAAAAACTAATTTGATACAAAACATAGTTTTTAACCAATTATATAGTTTTTCATTTTCATATCCATAATCTAAAACAGTGAGAAAGAAAAAACCTTTTATATTCAACATGTAAAACACAAATTAGCCATAAAATTTTCCCATTGAAACCAACAGTGATTTGATCAAAAACATAGGTTTTAACCTAATCTAGTAAATGCCACTACATTCAATTTCTAGAATAGATCTAATTAGAAGTTTTTCATTTTCATATCCATGGTAGTTCTATAGGCAGAGTCTATAAAGGGCCAAGTAGCTTCTGGATCTCATCTTTTATGAAAGGTGACATATCTAGTAAATTCCCTTACAGTCAATCTCTGGAATAGATCTAAATGCCCCTACAGTCAGCATGTATATAGTATTTAGAAACAAAAAGTAATTTGATACAAAACATAGGTTTTAACCAAGTATATATTTTTTCATTTTTATATCCATGGTCTCAAACAATGAGAGATAAAAAACCTTTTATATTCAACATGTAAAACAAAAATTAGCCATAAAAGTTTCCCATTGAAACCAAAAGTGATTTGATACAAAACGTAGGTTTTAACCTAATCTAGTAAATGGCCCTACATTCAATCTATAGAATAGATCTAATTAGAAGTTTTTAATTTTCATATCCATGGTAGTTCTATAAGCAGAGTCTGTAAAGAGACAGGTAGCCTCTGGATCTCATCTTTTATGAAAGGTGACATATCTAGTAAATGCCCCTACAATCAATCTCTGGAATAGATCTAAATTCCCCTACAGTGAATTCCCCTATAGTCAACATGTATATAGTATTTAGAAAAAAAAGGTAATTTGATACAAAATATAGGTTTTAACCAATTATATAGTTTTTCATTTTCATATCCATGGTATCAAACAATGAGAGAGAAAAAACCTTTTATATTCAACATGTAAAACTCAAATTAGCCATAAAAGTTTCCCATTGAAACCAAAAGTTATTTGATACAAAAAATAGGTTTTAACCTAAGAGTAAATTCCCCTACATTCAATCTCTAGAATAGATCTAATTAGAAGTTTTTCATTTTCATATCCATGGTAGTTCTATAGGCAGAGTCTGTAAAGGGCCAGGTAGCCTCTGGATCTCATCTTTTATGAAAGGTGACATATCTAGTAAATGCCCCTACAGTCAATCTCTGGAATAGATCTAAATATAATTTTTTCATCTCTCCCATTAATTTGCAATAAATGTCAATTTAATATATATATTTTTATTGGATATGTTTTTTTTTAGGGATAAGAAAACCATTAAATATGGTTGAAAAATGTAAAATATGCATAGAAGTTTCTTGCTATCCCAATCCAGGAAATGCAGTGATTACATATGTGCTTTCCATATTGCGACTAGCAAAGTCGTCCAAAGGAAAATGAATATACCGGGAAGAACAACAAAAAACAAGGCGTATTATATTGGATTGATTGAAGGCTTGGGAATAGCGATGGAGTATAGATCAAATGGAATTATAGTTTTCACCAATTCTGAACTTATGTGCAACTAGATGAATGGCGTGTACTAAGTTAAGAAGGAGAGGCTAAAATAACTACATGGAATAGCAAACAATATTGTTAGCCAATTTCAATTTTTTAGTATAAGGCATTGTAAAAATGTGAATAAGATGTATGCTAATTTATTGCATGGGGCAATGAAAATTTAGGATTCATCTATCAAAGATGACTTAATAAATGAATTATAATTATACGGGGCAATGCCAAAGCAAGATTCATCTCTCAAAGACGAATTAGTTTTGAGACACTCTTCTTCAAAAATTCAAGATTCATCTCTCAAAGATGAATTAGTGTTGAGACGCTCTCCTTCAAAATTTATTGATCGACATTGTAACATATCTTGGATATGTGTGTGTTCTGTACTTATAAATGTGTCTCTTTTAATGACCATGTGCTTTTTTCAATTATATACCAAGTGTGCTCCCACCACACCATGTAAAGTGCAACTTGGTGAGCTTCACATTTTTATGAAATTAAAATGTGTGGACTTCAAGAAATTTTTGTATAAATGGAGTTTGTTTAAATGGAGTTTCAATTCTTTTTTAATGACAATGTGTTTTTTTCAATTTTATACCAAGTGTGCTCCCACCATGTAAAACAAAATTTGGTGAACTTATCATTTTTAAAACTTTTTTTTGCTTAAATTGAGTTTCACACATCAATTAGTGCTTTGAAAGTTGTGTTTTACATAATTTGTTTACACTAAATTACATTAATTTTCTGAAATTTATTTTGAATTTAATTTAAATTAGTTATTTAAAAAAATAATTGTAAATGTCCACCGTAGATATATATATCATGGAGGATGAACGACGAAGATCAATAGAATCCCATATCTCTACGAGAGGGGGGGATCGGGGATCAAGAGCTGTTCATAGTAAATTTAAATATAATCTTAAATTTCCATACATGTGTGTACATATGGAATTGATTTTTTGTCAACTTTGTGAGTTAAATTAGTTGTTAATAAGTTTCATTTTTTTATTTTTTAGGAGCTAATAAGAAGCGAAGGGTCTCTACTCCATCCATGGATGCCCATGTTTCACCTAGTCGTGGTATGGTTTTAACACAATTTAATCAATGAATATGTACACGTGTATTTATATGTATGCATGTATTTTTCAAGTGATTATAAATTTGTATTTGTTTATGAAGCTTCTCTCTCCTCTCGAGAGGTTGGTGGTGGTTCAAATCCCCTTAGAGGGCCATCAATAAGTGGTAGCAGGTTGCATGAAGGTGGTGATATTTATTCCCCCGGAGGCCAATCAACGCCTGGTGGTGCTGGTTCTCAGCAGGGTCGTTTTGGTTCTCAACAGTTTCAGGGTGGAGAAGATGCTAGCCAACCACGTCGAGGTTGCCATCAATTTCAATATTTTTTTCATTGAATTTGTACAAATTTGTTTACATGTGTTTCCTCTAATATACAAAATTATATATATATTGATGCAGAGGATGAAAATGTTCCAAATGTTGGTCAAAATAGATGCAGGGCAGAATGCTACATTCAAGAAGAAGGTTGTCTACCCACCACAAATTATCCGGCCGACATTTCTGATATACAATGGGAAAGAAACATGGTGCAATGCACCTTAGAAAGTTGTCAACAACTTCATGCAAAATTGAGGAGAGATCTCGTGACTTTGACTCTACCTGCTGAGAGTCGACAAAGCCTTGAAATAGTTACACATTCATTGGGTGAACTAGTAAATGTGTACAAAAATCTTGAGCTAACGACTGATACATTTGTAGAAGTCATGAGAAAGAGAAAGGAAACAATAATGGGTCCCGATAAATGGGAGGATGTAAAAGAAAGAGTTACAAAAGAAATGGCGAAGTCAATGTTTAATTTCAAGGAAGGGCCAAAAAGAAAAATGTTGAAGGTGCAATATTTCAAGCACCCTAATATAGCTCACTATTTGTATGATAGGCACTTTGTGGCCTATGGAAGGCTCCCATGGAACGATGAGGTTCCTATTTATTTTGCAAAATTGTTTTACGCTGAATTTTTTTTGGAAATGAAACCCAATTACAATGACCTTCCGTCAGAATTTTTTGGTATGGGGAAAGGTTGATTGTGTGACTGCAAGGGTGCTAGGTGAGATGTGGAGTTACCTCGCCCTGAGCCGCCATTGGTGAATCGACCTTTCCGGGTTGAAACTTTGCGGTCGGAGATGGATGCAACTTCTCAAATAAGTCAAGAAGCAAGGGATGTCATCATCGACGATGTTCACAACAAATTGGGTGGAGTCGATGTTTTTACAAATCGACAAAGAGAGAATGCACGTGCCAATTTTGTGTATTATACATATGAAGAGATTGACAACATGAATGTTGAAGATCTCAGAATATATGCAAAGAATTATCGCAATGGTTGGGAAGACTTAATTCTTCAAGAGGAAGAGGGCATGGGAATGGTATGTGTTAATGACCTTAGGGTTCAATTATTTTAACACATACATGTGTACAATTTGTAATAAATACATGTGTATATACATGTATACATTTAGTTGTATGTACATTAATCTAAAAAAATGTATCATTATATGTTAAAAAATCATTTGCAATTGTCACGCATGATGAATGATGAAAATGTTAATATCACGTTCGGGGCCTCTGGCTCAAACAATGAAGATGGGTCTCACAATCAAGATATGTTGACAAATGTTAGTGTTTTTTAAGTGATATTTTTAAAATAAATAATTGTGCACACATGTACATGTACATATATAATAATAAAATGTTTTAACAGATTTTGATTCCTTCCGATGTTTTTAAGATGGAAGTACCTTCTTCTTCCTTGGGAGATGTACCTTCTACTTCCTTAGGAGATGTGCCACATCCACAACAAGTATGGACAATTTTTCACTTTTAAAATTTATGTTTAAGTTATATATATATATATATATTCCACCTCAAAAAGTTCCATTAAAAATTGAGATATATATATCTATATCTTGAGTTATTTTAAATTTTTTGAATTTTAGGTTTTTGGAGATTTTCTTTTGGAGCCTCTCTTAGGAGATGTCCCAAATTCACCTGCAGAAGTATTCAATTTTTCACTTTTAAATATATATATATGTTTTTTTAAAAGTTATAATTTATAAATTGAAGTTTATTTAAGTTTTATTATAAATTGAGATCTTGATCTTGAGTTATTTTATACTTTTAAAATTTTGAATTTTAGGTTTCTATAGAAGATTTCTTTAATCCACGGACTCTAGCGACGGAGATAGGAACATCCACACCATTTCAACCATTTGAACAAGTTGTCTAACCTTTTTTTTAATATTATTGAAAATAAGTTTATATATGTACACATGTGCATTTTCATCTGAAATTTTTTAATATATATATATATATTGTACAGTTTACTATTGGAGATGTTCCCATGGGGGAACTTGTAGTAGGCTAACAAATGGAGAGGGAACCTCATGAGGTATTGCATGATTTTTTTTTATATTTTGTTTTTTACATGAAGTTCTATATATTCTCACTCATTTTTAAAACATCAAATTTTAATGTTTGTATGTGCATTGTGTACAGGTTCCCCATGCTTCGCAAGATAGCACACAGATTGAGACTCTGCTAGGAAAGACACTACATCCATCAGTATTTGATGGACATGATTTGTAGATTTGATTTCAAGATTTCTAGTCTTAAATTTACTTTTTTATATATTATCTAGATGCACAGTCATATATATATAACTTGATACTTGATACTTGTGAGATCTACAATTTTTGGACATATTTTATTACAGTGTTAATATAATTTGTTTTGTTCCAAAAAGTTATGTTTTGGATGGTTTTAGTACTTTTGGCATGTGAATGTGAAGTAATGTTATTATATAATTTGTTTGGTTTTTAAAACTTTTAAGTTTTGGATAGTTGAACTACTAGTAATGTTGTCATCTATAAATTAATGTTTTGCTTCTGAACTACATTTGGCATGTTATGTAATGATGTGTTATAATTTTTTTTGTTTTTAAAACTTAAGTTTTGGATGCTTGAAGTACATTTGGCATGTGAAGTAATGTTGTGATCTATAATTTTTTGTTAAATTAAAAGTTAATTTTTGGATGGTTTCAATCTACATTTGGCATGTGATATAATGTTAAATGTTTTTATTGGATAGTTGAACTATAACTGGCATGGCATGTGAAGTAATGTCGTGATATAATCAAAAAGTTTTTTAAACTCAAGTTTTGGATGGTTTCAATCTACATTTGGCATGTGATATAATGTTAAATTTTTAATGTTTTTATTGGATAGTTGAACTACAATTGGCATGGCATGTGAAGTAATGTTGTGATATAATCAAAAAGTTTTTAAAACTCAAGTTTTGGATGGTTGAAGTACATTTGGCATGTGAAGTAATGTTGTGATCTATAATTTTTTGTTAAATTAAAGGTTAAGTTTTGGATGGTTTCAATCTACATTTGGCATGTGATATAATGTTAAATGTTTTTATTGGATAGTTGAACTATAATTGGCATGGCATGTGAAGTAATGTTGCACAATATATAATCAAAAAGTTTTAAAAACTTAAGTTTTGGATGGTTTCAATCTACATTTGGCATGTGATATAATGTTAAATTTTTTTATTGGATAGTTGAATTACAATTGGCATGGCATGTGAAGTAATGTTGTGATATAATCAAAAAGTTTTTAAAATTCAAGTTTTGGATGGTTGAAGTACATTAGGCATGTGAAGTAATGTTGTGATATAATCAAAAAGTTTTTAAAACTAAGTTTTGGATACCATTTCAATCTACATTTGGCATGTGATATAATGTTAAATGTTTAATGTTTTTATTGGATAGTTGAACTACAATTGGCATGACATGTGAAGTAATTTGTTTTGATATAATCAAAAAAATTTTAAAATTCAAGTTTTGGATGGTTGAAGTACATTTGGTAAGTTTTTAATTTTTTTTTCACTCAAACAATAGTATGTAGTATGTAAAGATAAAAAACAATCTTAAGATTACTTTTAAGTATGATCAAGTGTTCTTGAAACATTTTCCCACATGATGATACCTTCATTGACCTATGAACTAAAGTAGTTCATAGGCTATATGTTCTGCGTCTTTCCCATATAAATCCATTTAATTTTGATTGGAAATATAAGAAGTAGATATATGTTTGTTGAATTGGGGTCAATGTCATTAATGCACTCAACTAGGTAGCCTTGTTGATTTATAAATTGGTAAATTGATGACATTCAGTTAATTGCATTCTAGAACATATATATTCAGTACGTGAAACATTTTTCATCAATGCACATGGGAAAACTACTTGAACAATTAGTTGCATTCTAGAATATATATATATCCAATACATGCACAACATTTTTCATCAGTGCACATAGAACATATTTGACCATTGGACAGACAAATTTTGTACTAGATTTTCAATCAGGAATAGAGATGTGGGTCAAATCCCACCAAAAGACGGAGAAGTGCTCCGTGTCTCTTGTCTAAAAAGGAATCTTCATACAAAATTATACTATGGATGATTTATTTACATTATGGATACTTTTTACCAAAAAATCCCACAAGAAAAACTGGGCGTGCATTGAGTTCGTGTATATATCCAGTACATGCAACATTTTTCATCAATGCACATAGAAAAACTACTTTCAGTTAATTGCATTCTAGAACATATATATATATATATATATATATATATATATATATATATATATATATATATATATATATATCCAATACATGCAACATTTTTCATCAATGCATGTATAGAAAAGCTACTTTCAGTTGATACTAGAGTGTGCATGTACCAAAACAATTTGTACATGTGAAAACACTTTCACAGATAACATAACAAGGAAGCTCAATTTTTAATTGAGTACTGGAAGTTCTATAACATATAATCCAAAGAGAATAAATTTTTGGGCAGTTCAATCAAAAAAATTCCAATGGAATGCCATCTTCAATAATCCGTTCATGATTGGATTTTGACATTTTCCATTTCTTAATTTTCATTTTTTTCTTTGATTGAACCTCAATCAAATTTATGCATGCTGCACACACCAAGTGACTATATTGACAACTTATGAAATCAGTTTCATAGTCTTCAAAGTAAACAAAACCCCCACTTTGATTAGTTTGTCTGAAAAAATAACCTTTAGATCCTCTTTCATATGGAAATCAATGATCATTATATTCTTGTAATAATTTCATTTTTCGTTTAGTGCAATGCATCAAATAATACTTCACATTTTCATCATTGTCAGTAGGTGAAATTACAACAAAAACATCTCCTACACAATAAAACAAACTTAAAAAAATTATACATATTCAAATTTATTTCTATATCTTTATCATTAGAAAGAAATTCGAATGTTACTTTCTCTAACAAGATCAGAAACTCGATCACCATCGGATGATATTGTAGTCTCCTCTAATTTCATTTCTTCAAACATTGCAACAAACATTTTTCCCTTTCTATTTAGCTCTGTATGTTTCCAATCTTTTACATACATTTTGTTTTCACAAACGTCATTGGATTTTGTGTTGTCTATGCAAACATGACAAAAACAAGAATATTTTCTTTTATCCAATGCAAACACATTTCTGGATGACTTTGTTTTAATTGAATGCAATTTTCGAGTCCCTTTTATTGTTTCAACGTCATTTCCAATTGATCTATCTATGTCTTTGATTCCAATATGCCAAAAAAACCTTTATATGGAAAATTTAAAGAAGAATGTGAATATGATATCAAAATACAATCAAAGATAATCATTGTGATAAATGCACACTATTTAAAATTAGATATCCAATAAAAATTAAATTGAATGTACCTTCGCACTTCCCTTGATCGGTTAGTCTCATGGCTTAGAGTAGCGATGCACCATTGAACAACTTATTTCACGTCCACAAGTCGGCTTGCAGAGGGGTTCATTTGATATCTTCGAAGTGCTCGTTTTATGCATGCCCCTACACCATCATGTTCTCCTTTTCCATGGCCAGTCTCAAAGAAATTTCAACAATGTTTAATGCAGGTTTTCTTATGAAGACAACACAACCAAAAGAATGATCGTGTAGATTTGAATTGACCTGCGCATCTATCTGACCATATCCAATGTTCATTGAATGTTATTCCACGAGTTTTCAAGGAATCATAAATTTTTCCAAAACAATGTTGTACAAAATATGTATCATGTGTACGATCGTCACTGATATAAAAGTGATATTCTTTAACAATATGTCGATTTTCACTGGTGCTTTCTATATGATCGACGTTTTGTTCAGCATGTCTATATAGAATATGGACGAGCATGGAGACTTGGTCAGAATGATAGTATTCACTATGAATTTCTTTTTGTGGAACAAATGTGTAGTTTTCTGCAAAATCAATTACTGACAAAATGGTCCCTGGTGGAAAAAATTCACGGGATTTTTTGAATTGCAAGTCTTTCCATCGAGCTCTATGGGAATGCTTGGTGTATTTGTAAATTTCTGCCTCAAACTTTCTCAAAAAGTCTATTAGAAAAATTTCGTCTTCTCGTAATTCTATTCTTTTAACACTATTTTCACCTTGAATCAATGTACCGATATATTCATATCTCTTCCATTTCACTTTCATTTTGGAAAATGATTGATCATTTATATCAATACGATATTTGTTTTGAAATTTAGTCAAATTTCCACAATCATCGCATTTTTTACGACCAACACATTTCTTTTCGTAAAATAGTTCATCGCTTTCTTTTTCACATAGAATTTGAGATATGAAATCACGGATAGTGGAAGGAAGAGGTATACCCTTCCAAAATGTTCTACCAAAATCAAGGAATGTGTCATAATATAACTCAAATTCCACATGATAACGACAACAACAAGTGTCGCATACGGTGATAGGTTTTACATACCATGGTTTTTGTTGAACAAAAGCACTGATTGAAACATGAATTTCACGATTCTCTTCTTTGAACTTGTTGAACAACTCTATCTGAGTGGTTTCCAAGAAATGTTTTTCATGTTCTTCGTACTGATTTCGTGCTATTCTTCTTCGCATCACATCCCTTGCATTTGGCGAAACACATGAATGTTTCTTCCAATATTCATATATTATTTTTTTAACATGTTCTCCAAGTCTATCATTGTATGGTTGCCTACAAATAGCTCTCCAACAAGCGAGTTCATCATTTACATCTATTTGCAACCGAAATTTCCGATGTTTGTGCAAATTTTTTCGTGAGGTTCCTAATGCTCGTGCCATATATTTTACCAAGCGATTCTCTTTAGTACTTGATGAAACCACTACCATATGTATTTCTCTACGTACAACTGAAACATTTTTCTGTCTAGATCTTCTAATTGAATTTATAGCACTATTTATATTTTGTATCACATTTTCCTTCATTTTTTATCTTTGGTTGATTTTTGAATACCCAATAAAGTCGTAGCTTCTTTTAATTTCCTTAATGATAGGAGACCTTTCAACATTTGGGCTTGAACTGTCACATTTTCCTTTATGAAATACTTCTCAAAAATGTGGTTAACACGATATCGTATATAATGGTCAGCTTTTTTATCTCCATATGTGTGAGTGTCAACATTTTCTAACATCTCGTCATCGACATTGATTTCATCTATACATATTCGAATGAATAGTACATAATAAGTTTACATATTCAATAAATAACTAAATTAATAAATATATGTATAATTTCAATAATACATGCATGTGTTCAACATATATATATATACATAGACATGCCTTGTGATTCAATTTCTTCACTTGAATTTCTTTCAACATTTTCACCATCTTCAATCATTGGTTCAATATCTCTTTCACTTTCTCTTTCAAAATTTTGTATCTCATCATCAATGTTTTGAGGAATATCTCTCTCTCTTTACATTGCAAAATATTTTTCAAATTAGTTCATCAAATAAAAATTAAGCTTCACATTTTACACTAGGAAAAATTTAGATATATCAAAATCATAATATTTACATTTACATACCTGTTTCAACTTCTAGTTGAGATTGATTTTCCCCTTCAATATTTGAGAGTGCTTCTATCTTTCTTTTGCCATATTGTCTCATCTCTTCTCTGCGTTCCTCAGGGTCTCTTTTTTGATAATATTTTCGCGTACAATTCCTTCAATTTCCCATGCTAATAGAGTATGAAGTTCAAAAAATTTCCTTAAAAAATTTAGACAAAAACTCAATTAAAAAAAACATCACAAAATATTTAATTTAAAAAAAAAAACATTTTAAAAATTTTGAAAAAAATACACACTCCAATCCAAAACACTTTAAAAAATTCAAGAAAAAAATGTCTTATAAAAATGAAACAAAGTTCAAAATATTTTCTTCCAAGTCCTACAAAAAATTTTCATTTAAAAATTTACACAAAAACTCATTTTAAAAAATCATTATAAAAGATTTACTTCAACCCAAAACCAAAAAATGTCCTTTCGAAATTAAGCCTAAATCCATACTTAAAAAAAAAATGAAGCCCAAAAAATTGTATCACATACCTCCAAGAAATGTCTTTTGAATGTATCCCCAGGAAAAGTCTTCAAAAATGTTTTTTGAATGTACCTCCAAGAAAATTATTTAATCCCAAAACAATTCCTTGCAAAATCAGATCAAATGTACGAAAATAATGTGTCTCAAAGAAAAGTCCCTTGAATGTACCTCCAAGAAAAGTCCTTAAACCCAAAACAATTCTTTGCAAAATCAGATCAAGACTTTTGTAAAATCAAACCAAACGTGCGAAAATATGCGAAAATAATGAATGATTTCGTGGAAATTTATATTGCCACGTGTAATATTCCCAAAATTTAGACCTCATCTAAATGGAATATTATAGTTGATTTTATCTTTAGATAAATAAATAAATGCGTAGGGAGGCCCATTGACAAGAAGAATAACATTCCTCATGTGAAAAGAGGAAGAATAAGCAGCTAAAAGGAGCACATTTAGGTGTGAACAAGGAAGATATCATGTTGATTCAGTCATCTTTGACCAAGTCAACACATGCTATCTAGATACATTGCAGCTCCTTGATGAACAACACAGATTTGGTGGAGGACAACTTGCATGAGCTTGGAGGCAAATGTGGATGGGACCCAATGAGGATAGGTTCACTTGCTATATATGAAGAGGGTGGAAGCCTTTTCCATTCATGTTGTGATATATTATTATTTGGTCTATTTAGACTTTTGGTTTCCTCTTGTTGTTTAGCAGGGTTGCAGTGCTCTTGAGCACCGGGTGTTTCCGAGTGGGAATCCCACCTCTTCCCTTGAGAGGCGTCTTGGGAGAGTATTGTACTGATTTTTTCCACATCTAGGCTTGAGGCCAAGTAGCAATCTTCAGCCTCAGCGTTATTTTTTTAGTAGTGTAATGCTGTGTTGCAGGGTGTTGCAGTGGAATATTGATCATTCCACTCCCAGGTCTATTTCTCAGTAGAAGGTGCCTTCCTTCTCTTGAGAGATCAGAAAAGGAGATTTATGAGATTATTTCCTATCTTGGTAGTAGGCCAAAGCACCTCTACTCTTCTACAGCATAGTCCTTTGCAGGAACTTCGTCCTTTTCTAGAGAGTTGTTGCAGTGGGGTTTTAACCCTTGTTTTGGAGCTAGTTTCCCAAGGAAAGGGCCAACCCTTCTCCCGGAAAGCTAGAGGAAGGATCTTTATCCCTCTTTGTATTATTCAGCCACATCCATGTCATGTTGCAGTAAGACTGCGTTATTTCTAAGCTGAATAAATCAGGTCTACTCTTTCTTGTACATGTGTCTCAAGAAACCCTTAAGAAGTTAACTCTATAATGCAATAAGGAGGACATATCTCTATTTTCTTAGCATATTGTGCCATCTATCTCCAAATATATGTTTTTCTATTTTAATGTTGCATAAATCCTTATGTATTAACACTGTACATGCTTCAATATTTTCTGCATAATCAGATGTCATGGGATTTGGGTGTTGCTAAGACATTGTAAGGTCGGGAGACTTATTTAACGTATCAAAGGGGATTTCTTTCTGATCCCATTTTCTATGTGAGGTCCCTAGTCTATATGATAAGGGAGAAAAACGTTATTTCCCTTGGTTATAACGCAGTTACTTGGGAATAACATTTTGGGGGTCTATTTTGCTGATTTTCCCCACTAAGAGACAATGTATAAGGGCATTATTTTGCTGATATGTTCTTAATCTGATGGAAGGGTGTTCATGACACATTTCATGAGATAATTTGCTTCAGTACTTCATTGGTGCTAATGTATTGTTGTAGCTCCACATTTGGAATATCTTAAGATATTCCCAATAGTGTAGTTTTTCCCTATTTTGGGATATTACAGTGGTATTAGAGCTTCTTTCTTGGCACAGCCTGTGGATTTCAGCCATCATGCCATGAATAGAAGGGGAGATGTACAGAAAATAAAGGACTCCATCATGTGGAGTAAATAAGGAAGATAGGCTTATAAAGCTACTTCCAAGATCTATACAAAACTTTTCAGAAGATCTGAAAAGAATAAGGATGGAGATGAGAACTCCGGAAGAGTTTGGATCTAGAGCTAGATCTAGGTTTGCACATGGTGAGTGGGATCATGCATCTGCACTCCATGATGCACATCGTAGTCAAATGCCCAGGTCTATCATGAGATGGATGAAAGGAGGAAGAATGCCTAAGAGAAAAACTCTTAGTGATTTGTTGCAGGAACCTCTATCTCATATGCCTAAACAAGACGGCATGGGGATCTCTTTTTCACAAGAGGATCCAGTTATTGGAGGATTTCCCATACACATTGTTGAATATGAGGGCAACAGTGGTGTCACATCTAGAGCACATCCAGTACCTCATGCAGAGGAAGGAGGAGCACATGCTCCGGCAGGAGGGATTCTTGTATCCTTGCAAGAAGTTCCCCAAGATCTCTTACATGGAGGTCAAAACACAATCAGTGAGTAGTATGATTGTGAAGCATTGCAGATGGAAGGAGAAGGTATGAAGGAAGGGCAGTATCATTTGATGAGAGGCACACACCCTTCTCTATTTCAGAGAGCTAATGCAAAGAGGAGGTAGAATGTATTGTGTTGTGAAGGCAAGGGCAAGGTTGCCCAACCAGATGTATAGTCCACTATTGACATTGATGTCTCACTACATGGAGGCCACCAGATCCAGCATTGATGAAAGTCATCTTTTCTTTGGATTCACCGCTCTTGGATTTTGGAGAGGTGAAGAGTTTGGAGGATAAATTTGGCATGGGGGATGTCAAAGTAGCAGGCAACAGCATGAGGAGAGCTTCACATGCTAGATCACTAGTATTGTCTCTTGGGAGGATTGATCCATATTGGAGGCCTCAACTCTTGGTAGAGTAATCCAATGATCTTGGTGCTTGCATTATTCTTTATGGCCCTGATGGAGATAAAAAATATATGGTGGATGATATGGTCATATATTCTTATGGCAGTCTCCTTGACTAGAGCTTCTAAGCTCAAGGAGAAGCTGCTACATGCAGCACATGAGGACTTCTTTTCTATGCATTTTGATGCATATCTTTCCTTGGCAGAGGTGTTCATTTGGGAGGGCATTCAACATGACATATTTCAGCATATGGAGAGATGCATAGCCCAGATGGTGATAGAAAGGATGTCACAACCACTTTACTACTCAATGGGAGTGAGGATGCATTTCCAGTTGAGCCATTTTAGCTCAAGGACTGAGGTACATGGTAGAGGAGGTATACATTTGCATTATGATTTGCCTTTCTCTACTTTATATGAGCAACATATTGTACCAAGGAGGATCATTCCTTCTTTCATATTGTATAATAATGTACTTGCAACCTTTTGTAGCATTGATATTGGCTATCTCATTCGTGGTTTGTGGGGGAAGCCACATGATTTTTGGTGTGCACCATTGACACCACCTGGTACTTTCATGATGCTATATTGTAAAATGATTGTGGCAGAAAACAAGTGGCTGGAAAAGAACTTGTTATTGTTTGGTTTGATGCAGGCAAAGGATGCACTGCGCTGGTTCCATGAGAGGAAATATGATCCACTTTCTAGTTGTCATGTGACAACTTGTTTTCAATTGTTTTTTCTTCCATATATTGCTGATGTTTCTATGTACATGGGCAGCTTTGTTTGGAGAGTGGGATATGTGATGGAGATGCCCATTGGGAGTATGATTCTCCCTACTATTCATGTTGTATGTTTTAGGAGGAGTAATGGGTAAACCATGATTGCCACATCTCAACTCTTTTCTTCATATGGAGTGAGCCATTTGAAGAACTTGAGTGCTTGGAGGAGGCACTTCATGGCTGAATTATGTGATGGGGTAGCTTGGGCCATCCTTGGAGGCCATATTTTTTCAGCCCAAAGACATAAAAAACCCCACACTTATCATAAATGGAGAGAGAAACAAATGAAGGGAGGAAAAATAATCTCTCCATGCAGCCCCACTACATTGCACAAACAAGGGGCTGATGATTGTTTCATTTAGATGATAGCATAGGTGATGGAATTACTAATTGGGAATAAGATTCCCCATGTTGGTCATCACTCCTACCTTGAGAAGGCCATTGAAAAACAAGGAGATTTCCACTTGCACCCTCCACTTTCTCATGTCCATACACACTTGGGAGGATTTATTGCTGAGCTATGGTGGGATCTATTGATGAGGAGGCCACAAGAAGAGGGAGGGAGAGATTTTTCTCTACCTTTGTAGTTGCTTGAGGACAAGCAACATTTTTGAGGGGGAGGACTGTAATATTCCAAAAATTTAGACCTCATCTAAATGGAATATTATAGTTGATTTTATCTTTAGATAAATAAATAAATGGGTAGGGAGGCCCATTGACAAGAAGAATAACATTCCTCATGTGAAAAGATGATCCGGATTTATGCAGGAATGCAACAGAATACAAAAATAACCATAAACATAGAAATATAGCGGAAATAAGGCTTCATTTCATTAATATCAAATCACAGAAACATGCTTACAAACATTATGGAAATAAAATAGCTAGGTTGCTGGTAACGAATCTCTGAGAAGAGATGTGGAAACTACAAACCTCTGAACTGTATTCCAATGAGGCTTGAGGGCATATTTATTATGGAGAAACAATGGATAATTCTAAATGTCCAAAACCCTAACCCTAGGAGATGAAGCACCAAAACTATGGGCCCCGTTTGGTTAAATTGGTGTTTCAACTTCCCAGGGATATAACTTCGGCATACTATCTCCGTTTGGGGCTTCAAAATAGCTCTGAAAGTTCAGGACCCGAAAAAATACTAAAAATAGTAAGTTGTGAAAAAAACTGAAAGAGACAATGGTGGGGCCCTAAGTGGAATAGGCGGGTGGCCACCAATATCCACCTAGATCATTCCTCCTCCCTTAGGAAGCAATGGTCCCCATTGCGTTGAGTTCCTCCATGAGATGAGGAAAATTCTGTTGAACTTGGTCCCTAGTGAACCACTTGCCTTGGTGCAGGAGTTGGCCAGCTTTGACAACCCGATACAGTTGTATATTCTATCGGTGAGTGTTCTTGATTTGCACGTCCATGATACAGTCTGTGGTGGCTTGTTCCATGCAGTCTGGGTTTAACTCTTTTGGTGTGAGTTCTTCTGCAATGTCAGAGGTGTCCAATAGATGTGGGAAGTAGGGAAGAAGGCGCTCTACATTGAATACTGGGTGTAGACCAAAGAATGGTGGAATACTGAGCTCGAAGGCATTGTTCCCTACAGCCTTGGTGATGGTGTACGACCCATATCGAAGCGGGCGAATCTTGCGGTGGGGTCCAGTGAGGCGCTCCTTCTCTAAATGTAGCCACACTTTTTCGCCCACTTGGAAGTTGTGTGGCACCCGATGTTGATCATGTCATTGCTTGTACTTAGCATTGGCTTTTTCCAATATGTCATGAACCTATTGACGGATGTGCTGAATGTAATCGATGAATTTATTTACTTTGTTAGCTTCAGACTGGACATGAGCCGAATTAGCCTAAGTAGCTGCAAATGGCGTGGCTACGTTAATGGGACATAGTGGTTGGAATCCCAAGCACACCTGAAAGGGGTTGTGGCTGGTTGAGCTGTGGAGAGCCCGGTTATAACTGTGTTGTACATAGGGAAGGCTCTCATCCCATGTGCATGGATGCTTTGAATTGTACATGCATAAAATGTGTACAATCATCTTGTTGAGGACCTCTGTCTGGCCATCAGTTTGGGGATGGAAAGTTGTGGACTTGTTGAGCTTGGTGTCCAACATTGACCAAAGGCTAGACCAAAATTTGCTAAGGAACCTGTTGTTGCGATTTGATATGATAGACTGTGGGATCCCAAAGTGCACCCACACTCGTTCAAAGAAGAGTTTAGCAGTGGCTTCTGCTGTGATATTCTTCTTGCAGGCCGCCATAATGGCCATCTTTGAGAATTTGTCGATGACCACAAAAACACAGCCATTTCCATGCTTAGTATAAGGAAGGCCTAACATGTAATCCATGGAGATGGATTCCCAAGGTTGACTAGGGGTAGGTAGCAGAGTATAGAGCCCTTGCTTCTTGATGGTGGGTTTGGCAATGGCACAAGCAATGCAGGATCTGATGTACTTCCTGACATCCTATCGAAGGTTCGGCCAATAGAAATACTTCTGCAGTATTGCCACTATTTTCTCGACCCCAAAATGCCCAGCGAATCGACTGTAGTGCGCTTCCCATATCATCTTGGCACGCTCACTTGAAGGAACACAAAGGTGTCCAAGGTGACATAATAGTGCATCTTGGAGGTGAAAATTTGGAACTTGCATACCCCCAAAGAGTGCCTTGTATGTGTAGCTGAATTCTGGATCGCTCTTGTAGAGAAGCGGCCAATCAGAAGTCTCATGCCCACAAGAGTTGAGAATGGTGGTAATGGCCACGATCGGTGGTCGGCTGAGGCAATCTGCAACATTATTGGTGCTACCCTTCTTGTACTTGATGTTCAAATGAAATTGTTGCAGATATGTGGACCACTTCTGATGGTGATCATTCTGCAACTTCCCTTGTGTCTGTATGAACTACAAGGGTCGGTGGTCTGTGTGGATGATTGTCTCCTTCCCCAAAATGTAATGCTTATGTTGTCGACAAGCCTGCACAATGGAATACATTTCTTTGTCATAATTTGGATACTTTCGAACTATGTCAGACAATGTCTCACTGTGATATGCCACTGGATGCCCCTGTTGAATAAGAACTGCCCCAATAGCATAGTCAGAGGCATCTGTCTCAATCTCAAATGGTTGTTGCAAGTCTGGTAATGTGAGCGCTGGGGCAGAACAGAGGCGATGTTTCAATTCTACGAATGCATTCTGTTGAGATTCCGACCAACAGAATTTTTCTTTCGCTCCTCCCTTGGTGACTTGACTCAAGGGCCAAGTTATATGAGAGAATCCCAACACGAACCTGTAGTAGAAATTAGCAAGACCCAGAAATCTGTGAAGCTCTGTTAGGGTGGTTGGGGCTGACCAATCCCGAATGACTTGGACCTTGGCTGGATCCACATGCACCCCCCTTTCATCAATAATGTATTCCAGATATTGAACCTGTGTCATGCCAAAAGTGCACTTCTCCAAATTTTCACACAACTTGTGTTGCCGCAGTGTTTGGAGGACTTCTCGGATGTGGTGGAGGTGCTCTTCCCAAGTCTAGCTGAAGATAAGAATGTCATCCAAGTATACCAGTACAAATGAGTTGGTGAATGGATGCAAGATGTCGTCCATCAACCTCATGAAGGTTGCGGGAGCATTTGTCAATCTGAAAGGCATGACGAGCCATTCGAAAGGGCCCTCCTTGGCTTTGAAGGTAGTCTTCCACACATCAGAGGGTCCGATTGGTACCTGGTGATACCCAGACTTCAAGTCGATCTTGCTGAAATATTTTTCCCCTTTGAGTTGGTCCATAAGGTCATAAATCTATGGGATCAGGTACCTATTCTGGATAGTGATATTGTTCAGCGCCCGATAATCAATACAGAGTCTCCAAGTCCCATCCTTCTTCTGTACCAACACGATCGGGCTCCCACAGGGCGATGAACTTGGCTGGATGTGACCTTTTTGCAGCAACTCCTGAATCTGCCTCTTGATCTCATCATTCTCCAGAACAGAGCGCCTATAGATCGGTCCATTGGGTAGCGGCACACCTGGGGTCAGGTCAATGGGCTGCTTGACCTGACAGTGTAGAGGCACCCCTGTGGGTTAGGTGAAGATGTCCTCGTACTCCTCCACAACCTTTTCCATTTGTTGTTGTCGTGCAGAGGAGCCATGTTTGGAGGCTGTGGCCAAAGTCTTCTTCTTGCCCTGGGGGTGGATCATCAGGAAAACAAATTTCCTGGTTTGGGAAATGAGCTTACTGCATTGTTTTGCAGTAACCAAAGAGATAGTGGGAGGCGGTGCTACCTCTGGTATCCTGTACAATTTATTTCCCAAAGTAACAATAATAGTGCGAGGCTGGGACTCATACACAGCATGTCGCTTCCACAAGTATGGTTGACCTAATAATACATCAGAAACATTAATAGGAGCAATGTCACACAATACCTCATTCGTGAAGGGATTGATGCTATAGGGAAGGTGGCACTGCTAGCTAACGCAGAGATCCCGTCCTTGGTGAAGCGACCCGATGGTGTATGGTTGTGGGTGTGTTGTGGTCGGTAAGCCCAACCGCTTCATGACATCTGCTGAAATGAGGTTCTTTTGGCTCCCATTGTCGACAATGAATCGTAGCAGGGAACCCTTTACCCACATCTAAGAGTGGAAGAGTTGCTCTGCCTCTTCTGGATCTTCTGGTTCCTCCTTCTGGATCTTCGTAGTGGTAACAGTGGCGTTGGGATCCGCATCAATAATCCACTTCCCTTTGTCATTCACCTTGTCAGGCTCTAATTCAGAGTTGGAGCATGCATCTGATTCAGAAGCCCTCATCTCGGCCACCAGCGACTGCTTGGCCCGACACTCACTTGTGTTTTTCCCGTGTCCTTCTTTGGCTTCGCGGTGTTTTTCTTTGCTTGTGTCTTTGTCAGGTTGTCTTGGGCCACCATGCCTTGGATTTTTCCTTTGTTCTGTGGTTTGGGGGTACCTTTCTCTTGCTTTTGATTCGTAGATCCAAAGTCTCGCTTCTTCTGTTTGAATTTCTGCTCAATATTGGCAGCATACCAGTATGTCGTACCAAGCGAGGAGATGTCGAGGAACTCCATTTCCTCTTGAATATATCTGTGCAGAGAACCAAGATACTTTAGCACCAAATTTTTCTCTGAATATTTGATACCCAAATTTGTACGCAGGGTATGGAACAGATTCGTTAGCTCATGCACATCTTGATCCCTTTGTTGCCGCAGCATGGTCCATTGTATGTACTTGTCCTCATAGCCCCCCACGGGATAGTATTGTTCCTTGATGGCATCTCGGAAATAATTCCAAGTGGGTATGGCTGAGAACAGAGAGGGTTTTGTCTCGTCTATTTTCTCACAGTAGGTTTCCCACCAGTCCTTGACATGGGGGGTAGCTTTGAGGAGTGAAAAAATAATCTTCTCCCAGTCGGAAAAATCATGAACTGAGAAATATCCTTCTAATAGATTCAACCATCTATCTATGACATCTACATCTATTTCACCCTCAAATATGGGAATGTCAAAGTTTACTTGTACCTTAAAGGGAGTCGCGCCTTCAGAGTGGCTGCTGGATGCAGATGCGCCACCGGGGGGCAGTCATTGAAGGATCTAGGCAAAGTTATCCATCATCGCATTCTTTTTTTTTTCGAGCGCCTCCTCGAGCAATATTTTGATAGGATCTCCTGCTCCCTCATCTTTCTTTTCATCCCCCATGGGCATCCGTCGGGGTTTGCGAGGCTGATCTTGCAAAGGTTCCACCAGGTCGAGCCCTAACTCCTTATTCCCCGACCTCGTTGGGGACATTCAAAGAAGGATCGAGAAAAAGCAGACTGCTCTGATACCACTGATCCGGATTTATGCAGGAACGCAACATAATATAGAAATAACCATAAACATAGAAATATAGCGGAAATAAGGCTTCATTTCACTAATATCAAATCACAGAAACATTCTTACAAACATGATGGAAATAAAATAGCTAGGGTGCTGGTAGCGAATCTCTGAGAAGAGATGTGGCGACTATAGACCTCTGAACTGTATTCCAATGAGGCTTGAGGGCCTATTTATTATGGAGAAACAATGGAGAATTCTAAACGTCCAAAAACCTAACCCTAGGAGATGAAGTGCCAAAACTATGGGCCCCGTTTGGGTAAATTGGTGTTTCAACTTCCCAGGGACGTAACTTCGGCATACTATCTTCATTTGGGGCTTCAAAATGGCTTTGGAAGTTCAGGACCCGAAAAACTGCTAAAAATAGTAAGTTGTGAAAAAAACTGAAAGAGACAATGGTGGGGCCCCAAGTGCAATAGGCGGGTGGCCACCAATATCCACCTGGATCAAAAGAGGAAGAATAAGAAGCTAAAAGGAGCACATCTAGGTGTGAACAAGGAAGATATCATGTTGATTCAGTCATCTTTGACGAAGTCAACACATGCTGTCTAGATACATTGCATCTCCTTGATGAACAACGCAGATTTGGTGGAGGAAAACTTGCATGAGCTTGGAGGAAAATGTGGATGGGACCCAATGAGGAGAGGTTCACTTGCTATATATGAAGAGGGTGGAAGCCTTTTCCATTCATGTTGTTATATATTATTATTTGGTCTATTTATACTTTTGGCTTCCTCTTGCTTTTTAGCAGGGTTGCAATGCTCTTGAGCACTAGGTGTTCCCGAGCGGGAATCCCACCTCTTCCCTTGAGAGGCCTCTTGGGAGAGTATTGTACTACTTTTTTCCACATCCACGCTTGAGGCCAAGAAGAAATATTCAGCCTCAATGTTATTTCTGTAGCAGTGTAATGCTGTGTTGCAGGGTGTTGCAGTGGAAGATTGATCATTCGACTCCCGGGTCTATTTCTCAGTAGAAGGTACCTTCCTTCTCCTGAGAGATCAGAAAAGGAGATTTATGAGCTTATTTCCTATCTTGGTAGTAGGCCAAAGCACCTCTGCTCTTCTACAGTGTAGTCCTTTGTAGGAACTGCGTCCTTTTCCAGAGAGTTGCTGCAGTGGGGTTTTAACCCTTGTTTTGGAGCTAGTTTCCCAGGGAAAGGGCCAACCCTTCTCCCAGAAAGCTAGAGGAAGGGTATTTATCCCTATTTGTATTATGTAGCCACATCCATGTCATGTTGCAGTAAGAATTCATTATTTCTGAGCTGAATAAATCAGGTCTGCTCTTTCTTGTACATGGGTCTCAAGAAACCCTTGTCGGGTTAACTCTATAATGCAATAAGGAGGACAGATCCCTATTTTCTTAGCATATTGTGCCATCTATCTCTAGATATATGTTTTTATATTGTAATTTTTCATAAACCCTTATGTATTAACGTTGTACATGCTTCAATATTTTTTTCATAATCAGATGTCATGGGATTTGGGAGTTGCTAAGACATTGTAAGGCCAGGAGACCTGTTTAACATATCAAAAGGGATTTATTTCTAATCCCATTTTGTATGTGAGGTCCCTAGTCTATATGCTAAGGGAGAAAATAGTTATTTCCCCTGGTTATAGCGCGGTTACCTGGGAATAACGTTTTGGGGGTCTATTTTGCTACTTTTCCCCACTAGGAGACATTGTATAAAGGCATTCTTTTGTTGATATGTTCTTAATCTGATGGAAGGGTGTTCATGACACATTTCATGAGATAATTTGCTGCAGTACTTCATTTTTGCTCATGTATTGCTATAGCTCCACGTTTGGAATATCTTAAGATATTCCCAATAATGTATTTTTCCCCTATTTTGGGATATTACACCGCGAAATATTTTTTTCGAGGGGCTCGGTAGTACATTCCGCCCAACGGAAAGTTAGGTAAAATTTCGGCCGAAATTTTAAGAAATAGTTCAGCCGAAATACTTTGTCGTTTGACTTAACGGGTCGTCGGTGCAAAAAACAGTTCGACCGAACTTTGTTCAAGAGTTCGGTTGAACTAACGCGTCACCAGTTACGCAGAGCCAAGCCATGAATACGTTTCTGCAACTTTGGGCAGATTAAACTCCTTGAAACATTTTGAATTAAGTGTCGGAACCAAGACAAGAATTTTCAGAATTGAATCTACTTTCAGGAAATATAACTTTCATGGAATTTCATAAATATTTACTAATTTTAATTAATTCTGTAATAAAATGGATGCAAACAATTTCTGAAGGTCATTGTGATTCAGTGAAATCAAAATTCTGTATCTTCCAAAATACATTGTAAAAAAAATTGAAAAAATTATGGTACATTACATTGGTCCGTCGTCTCTAATGGGTAGCTTTTAGACTTTTAGTTTATAACTTATATGTTAAGAAATTTCTTGTGGCGCGAAATATATTCAAAATATGCAGTTTTTTATATTGGACCAGTTCAAAAAATTCTAGTAATTATGATATGCATCCATTGGCTTTTTAAATATGACGAAACCGAAGTAGACTCTTTCTAGATTGTTGTAACACATTTTGTTTCTCAAAAACACAAATTTTCAAAGAATACAACATTGCGTATTAACATGACTTCTTATGAATCCATTGATTGTTAAAAAACACACACTCAAAGAAACGCTAAGTTGACATATCAAATGTGCACAAAAAAATCCCAAGAAATAAGTAATAGAAAACTAACAAAATTTCTGACAACTTTTATTTTTATCACAAAGTGAAATTCTAAACAGAAAATTTGTTTTAGCTTGCAGAAAGTTGAAGAACCGAAAAAAATGAAAGTTTTTTCTCAAAAAAGGGAAAAAAGTGTAACCCAACTTCACATTTTCACCCATTTATCTTAAAATTTTAACATATCGATGTTTAATTGAACTGATCAGGAGATATTTTGAACGGAAAATAGTATTGTTCAGGATCCACAACATATTGGACGATTTGGTAGCTAGAGTTGTTGAGGAAGAAGAAATTTTGTACTACCATGTGGGGAGAGACTTGTCATGATTGAATGGACATGATATCTCCAAACATAGGAAAATATTTTTGAGCGAGAACAAATTAACATCGATTTCTGAGTCATTCAGAGCTCCAAAATTATGTTCATTGGTAATGATGTTCAACAAACATTTCACTATAATTTCAAAAATGGTAATGGGAAGTATGGTCTCTCTTAAGGTTTTGAATTTCAGTAGTGCGTCACTGAAGTCATTTCTAGATATTTTGGGTTGTTTGAAACAACTATTATGGATGGATTTAAGCTACACAACCATAAAAATTCTCCCTGTATCTCTCACAAATATTGTAAACCTCGTGATTCTCAGTCCTAGGGAAACCAATATCACACAATTACCATATGGTCTTCATAAGTTGGAAACTTGGCATCCCTAAAGCTTCTTGGCCTTCTGTTAGACAAATAATCCCTGTGATTAAGTTTAGGTTATTTTTTGTTATGGTGAGTGGTTAGTAAAGTATAATAAGACCCAGAAACCAAATCAACAGTTTCCTTATGTATTTATATGCACATTGTGTACTTTTTTCATTGAGATAAATTCCTAATATATGTTTGAATTTGGTTTCCAATTTGTTGTCTTACAGTGGTATCAGAGGGGTGGTTCATTCACCGTATTGATTAAGTTGAGCCACTAGTTCTGTGATACTTCCCTAAGCACTTTTGCTCCTTATTTCTTAAACGATGGATATTTTTAGCTGTTTGTCCATTGAGCCGAGAATTGGTGACTGAGAAAATTGAAAGTCAACATTGACCTACTGTGACAAGTTCTGGTTGTTAAATGTCACCTCCAAACTGAGAGAATGTGCAGAGTTGATATATTTTATCACTCTAGAAAATGCTCATGGGATGTCTCATCTATTCAGTTCAATCCATGTGAAGATCTTCAGTCAAAGTTTGCAGAAGTTGAGCTAGAAAATTTTTCGGGTAAATACCAAGAAAAAATTAAAAAAGGATATGTTTTGAAACTAATTTGGGCTTTACAAGAAAGTGTTTCTGGAATAAGTGCATGAAGAATGTTTTTATAAGGAAATTCTATGATATCTTTACCTTTGTATAAATATTTTGAAATTTATGGATGTTGTTGTAACTCTTTAATAACCTATATGCTATATATGTACATGGTCATTGTTAGTCAAATACATTGGTGTAAGGATTTATATATCAAAGTGACTCCCTCCAAATTCAAATTGGGAGCTACGGTCGAATTTATAAATGCAATTTATGAATGAATTTTTGTTTGAATTTATGAATGAATGATCCTCATGTAAGTTCTCTGTGCAAATCGTCGAAAACTAGTCTCGTAGGTGGATTTTCACTCTAGTTCACTCCATTGAATGAATAAAGTAACTGAAACATTCCTTATGGGAGGAGAGCATATGTTGGTTTTTGAGTTATAAGGACCGCAAGAGGCTTGAAGGCATCAACACAATATTGGGTATTATAATTATTAACTTTCACAGATGAGTTTACAGATGTTGTTTGAGTTTTAATTTTTGTGTTTTTGGGAAAGTGAAAGAAACCTTAGACGACAAAAATAAGGATGCACTGAGAAGTGATGATAAGAAATTGTTAGCGTGGTTATGTAGTTTGGAAATTTTCTTTGGACAAGAAAGGTGAGGTCATGATAGACTCTGCACAGGAGGAGTAACATTGTGAAATAATTAATACAATATTTTTTTCATGGGATCCTTTATTTTGAACTCGATTCTTATGCAAGGAACATTAATTTGTTGGTATCCATGAGGTTATAAGGTATATGGCTTGCATTTAAATTCAATTTTTTTATCGTATTCTTGGAAATGATCCGTTTTTGTCGTAGACATTCCAAAGGCATGTTCACTCCTATCCTTGACTAAATGTGATGAAGTTGTGTATTTTTGGAATTTGTGAATCTCCGTGCGTGAAGTTTTTTTAATTTTTGATGATCGTGGCTGAAGTCTAGAGAGAATAGAGCGAAGAGTCATGTTTGTTGAAACATTTTCTATTTTTTGTCTCACAGATTCTCACAAGTGTGTGATTACATAGACATGGTCGTCTTTCTTGAAGAACATGGACTCCTAAATATTTTCCAGAAAGGGTGTGTGCCTTGCCATAACAGAGGGTGGATGTGTTTTATTATCTCTAAAATCTGACTCGGTGTGTTTTATTATCTGTTAAAATACATTTTTTTTTCATTCAAGGCTTGACAATCAAACTCAATAGTGAATAGTGGCTCACTAAATTTAGGCCAAATTTCATCCAACCAACAATACAATTGCAATTTCAAGATTGTCTACATCCAAGAACTTTTTGAATAGTAAAACATTTTCTAATTATGGAAAAAAAATATTTTATACAATAATGGTTGGACTTTGATCAATCAATCATATCATTCAATGTTTGGTTGCTTAATCAAGGAAGAATTATGGAAGTGCTATAAGAAAGAAGATGTTCTCACTGTAAAAACAAAATAGTTTTCTATATTTGATGATTTTTTTTTTCATTTTACATTGTAACTGGGTGCATTTTTGGTTGAACTCGAAAACTGATACTGACTAAAAATGGCTTAAATTAAAAGTGTATTATAATTTTTAAACAATCTCATTATTTATACTATTGATGAAACTGTAAATATCAACGAACTTAGTAAGTCTTATTGATATTAGAGTTTGTTTACATGATCCATTAGAGACATTTGAATTTCTATAGATTGAGTCTCAAGTACAACGAGATGATCTTAATTCCAAACAGTAGTCGAAGAGTAATGAAGCCATTTCGGGAGAAAATTTAGATTGAGATAAAAGTTCTGATGTGAAACATGTTATAAGACCATGAGAATAAATTACCCATAACAAAAACATAACTTGTGTTTGATATGATAAAGATGTTTCATTTTATGTGCCTAATTTTTCTAAAGCTATACAATTTCGTAGTGTTGGATTTCTGAATGGCATTATTTCAGAACAAATTGATCGATGCCAACATTATGACAGAGTTAGACATGTAAAATATCAATGTTTTGATCTTCACCTTGTGAGCATTGTGGAAAGCGTAATCATCATTCAAACAAATGTTCCAGAAAGAAGACTACTGCAAGAGAGAAACTAAATTTTGGATGGATTGTTTCTTGGGATTGGTAGAAAACAACCAAGTAGATTGATAGGTCATACTGCAGGATTTGTTTGAGAGGATTAACCCACCTTGCATTGATAAATAATACTTCATCTTTTAACCTTATATCTATCAAGGACAAGGCGAGATTTGTTGATGGTCTGCTACAGGTTCGAAGATCTGTCAAGTGATCCTGAGTCAGAGATCCATAAGTGATAGTAAGCCACAACCTATACCAGTTAGAGCGAGAGTTGTAGCGAGAGAGGCTTCATTGTTTTTTTAATGTGTTGTTTCTTAATGAGCACTTCCAAATTTATAATTGTTCAAGGAACTACATTGATATTGCTAGAGTTAGTGGTCACCTTAAAACCACATTTTTGGTTGTTCGAGGAACTTCTATGAAGGTTCCAAAGTTGGTGTTGGTTGAGACCTTGAGTTCTCCCACAATGGTTTATGGTCACCCTTAAAAACCATTACTGAAAGACATTTATCTCTTGGATGAAATGCCTTTTTGCATTTTTAACTTTCATTCTTGGACTTTGATACATCCTTTTGGATTAAGGGGGGGATGCTAAATATCTAATCCTTGGGATTAAGGTTGGGTTAATTTATGTTATGGTGAGTGGTTATTAGAGTTCAAGAAGAACCGGAAACTGAATCAATGGTTTCATTATGTATTTATATGTATATTGTGTACATTTCTCATTGAGATCAATTCTTAATATAACTTTGAATTTGGTTTCCAAATTTTTGTATTACACCTTCAGTCATGTAAAGATTTTCAATATGTACCTTGCAAAATCTAAGAGATTACCCCTTTGCAATCCTTGTTGGTGATGGGTTGTGAAAGCTTTTGGAAAAAATATGTTGGAATCAGATGAAAAAAGCTTGCTTGCATTGATAATTTAGCAAGTCTAAAGAAACTAAAAGATTTGCACTGTCTACAAAATAATGGGAAGATTATTAATGAGGGAACATTAGGGAGCATAATCGAAATGGAGACTTTACTTTTGGTACTCACAAAGATGGAAAATTTACAGGTTGACATGACTAAGATGTCGAAGTTGAAGACTAAGATGTCGAAGTTGAAAAGACTCTAACTGGTATGCTCTGACTTGGTTTAAAGGAGGAGAAATTCTTGTGATCTTAAAAATCTGAGGTATCTTCAATTTTCTAGGTGCAATGAGCTAGAAAAACTTACACATTTGCAGACACTAAGGAGTTTGAGGAAACTAGAGATTTAGAATTGTCCTATGTTAAAGCAGCTTCCCAAAGAATTTGGCTACAGAAAGGCATTTCATTCCTTTGAAATAATTTTCTTTTTCTTTTTTATCTTGATTGAAAGAGTTATCAGTACTAAAAGAGAAAGCAATGCCTTTAATCCAAGTTTTTACTATAATGATATGTCCCTGTTTAAAAATATTATCAGAATTTTATTTAAATTTAAAAACACTTATAATAATAAAAAAAATCCAGTGACTCAATATTAATAAAAAATTTAAACAAATATAAAGAAATATAATAAACGTGGTAACATAGTCTGAGCAGAACATCCAAAAAAATTCTGGAAACTGTCGAGATTATCACGAAAAGTGAATATAGTCTCAGAAGTGATTACTATCGGTTTTATAGGACATAAACTTTGAGAAACGAAGATTTTTATTGTAACTGTGAATATATATATATATATATATATATATATATATATATATATATATATATATATATATTATTGTAATATTATTGTGTTTGTAATTTTTGATATTTTATACAATGGATTTAATTGTGATGGAAAATTGGTAAAATTTGATATATATTGAATATTTATATTATCTATATTGAATATTTATTTTGTATGATATTTTTAAGTATAAATTTGGTTTTATTTTAATTATGGAATATGTATATGAAAATTGTAATATTATCAAAGGTTCTGAGTTGTGTTTCTATAATTTTGATGTAAATGATATATTGTTATATATAATGTTATTATTGGATTTAATTGTAATTGAAATTTTGTAAAAATAGTAAGTTGTTATGAAAAAATGATATAAGGTACATGGTATGATATAAAATCTTATAGCAAAAAAATTAATTAATTTTTGTAATATATAATTTTTATTAGTTGAAAATGGGTATTTTCTTCTAAATCATAATGCATATTCCCAAAATTTTAACAATTGTAAATAACAATTGGTATAAAGAATTAACCCTATGACCTTTTATTTATAATTTACAACAAAACCATTTGAACTAACCCACCATATGTGTTATTATTTACGATGTATGAATTACTAAGTTTGTCATTTTAAAGCTCAAACCAAAGCTTCTTATCATTTTCTTTTAATTTACAAAAACAAGCATGTGTTACTGACGTACATACTAATAACATGCAATATTTTTTTATTGCATAAAGCCATAACTATGCAAAACTTCCCTCACATTTAGGTGTTTGGAAATGAAATCTTAACATTCTCTCCTATTATGCTCTCCCAAACATAGTAAACACCCCTAAGTTCATGCCTTTTCTTGAAAACTACCTTAGTGAACATAATTTCAATTTATCACCTATCATTTACTAGATCCTTTATTGAAGTATGTTGATATATATTTTATATGAGATTTTAGGCATACATTCAATGTCATTTTAATTGTTGAATCTCTCTCTTTCTGAAAATGCATTATTATTAAAGGTTTTGAGGTGTTCTTTTAATTTTTATGTAAATAATATATTGTTTTATATAATATTATTATTGGGTTTAATTGTTAAGTAAGAAAAATGATAGGAGGTACATGCACAACTGAGTAGATTACGATGTAAAATACATAAGAAATTTAATTAGCTTTCTTAATAAATAACTTCTATTTTTGTAAAATTGGAATGTTTTTCTAAATGATAATGCATATTCCCAAAATATTAATAATGGTATACAATCATTCATCCAAGGACTTAACCCTATGAATTTTTCTTTGTAATTCACAGCAATTAATTAATTGAGCTAACCCACTACATTGGATCTATTTTTGGTTATGTGGTACAAACAACCAAGTTTATCATTCCAAATCTCAAACCAAAGCTTCTCACCATTTTTTTCATAATTAAAAATAATAAACATGTGTTACTAACATGCACATTAACAACATGCATTATTTTTAATTAAATAAAGCCATAACTATGCAAAAATTCTCGTTGCTTTAGATGTTTAGGAATGAAATATTCGCATTAGCACCTATATTCCTTTTCTAAACATGGAAGAGGTCCCTAGGACTATTGCATTTGTGTAAAAGTACATAATGGTGTCTGGATGCCACTTGGGGGTGAAAGGACCCATAAAGAGGAATGTGACATGGTGAGAGACCTTGTCAAAGTTCTTGAGGCCTAGAATATTCATGTTCCTATGTACCTTCTTTTCCCTTTTGATCATGTTCTATGAAGTTAGACCCGTCATTACAATCCAAAACAAAATAATAATTGTCAGATCCCACATAGAGGCTAAAGATCCTATAAAAGGGTATTATGTAGTGTTTCAATGCATCTTTCACCATTTTTGAGCCTAAAAGGATTTGTTAAATTCTAAAGGACCTTGTTATACATATTTGACCATTGTCAAAATCAAAAGACCCATTATTTCTAAGTTTAGGCTTTTGTGATTCGTAATGATTTGATGAAGTTCTTCTGGATCAATCACATTGAACAATTTTAGGTTGATGTTTTGAACCAACTAGGGTGGTTCATCATGAGGACCATTATGAGAAATCTAATCAAGTCTAAGGGATTAAATAGGGAAAATATGCAAGAGAAAGGGGGAAACCAATGAGTTAAAAAGAAAAACTAATATAGGTAAAACACCAAAATTTAACATCACAGAAAGTGACAAATAAAACATTAACTCCCCAAAAATAATAATATATTATATATTTTTCACTAATAAAAACATTAGCAATATCGATAAATATTTTGATGTTGTAATAATAATAAACCTAAAATATTAATATAATGATATTATTATTAGTAATTGTAATAAAATTCTATCAATAATAAAATTATTTCTTATTTCAAAATATAACGAAACTATTAATAATAATATGAATGCTAAGTTAGCCCATGTGAGGCATCCCAGTCGTAATGGCCTTGTTAGTGAGGAATTTGGTCCTTAGAGGGTCCAAATTCAAGTCCTTCGTGGGTGACAAATGTAATGATATGTAAATATTTGGAGGGAGAATGATTTTACTCAATCTCAATGGAATAATTGAGACTACATTTGCATGGGGTTTGGGAAGGAAAAAAAATAATGAGGCATAAATATATGGCCGCCTACAAGGTTTACACATTGCAAAAGACAAAGGAATCAAATGCATTTTTATTTTAGGAGACTTGCTAATCACAATTCATTATATTATTAAGGGTGGTAGACCAAAGGATAACTCCCTTGCATAGGTGCTTCAGATAATCAAACGATTGGTTGATTACATCCATTTTGAAGAATTTTATCATTTTCTCAGAATTAATAGTGTGGATGCTAATTGACAAGAAAATAAATAATTCTCCTTGGAAGAGACCAAGATCAGAATCAATTACTCATATAGTTTATACCCCATGCCCTATGGCTTCATGACTCTTGGTTCTTGGTATTCCCTTTGTTTTATTTTTATGAAATTTCGTTTTAAATTTATTCTTAATCTCCCATACCCTCCTTTCCACCCTCATTTCCATCTTCCCCTATTGCTCCCTAATCCCTCTTCTCCCCCTTACCTCCTCCATCTTCCCCATTGCACCCTTTTATTCCTCTTCTCTTAGCTCCTAGCAAGGCATATTCGTCTCATCAATTTTATTATGTATTTCTTTATGCAACCACTTTCTTGTGATGTCTTATATCCTTTCATCAAGCTTTTTAAAGGATCTCATATATGCATGATGGATCACATTTGGAATTCCCTTGACATGTAAAATCATGCAAATGGATCACCTTTGGAATTCCCTTGACGTGACAACTCATGTGATCCATATCCATGCATATGATGTTTTATCCTTCTCACATGCTTGCAATTATGGTTATCCTCTTCCAAAATATTGGAATCTCCTTTCGCTCAAATCTACGATGAATTTCTTTGGTGGTCGCATAGCTAATATTAATGAAAATTTGATGATAATCATGTGCAAGGACAAGTGAATTGGTGTTAAATTGGTCTCAATTTGGGAGCTATCTTCATTCATGAATGAGTCTGTTATGTGCATTTCTTCACCATATTCATGGCCTGAGAATTAGATTATAGTAATGTCTTCAAAATTAGTTGTGGCGTCCAAACATGCATCCTTCAGGAATCTCTCTGAAGAGCTTCGTCCTAGGTTCCATGCTCTCATTATTTGGGCATTGAAATTGTGGTCTTGTCACTTCTCTTCATTGGTAATTTGGCACAATTTACTCTCTGGCTCATAATATACCTTGGTAGTGCCCAACCTCTTCTCAATTGACACCAAGCTGTCACGGGTTCCTTGGTTTGAAGGTAATTATGAGTTCTTTTTGTCTAGTTTGGAAACTTACAATATTCAGATCTTGGATGGAAACCCCGCTAAAATTAGCTCCTATTCTATCATTATGGGCTCTAATTCTCACTTCTCGAATCCCATTCTAGATTGGTCACTATTTCTATATAAATATATTCCTTTTGTTACCCTGCGAGAACCTTTGGTATAGAAGAAATTGGTTAATTTCATGTTTAAATCCTATCAGTTGAATTTTATTGGTATGGAAAATATGGAGATTTGTTTATTTGATTAGCTCGATGCGTCATGTTGTCGAGGTATCTCCATTAGAAGTTCTAATTATGTAATTTGGTTCTTACTTTCTATTCTAGTTAGATGCTTTTTGTATAGTGTTAAATTGAAAGGGTTGGGCTTGTTCTTACATAAATCTGGCTTCATTTGATGCTTCCAACATAATAACATCATCATATTTCACTCCAATTTTGATTCTTCTTCAATTTCTAGCTCATGTCCCCAATGATTATTTACTCATGAAGCCCGCCAAAAGGAAAAATATGACTTACAAGTGAAATTTTGTCAGATGTACCACACACAAGTTGAATATGTTGATGAAATCTTGGCTCTACAACATCAAATCTCAAGATCGGAAGATGTGGTATACATGCACAGGGTGATAATTTAAGACCTCAAGCTAAGAGAGATTCATCCACAATTCAAGACAAGCTTGTGGATTCTACAAGAAAGTGGGACATTGATCCAGATGGATATTGGTGGTCACCCACCTATTCCACTTGGATCCCCACCATTGTTTATTTTACTTTCCTTAATTGTAGCATAATTTACTATTTTTGGCAGGTTTTTGGGTCCTGAACTTCCAAAACCATTTTGAGACCCTAAATGACATTTTTTTTGGAAAATGGGCAAACACGTTACTTTGCGATTGTGGTTTTCAGTCGAAAGTTGTAGTTTGCAGATATATATCTCTAACAATGTATAGTACATGTCAAACAAAGATTGTATGCCAAAGTTACGACCTCGGGAAGTTGATGTACTAAATTACCCCGACGGGGCCCATAAATGTTTGGTGATTCATCTCCTAGGGTTAGGTTTTTGGATGTTTAGGGTTTTCCATTATTTCTTAATAATAAATAAGCCTTCAAGCCTCATTGTAACATAGTTTAAGAAGAACATAGTCGTCGCATCTCTTCTCAGAGATAAGCTACTATCGTCTGAGCTAGTTTATTTCCATTCTGCATGTAAACGGTTTTCATTACTTTGTCATTAACGAATTAAGTTTTGTTTTATTTTATCTCTTTTTTTCATTTATATCTGTATTTCATTCCATTCCTTCATAAATATGGATCAGTGGATTTAAAAAAAGTGTACCAAGAAATTCCTAATTTAATTTTACCTTGAATTAAATTAGGATAAAATTGAAACTCCACATCACAAGGCAACTTAAATGAGTTAAATGAGTTATTATCACTCAGTTAGCTTAGTTAATTCAATTTGTGAGCTTAACTTGAGTTTTTTACAATTATTCCTAAATTTCAGGAGCCTAGGTTCATTTAATTTTTGTTTTAACAATTTAATTCAATTAAATTGAGTTAAGGTCAATTAAACTAGTTACAACATGAAATAGTAGGAGATCTAGCAGTGGGGTGAACCTTAATTTTTCAACCATTTAACTGATCAATAAACCTTGATTAAATCATGCATGCATGAAATTTGAGTTACCGAGTTGATATTGGAGTTCAAGGGGATTGTACTATCAGTTGTATAATTATCCAAGTTGTACAGGTGGTGCATACAGTTAGAGAAGGGCCTATAGGGAATGCATAGTTCTAGATGGGTATTTCCCTAAATAATAGGGGTCTAATTCACTGAGAAATAATTCAAGGAAATAGGAGCTCGATAGGTAGGAAAATTGGTTAAGTGTTTCCCAGGGTCATTATGTGAAGTAGTGAGATAGATTATACTTGTGCAAAGGTTTCTTAGGCTTGAGAAAACATTTTATTTCTTCTTCATTTTCTCACTAATGCAATACAAATAGAAAGGGGTTTTGAGTAGTTTCTTTCCCCTAGATAAATCATCATGTATGTGTGTTAAATCATGATGCATGCTTCTGATATATGTTCTCAATCGTGAATTTATTTCTGCAGATGAGTAGAGTAGATTTGAGTCTTATTCTTTAGAACATTACATGAGCAGTATTGAATCTACAATTAATTTCTACATGGTATCACAGCTAGATTCAAAATAGAGATTCAAATTCGAATTTATATTTTCAGGAGGAATGAGTTTGCATGATATATTCTTCAGAGCTAGAAGGATGGTATTCTACATTCTAAGGCTTGAGTATTCCCTTGAGGGTAGCTCCAATTATATTGTTTGGAAGGACTACTTGGAGGAAGACATGGAAGATAATGGGCTGAAAGAATTCATTGATAATGATATTTTGAGACCAACAATAGAGGATGCTCATAATCTAGAAGATTGGAAGAAGTGTGTAGCAAAGGTGAGGATCATGTTCGAGGGAGTACAAGACCATATTGTCTCTAATTTTCACAGTAAATAAAATTTTAATTCAATGTGGCAAGAATTGACAAATTTCTTCCAGAACAGTAGTGACCACAGGAATTTTGAACTCAAATACAAGATTTAGAATATCAAGATGAAAAAGAGAGACACAATACCACAGTACCTGTTGGAACACCTAATCCTACATGGGTAGGTGTGGAATGCGAAAAGTCACAATGGAGTCCAAGTGACCTTGGAATATGAAACCAAGAGTCACACCATTGTACTATAAATGTACATCATTTATAATGGAAAAATAATAAAGCCTCACGCTTATCGTTCATTGTGTGTTGAGTCTCCTGTGTGTGTGTTTATATTCCTCATACACCATGTGTGTGTTTAAAATGGTTTTTAACATGGTATCAGAGCCGAGAAGTCCATAACCAGCTCAACCTTGAGTGAGCCATTTGTGTTTATGGCCTGTGCATATCTGCAAAAAGTTTTGATAATTTTTGCAGCACTCAGAGATTTCTACAGCAGTCTTTTTGCCGCATTCAGAAATTTGTTTTGAAGAAGAGAAGTAGTGGTTTTGAAGAAGAGTAGCACTGCACATCTGAAGGTTGATTTCTTCATGCAATTTATGCCCATTAAATTCTGCATTTTGGAGAGCTGTTGGAAAAATTGTTTAAAGTTGATTTCTAAATAATTTTATGAGTTTTTTAGTGGAAAATATTTCTAAGTATTTTTAATTTCTACATTGAAGAGCTGCTGGAAAATTGTTCAAAGTGGGTTTATGGAAAAATTCTGAGTTTTTCTGCTGAAAATTTCATCATCTCTGCATTTTCTGCTGTTGAATTTTTACTGCTATAACTTCTGAAAAATTCTGCTGATTTTTAAAAATTTCCTTCACCTCTCTACTGTTATAAAATAAAAATAAAAAATAAAAAATAAATTAAAATAAAAAAATAAAAAATAAAAAAATAAAAATAAATTCCTGCAACAATCGGCCTCTCGGCCCTCTCATCCCACTGCTCACCGCTACATCTCTCACCTCTTCACCATGCTCCCATACCCTACACTCTCCCCACGGCTCTCCATGCCTGCAACTCACCTCTACCCTCATGGACTGCTCCCCTCACCTCACAATATTGCACACTCCTCTCAACTCGTTCCCCCCTTCAAATGCTCCATACGCTCACCATACGCTCCTCTCCTCTCAGCCGTCCCTCCCTAACTCCCACAACTCACCTCCCCACACCCGCTCGCACCCTAACCAAGACCCTTCCCCTCTATACGCTCATATCTCCCTACGATACCCGCTTCCCAACCCTCCCACAAACCCCCTCTCCGCTCATTCCCTACTCCTCTTGGTCGCTCGACCTTCCCACATCTTCCTTCACTGCATTTTTTACTTTTAAATTCCCCCTCTTTTAAGTTTATTTTTTATATTTTTAATAATACTTCCCCACCCCACCCCCAAATCAATTTCCTTCCCATATTTAATTAATCCCTTTTTTAATTAATTCCTTCTTTTTTTAAAATAATAATTAATTTAAAAATAATAATAATAATAATAAATTCCCTTAGTTTTTAAACTCCCCACTCTCCCACACCTTTTAAATTCCCCCTCCCTTTTAATTCCCCTCCCCACACATTTTTTTAAATTTTTCATAGTTCTCCGTCCCCCTAATAGGTTTCCCAATTTCAATTTTTTTTTAATTCAATTATTTTAAATTTAAAAAAAAAAAAAAATAGCAGAGAGAGAGGAAGAGCAGAGAGAGAATATGAACACCAGAAATGAAGGAAATGGACTATACACATAGAGAAGAAAAGTGAAGTTTATATTGAATGATTTATGGCATATATCGAAGGGTGATTTTCTAAAGAGATTTGCATTTGAAGATAAATTGGTCCTCATTTTGAACAGCAGTGGCATTCATAGTTTGGGCACACAAAATTTCTGATTTGTGGAGTTTCTATTAAGCTCTATTGCATTTTGCATCAAGGTCAAGCATCCAAGCTTGTGAATATCTCCTCCTTTTGTTGAGTTGATTTGAGTTTTTTTTGGTGTCAAACAGCGATTTGAAGAAAAAATTTAGCTGCCTTAAAGGCCTCCTGCACAAGTGTTTTCAGCTGCACATTTACAAAATATTTTGCAGAGATATTGACATTGTATTGTGAGTGGAATTTTCATCTTCTTCATAGTTGCAATCAGTAAATTCGAGTTGTTAATGTAACTCATTTTTTATTGTCCTCTATCATTTGAGGAGCACACTTTGTACTTCGAGATTTCCATAGTTGGAAATTCTTTAGAATCATTTGTATTTTCTTGAAATTAATTTGAATCACATTGTAAACGGGTGCATTTTCGGTTGAAGCCGAAACCCTTCCATTTTTTGAGCCTAAGTTGTTGAAAAATGGCTAAAGTCTATGAGGCATTAGAGTTGTTTAATAACCTCATTCATTCAAATGTTGATGATGTGATAAAAATGAGCAAGAATGCTCTTTGTAACATTCAAAATTGTTTGCAAGATGCACAAGAAAAGATTGAGTTTTTGCAGTTTGAATCTCAGCTCCAACAAGATGAACTTCAGCCAAAGAGTCACCATTATGAACCTGTTTCTGTTCAGAACATTGTGAAGGACTCTCATCAGAAGAAAGAAGATAAAGTTGTAGTTGATCCACATTCAGTTCCTTGCACTAGAGCAGATGTACATGCAGATGTAGCAGCCCAGCCTGCACTTCTCAAGCCCATCATCAGACCTTCGGCAGAGCTTGTCCACAACAAGCACATAACTGGTCTTGGATATGACAAGGATGTGTCCTTTCATATTCCAGACTACACCAAGCCCATCATTTTTCAGAGTGTCGGATTCCTGTATGACAGTTCACCTGCAGCTGTTCCAGATACTGTTCCGCTTCCACAACAACAGCAGATTGTAAAATGCCAACACTGTGATCGAGTTGGCCATATGAAATATCACTGTTTTGATCTTCATACATGCAAGCACTGTGATCGGCACACTCATTCTTCAGACAGATGCTTCAGAAACAAGCCTCCTGCAAGAACAAAGATTCATCTTGGATGGATCGCTTCTTGGAAATGGGCATCAGCAGCCAAGAAGATGTTTAAGTCACATGTCAGAACATGTTCATGAATATTGAGCAAACTTACAGTTGAGTTTTCGCCATCATCTCACCTTGTCCCTGACAGGGGGGAAAATGGTGGTCATGTACAAGCTTCGACGTCAGATCAAGCGAGCCTGAGCCATAATCTCTCATTCCATGTTCAAAGTTGTAGCCAGAGACACAGCAATTCAAGCGAGTCTGAGCCACAATTCGTCATTCTAGATTCATAGATGTAGCCAGAGACATGGATTCCCATGAGCATGCCTTCGGTTGGTGGACAACCTTAAACCATCATCTTTGGTTGGTGGATAACCTAAAACCATCACAGGTAGTAGACCTCCCTTCTTGTAGGTTGAAGGTCTCCCTTTCATATATGAGGAACACTTCCTCTAGCATAAGCCTTCAACTTCTTGCTAGCTTTGGTTGAGTTCCAGGAAATGCTTCAAGCATTCCAGAGTTGTTGGTAATCCTAAAACCATCATAGGTAGTAGACCTCCCTTCTTTTAGGTTGAAGGTCTCCCTTTTTTATGAGGGACAATTCCTCTAGCAGAAGCCTTCAGCTTCTTGCCAGTTTTGGAAGAGTTCCGGGAACTGCAACATGTATTGCGTTCCAGTGTTTGTGGTCATCCTAAAACCACCTCTTTTTTTCCAACATTTCAGAGAGTTGATTCAGCCCAAGTGCTGCCATGTATACTTTGCAGATTTCTATTACAACTCTTTTCTTGGACTCACACATACCCCTTCGGATTAAGGGGGGATGTTGGAACACCTAATCCTACATGGGTAGGTGTGGAATGCGAAAAGTCACAATGGAGTCCAAGTGACCTTGGAATATGAAACCAAGAGTCACACCATTGTAATATAAATGTACATAATTTATAATGGAAAAATAAGAAAGCCTCACGCTTATCCTTCATTGTGTGTTGAGTCTCTTGTGTGTGTGTTTATATTCCTCATACACCATGTGTGTGTTTAACATAATGTTTAACAGTACCTAAGCAGGTTCACATAATGTCGTGATGAAATTGGGAGGGTTGGTGTTACTGTTGTAGAAGATGATCTGGTAATCCTAACACTTCTAGGCCTTCCAAAGAGCTGGCACAGCTACCAGTATTCGGTAAATGGGAGGGAGAATATGTGAAACTAGGAAATATTATGGTTAGATTTGGTACAGGAATATTTCAAGTGGAACACCAGACACAAGAATTCATCCAAGGTTCAGGATGAGGAGAACTATGCCTTAGCTAGAAAGAAAAAGAAAGGGAAAGGGATGAAATCCCAATCCAAAGAATAATCTAGTCAAGCAAGAAAGAAGGAATATTTATTGAAAATCAAGTTCTTTGACTGTCATGAGCTGGGACATTATGCCAAGAGGTGTCCACACAAGAACTCAGGTAAGAAGCCCTCAGGAGGAGCGACAAGTGAAGCTTTGGCTTCACATATTGAACTTGATATCACCCTAGTCACTTGTATGGTAACCTCGTTGATGGGTAGTGTGTAGTATCTGGATAGGGGAGCCTCATTCCATATGAAGGGAAACTGAGAATTTTTCATTGACTTGGAGGAGAAGGACCTCTAGATGCACATCGAGATGGGAGATATTGGAAGGTATAGCATGACCAGTATCGGTACAGTTACTTTTCAAAGGGAGTCTAGCTCCCTTATCAAATTAAATATGTCATGTATGTTCTGGGTCTGAAGAAGAATCTCATTTCAGTTGATATGTTGGAAGATCATGGCTACGATGTGATATATAGAAAAGTGAAGTCTTTCCTTAAACACATATCCATGGGACAAGGGAAGTGGATCGGGGTTCAAGTGAAGAACCTATACAAATTGGATGTAGAAGAATGTGTAACAATGAGCATGAAAGAAGAGAAGGTGCAGAGCCAAGACATCGATCAATTATGACATAGGAGAATTGGCCATTTGCACCATGGATATTTTAATATCATGCAACATATTTCTACAAAACTTCCCAAAGGTGCACTAGAGCAGTGAGATACAAGCAAAGGGTGTACATTGGGTAAGTACACAAAATCCACCTTTCATTATCAGGACAATATAGTCAGTCCTTGAAAAGAATTCACTCAAATGGGTCTGGACCTTTCTCAACTGCCTCCACGACCAAGAACAGGTATTATGTTATATTTGTAGATGATTTCTCATGTAAGTACTGTATTTTTTCATGCAGAATAAAGACCAAAACTTTTATAAATTTTTTGAATTTAAAGAACTTGTTGAGAAAGAAACTGATAGGAAAGTGAAGGTTATCCGAAGCGATAATGGTGGTGAATATGTGTTGAATGAGTTTAAGAACTTCTATGAAAGGAAGGAATTTGAAGCGAGTTAATAAAACCCCATAACCCATAGTAAAATGGGGTGGATGAGAGGAATAACAAAATTATTATGGGAGTTGCATGAGTGATGCTAAATGACTAGAGCTTACGATTGCACTTGTGGGCCAAAGCACAGAACACAATGGTATATGTGTAGAACAAGAGTCCTCATAGTATTCTCGGGTTGAGTACACTAGAAGAATATTTTTCAAGGAAGAAGTTAGATGTGTCACACTTTATGATCTTCGGTTCATCAGTTTACTATCATGTTTCCAAGGAATCAACAAAAAATCTAGAGCTAACAACAAAGTTGGTCATATTTGTGGGGTACACTCATATACACCACACAACTATCGGGTGTACCTGCCATCTCTTAGGGTGACAATTGTTCGTAGAGATGTGAAGTTTGATGAAGAGAAGGAAATGAGGTGTTCCCTTGAGAGGGAGCTTCAGTTGTGTTAGTGTCCAATATTCAGTGATTAAAATGTACTCTGTCAAATTTTTCTAGTAGTGGTCCTAGGTCAAAATTGTATATTTCCAAGTCAGTTTTGAAATAAAATTTTGAATGTTGGATATCTATAGGTTTTTAAAAGCTACTCCCTCCAGTTTATTCATGGTTATTTTCATTTCATGGTTCATGTGCTTCATTATCATCTAGAATATTAGGTCAAGTCACCATGTTTTCACTTAGGTCAGTGTCTAGGTGTCTTTCATTTCACCACCATAAAATTCCAAATTCTGTCATAAAGAAGGAAAAATAAGGGTCGTTCACTTCCATCATACATAGTTATCTTTAAAAGGGAGTTAGCTTAGGCAGGAAAAAAAAGAAGACAAATTGTCTTCTTTCAAAAGCTTGTTACATTGTAAAAATATTAAAAAAAGAAAAGTGTTCCTCGAGAAGGCCACGTTTTCACAAAATGACAAAAAGGGTGTTTTATTGATGTTATAAAATGGAAAAAGTGATCTCTTTCACTCATTTTATATTCTCTTGCTCGATAAAGTTCATGTCTCGCTTTTAGAACACTCTACCATTGCCAAAGGTGGAAGATAATTGGAAAAAATTGCAAGAAAATCCATTCTGCTACGCTTCTGGAGGTAGCACGATGTTTCTGAAGAAGGAGCGTGATGTTTCTAGGGAAGTGCAACGTTTCTGCGTATTGGCGCTACGCTTCTACCAAAACTGCTATGTTTTTTTGTTTCTCTCCTCAAATTAACTACTCAAGATGAAAAACCATTGTGAAAACCTTTTGTGGCCTCCAAAACTAGTAAGTGGACACTCCAACTACCTTCTTCAAGTCAATTCAGGAGTGTATGAATTTTTTTTTATCATTAGGGTTTTTCCTCCACTACATGTTAGAGTTTCCTTTGCTGATTAGTTTTAGCCATTAGAGACCCTTTCCCACCATCTAAACCTTCACTCATCCTTCAGAAACCCTACCATAACACCTCCTATTATTCACAGTCCCCTTTACCCTTGTTCCATTAAAACCCTATGTCCCCACTACATTTCCACAAAAAAATTGTAAAATTCCAGTGTTTTCATAATTTGGTCCACTTCCCCATACCTATTTCAAGAAATTCCACCTGTATCCTCAAGATAACACATCACCCTACTTACTCAATGTTTTGGGGAATTTTCCTTAACCTCATTATACCTCATCACAGCCCCTAAAGCTACCGTATCCATATCCCCTGTTTTTCCAAATTCACCATCCCTACCCACTCATTTCATCTAGGATGGCTTCATCATGTTCACAAGTAGTATGGAGAGTGAGAAGAAAGCTCACAAGGGAGGCCACCATTCTATATTTGAGCCATTCACATTTCAAAACTCAATGCGCCCCCTTATTCCAAGAGATGTTTTGAAAACACTAGATGTCTAAGATTTTGTCAGAAGGTCATGGAGATAGGATGTCATGCCCCATTGACTACCCTTTATGCCACTAACTTCAGCAGAGACAAGGTCACCATAGCATGCATTGAATTCACTCTATCAGAAATGGCCATCACTTCAACAACAGGGATTCGAAATGAAGGAGAAGTCTCGTCCAAGGGGATGGAATTGGACCTTGAAAGCTACCCAATGTTCCTAAAATCTCATTGCAGATATAAACCTGAACATATTCTCCATTTCAAGCATCTACTTGATAAGTATTCCCCATTAATGAAGGTGATAATGAAATATTTTACATGTGAGGGAATATTTTCAAGACTGTTCCAATACCATGTCAGGTCATTAATGCACTTCACAGCTACAAAATCACTTAATTTGTCAAACTATCTATTCAGGAGTTTGGTCAAGATGGTGGAAAAAGTGCAGAGAAAAGGTATAAATCCTCATCCTAGTATATTTCACCATGGTTTGGTTAATTTTATTGTTTTTCACCAACTCTCAACAAACAATATGACCTAGGAAGTTTTCATGGAGAAAGTAGCATCAACTCCTACTACTAGTCCACCTGTTGTTCATAGCACAACATCAGTACAACCAAAGGAGGTTGGATCTTCAAGCAAGTAGGCTCATATATAAAAATAACCTAGGGTTTAGATCACTCAAACCTATGAGAAGGGAAAGAGAATGGTTTTTTCTCCTAATACCATAAGAGGTGTATTGGCACCTAAAGCTACACTTGAGCAAAGACAAGCAATGGATCAACCACCTAGCCATGATGGCGAGTCACCAGTGTAGCACCATGATGAACAAGCACCCTTAGAAGTTGACATGAAAGAACAAGTGAATAATAAGTCATTTGAGGAAATCATAAAGGATAAATATGAAGAAATAATAGAGTTTAGGGAGGTTTTCTCAATGGAAAATTCTTAGATTACATTCCTACAACAAGATAATCTTTAGTTAAAGGTGAAACTACTCCTCCAAGACAAGCCAAAGGTACATGTTGATGTAGATAAAGGAATGGGAAAAGAAATAGTAAATGATGATCAGCTCGAGGATGTGGAATTTAGAACAAAAAGAAGGAGACCAAGGACAAGAGGCCTCAAGATGGCACTTCAGAAAGAGAGAAAATCAGCACCTAAATAAGGTTGGTAGACTTTTGATGAAATAATTAGTGATGAAAAGAATCAAGATAGAGAGTATTGGATTGACAAGGTCAATGGACATCTTTAGAAGCTTCGGAAGAAATATTAAATGAAAAATAACCTCGAGAGACATATGGCCAATCACTATTATGCTAGAAACAAAATTTCCCAAATCATGCTCAAACAAGTGAAGAAAAAGCTTAAAGAAGCTCAAATGAAGCTGAAGGATAAGGAAAACTTAGAACTCCTTTCTAAGGCATCCATGGCTGTTTAAAAAATCCTCCACAGGTGTCATAGAACAAATTTTGGTCAATTTTAAGCACTTCTGGTATTTTTGATGATTTTTGCAAAAATCTGGAAATTTTGTCTCCACAGAAGCATCACGTTGAGGCTTGCTGCTTTCTCTCATGGTATCCAACTGATGTTTTTTTTACATGGATGGGTTCATATTGATTAGTACATGTCATATATGGACCTTTTTTTCCATGAAAATCTCTGGTTTTGGAGAAAAACTCAAAAAAATACCTCATTTCTATGCTTATGCCAGTGTTTTTGACGAGGTGCGGTGCTTCTGGAGTAACGTTGGGAAAAACCACTTTTGGAGGTCTTCTTGTGGGTATTTTATAAAAATTCAAGGTGAGTTTTAAACGAGACTCATAGTGCTACTCAGAGAAACTTTCAGATTTTCATTTTCATGCTTCTAAATGGGTAAAAATTGCCCTTGAAAATGCACCACGTTTCTTCCAGGCAGGTGCGGCGCTTCTGCTAAAGGTGTCACATTTCTGCATAAGATTCCTTTCAAACAGTTTTCATGCCAAGAAAACTCCAAAATTTTATGCTAGTTGTCCCATGATGTGTTTGAGTTTTTTTTTTCCTCTATGATGAGGAAACATGTAATTTAATGGTGGAGATAGACACTCCTAGTCCTTAGCTAAATTTCAATGATTTGTTTCTAACTTCCCTAGATTCTAGGAAGTTACTCATTTGATGTAATTATGATGCTTTTTGGATACGATTTCAACCCTATGAGGTTTCATGAACTCTATTTTCTATAAGTAGTCCACCTCAAGTCATTTAGAGGTTGGATAGTTGTTATTTGTAGTGTGGAGCTATTGTGCAAGCTTTTGTTAATGAAATCAAAGATAGTGTTGCAGACATAGTGTTGAGACTCCAGTGGTATGCCTTTGAGCATTTGTTTTTCTTTGTAAACTTATCATTTTGAATGTTATGTTATCCATATTTCACATATATGCTTCATTATGCCATGTCTTATTATTTTATTAACAGAAATCATGCTTTTCATGCTCTGTTTTCTATAAGATTTACATGAAAATGTCTTTTCTCTTCTGATGAAGGAATTCAGTTTAATGCCCATTTTGGCTTCCCTCTTAGTTAAATATATATACAATGAAAAATTAAGATTGCTTATAATCTTACCTACCTGGACTCACCTTACCTCTGCAATCTAGCCATTGAGATTTGATCTAAACCCTAGACCTAGTTTCCTAACTGTCATTCCTATCCAACAAAACTCCAAACAAACAAAAAACCCTAATATACTGAGCATCATAACTAGCCTAAAAAAATATATTTAGTCATCCTTTTAGATGTTAAGTGGCATAGATAGAGCCCTCTCTGGTCTTGGTAGGGCTAGCTACTTGACCTAAAGGTTGGTTTGTGTTTACCTCCAGTTCCATTCTCAGCCTTGGGAAATAGGGGGAGTGATAACACATTTGGCGTCGTTTCCAGGGAGAGAAGGTTAAATCTTTCCTGGGAAAGAATGAAAAATATTAGCTTTGATTGTTGATGGTGAAAAATGGTCAGGAACAAGAAGGTTGTGCATCTTTCACCCAGCAACTCCAGTGTCGAAGAATCCAAAAGTTCATAGTTTTCATGGAGACTCCACTCTTCAAAAACCGGTAGCTTGAAGAACCTTTTGGTCACTTCATTGTTTTCAAGATGGATTCAACTTATAGAAGGTATGATCCTATGCATCAAGATCATGTTCTAGGATTTCCAAATTGTATGCCTCGAGTAGATTGGCAAACATACTTGCCAAAATTTAGAGATAGAAAAGGTGATGATGCTACACTTCATTTAATAAGATTTGATATTCATGTGCGTAAGTTGAAGATTAATTTTCATGAATATTTTTTAATGAATATGTCATGATCACATTAGAAGAAAAAACATGGTTTTGGTATGAAATATTGCCTCATGCTTGTATTTATTCTCTCAAGGATTTACATTTAGTATTTTTTGAGAAGTATAGAGAAACCTATCCTTCTTTTCTTTTGATTGAGGATTGTTACAATCACTTTGAGAATTTTATTCAAAAGCTAGAGAGTGCTTATGGCGATGACGATTTTATGGATAATGAACTCCTGGATTCTTTGAATGAAAACCGTTTTCACTGCCATGAGAAGATCATGGATTCTGACGTGGATGACAACAAACTTGAGCAGAATTCTTCAAAGGATGACATTGATCTTCCATATTTAGAAGTTGATGATAATTTGCAGTAGTGTTGGCAATATTCAAGCTATCAAGATATATATGAAGATGTTATGTCCATCTACCCTTCATCCCTTTCCTCTTCTGAGTTTTTAATTCATGAAGAAATATGTGTAGATCATAATTTTGAGTTCGCTTGTATAAAAAATCTAGAGAGTCATGATTTATCTGTTGAGGTCAAAAACAATGTACAACAGATTTTTTGTCTTGAGTTTTATGAACATGTTCAGTAGTCTTCAAATGATCAAGATATAGAATTTTTTCAAAGCCAAGACAATTCTCTTTTTGATATACATGAAAAGCCATTAATTAGGGGAATTTTGAGGTCTAAAATGGACCTCCTAAGGAAATTATAAAATAATAGTGGAAATAATAAAATAATATTTGATTACATCATCAAATTTTAGAGGGAAAAAAGAAAAAACTACTTTTTCAACTCATATTTTGAACTTATCTCCCTAGGTTTTTACTCAAATTTCGAGTGGGAATACTTGTTGGATGCAAAATCTAATTCCTCATCCAAGGAGTACCCTTGTTGCATACTTTTGATGGACTCTGCTACACGAAAAATGAGAAATACATGAAAAACTTGATTGTAAACACGTTTTTTCATGTATTACCCATTTTTCGTGTAGCAGGGTCCATCAAAAGTATGCAACATGGGTACTCATTGGATGAGGAATTAAATTTTACATCCAATGAGTACTCCTGCTCAAAATTTGAGTAAAAACTTAGGGAGATAAGTTGAAAATACGAGTTGAAAAAATAGTTTTATTATTTTACTATTTTGAAATTTGTTTACATTTTTACTCCAAAAATGGTGAATCATCCCCCATGGTTGACATCATCACCTTGAATCCTATTGGTTCTTATAAATTTTATTTGTGTTGTACATTTTTCTTAGGAGGCACATTTTATACCTCAAAATTCCCCTAATGTGTAGATATTTGTGTTGATTCTGATTTGGTCACCTCAATTGAAGATCTGCAAGAACATACAAATATTGTCTCTTATATGGATGATATGGAAGATCAAATTATTGCATTTTTATTTAAGAAGGATAACCCAAATGAAGAAGAAAAATCATCCATTATATCTGAAAGCATATCCCTTATTTTTTCCGATCAACAAGAGGTAATGTTTCATGATTTTCAAGACCCCTTGGGAAGTCTTTTGCAAGAATCATAAAATGTGGAGTTTGTTTTTTTCACCAACACAGGTTTTGGGCACATATTTCATTTTGATTTTCCATTTACTCATTCTTTAATTATGCATGGTGGAGTTGAATACAAGCATCAGTCAGGTAGTCATTTAATTGATTGGTTACATTGGATCTTCGACTTCAATTGATCAAGTGATTTATGGATCAATTAGAGTAGGTAAGGTGTGATGAATAAGCTCAAAATTTTGAGCATATTTTTCAGTGTCAGCTTATAGTAGAGTTTGCAGATGATGATGTACAGTTCAAATTTCAGTTTGTTTTGAGTCAGTTTTAGGATTGTAGATGCAGTGACTCCATTGCCCAATGGATGAGGCTACTTGTCTTCAGTGTTCTTGACACCTCCTGAAGGAGCTGCCATCCCCAGTTGGAGCCAAAATGTTAGTGTCCAATATTCAGTGATCAAAATGTACTCTTTCAAATTTGTCTAGTAGTGGTCCCAGGTCAAAATTTTATATTTCCAAGTCAGTTTTGAAATAAAATTTTGATCACTAGATATGTCAAGGTTTTTAAAAGCTACTCCCTCCAGTTTATTCATGGTTATTGTTATTTCATGGGTCATGTCCTTTATTATCATCTATTATCTTAGGTCAAGTCACCATGTTTTCACATAGGTCCGTGTCTAGGTGTCTTTCATTTTTCCACCATAAATGTCCAAATTATGTCATAAAGAAGTCAAAAGAAGGGTCATTCACTTCCATCACAAATTTATCTTTAAAATGGAGTTATCTTAGGTAGGAAAAAAAAAGAAGGAAATTTGTCTTCTTTCAAAAGCTTGTTACATTGTCAAAAAGTTCAGAAAAGCAAAGTGTTCCTCAAAAAGGTCATGTTTTCACTAAATGAAAAAAAGGGTGTTTTATTGATGTTATAAAAGGGGAAAAGTGGTCTCTTTCTCTCATTTTATCTTTTCTTGCTCGATAAAGTTCATCTCTCACTTTTAGAACACTCTATCATTTCCAAAGGTGGAAGAAAATTGGAAAAAAGTGGAAGAAAATCCATTCTTCTACGCTTCTGGAGGCAGCGTGACGTTTCTGAAGAAGCAGCGTGACGTTTCTAGGGTAGTGAGGCATTGCTGGGTATTAGCGCTACGCTTCTACCACAATTCTATGCTTCTGCCAAAACTGCTACGTTTTTGGATTTCTCTCCTCAAATTAACTACTCAAGCTTCAAAACCAGTGTGCAAACCTAATGTGGCCTCCAAAACCATTAAGTGGACACTCCAACTACCTTCTTCAAGTCAATTCATCGGTGTATTAATGTTTTCTATCATTAGGGTTTTTCCTCCACTACATGTTAGGGTTTATTTTCTTAATTGGTTTTAGCCATTGGAGACTCTTTTCCCACCATCAAAACCTTCACTCATCCTTCACAAGCCCTACCATAACACCTCCTATTATTCACAGTCCCCTTTACCCTTGTTCCATTAAAACCCTAAGTCCCCACTACATTTCCATAGCCAAATTGGAAAATTCCTGTGTTTTCACATTTCGGTCCACTTCCCCATACATATTCAATAAATTCCACCTGTATACTCAAGATAACACATCACCCTAATTCCTCAATTTTTTGGAGAATTTTACTTAACCTCCTTATACCTCATCACAACCCCTATATATACCTTATCCATATCCCCTAATTTTCCAAATTCACCATCCCGACCCACTAATTTCATCTAGGAGGCCTTCATCCTATTCACAAGTAGTATGGAGAGTGAGAATAAATCTCACAAGGGAGGCCACCATTCTAGATTTGAGCCATCCACATTGCAAGAACTCAATGCCTCCCCTTATGCCAAGATATGTTTTGAAAACACTGGATGTCTGAGATTTTGTGAAAAGATCATGGAGGTAGGATGTCATTCCCCATTGACTACCCTTTTTTCTACTAACTTCAGTAGAGCCAAAGTCACCATGGTAGGCATTGAATTCACTCTATCAGCAGAGGCCATCCGTTCAACAACAAGGATTCCAAATGAAGGATGAGTCTTATTCAAGGGCATGAAATTGGACCATGAAAACTTCCAAATGTTCCTAAAACCTCATTGCAGAGATGAACCTAAGAATGTTTTCCCTTTCAGTCATCTACTTGATAAGTATGCCCCATTAATGAAGCTGATCATGAAATATTCTACATGTGAGTGAAGATTTTCAAGACTGTACCAGTACCATGTCAGGTTATTCATGCACTTCAAAGGAGGTTGGCTCTTCAAGCAGGCAGACTCATATTTCAAAATCACCCAGGGTTGAGATCACTTGGACCTATGAAAAGGGAAAGAGAATTTTTTTTCCTCCTGTTGAAGCCTCGAAAATCGCTGCTACAACATTGGGGGATAACCACCCACAAACAGTGGATCAACCACCTAGCCATGATGGTGGGTCACCATTGCAGAACCATGATGAAAAACAACCCTTAGAAGTGGGAATGACATAACAGGTGAAGGATAAGTCATTTGAGGAAATCATAAATGAGAAATATGAAGAAATAATAGGACTGTTGAGGGGGGTTTTATCAATGGAATATTCTCATATTACATTCCTATAGCAAAAGAATCTTCAGTTAAAGGTGAAACTACTTCTCCAAGACAAGCCAAAGGTACATTTTAATGCAGATAAAGGCAACAAAAAAGAAATGGTAGATGACGATCAGATGGAGGGTGCGGAAGTTGGAACAAAAAGAAGGAGACCAAGGACAAGAGGCCTCAAGAGGGCGCTTCAGAAAGAAAGAGAATCAATGCCTAAATCAAGTTGGCAGACTTTTGATGAAAAAATTCTTGATGAAATTAATAAAGATAGAGAGTATTGGGTTGACAAGGTCAATGGACACCTTGAGAAGTTTTTAAAGAAAGCTAAAAAGAACAATAACTTGTAGATACATATGGCCAATAATTATTCCACTAGAAACAAAATTTCACAAATCATGCTCAAACAAGTGCAGAAAAATCTTAAAGAAGCTCAAATGAAGCTCAAGGAGAAGGAAAAAATAGACCTCCTTACTGAGGCATCCATGGTTATTTAGCCTATTCTTCACAGGTATCATAGAAAAAATTTTGGTCTATTTTGAGCACTTTTGGTATTTTAGATGATTTTTTCAAAAATCTGGAAGTTTTGTATCCATAGAAGTGTCGCGCAGAGGCACGACGCTTTCTCTCACAACATCCAAATGAAGTTTTTCTTACATGGATGGGTTGATCTTGATTAGTACATGCCATATATGGAATTTTTTTCCCATGAAAATCTCTGATTTTGAAGAACAAATAAAAAAACTACCTCATTTCTATGCTTCTACCAGTGTTTTTGACCACGCGTGGTGTTTATGGAGTAAGGTTGGGAAAAACCACTTTTGGAGGTCTTCCTGTGAGTTTTTTCTAAAAATTCAAGGTGCATTGGAAACTATACTCACAGGGATACTCATCCCAACTTTCATATTTTCATTTGGATGCTTCTAAGTGGGTAAAAATCACCCTTGAACAGGCATGAAATTTCTGCCAGGCAGGCCCGATGCTTCTGCTAAAGGCGCTACATTTATGCATGGGATTCCTTTCAGACAATTGTCACACCAGGAAAACTCTAGAATTAGATGCTAGTTGTCCCATGAGGTGTAATTTTATTTTTTTGAGTTTTTTATTACCTCTATGATGAGGAAACGTGTAATTTAATGGAGGAGACACACACTCCTAGTCCTTAGCTAAATTTGATGGATTAGTTTCTAACTTCCCTAGATTATAGGAAGTGACTCATCTGAAGTAATTATGATGTTTTTTGGATGGTATTTCGACCCTATAATGTGTCATGAACTCTATTTTCTATAAGTAGTCCACCTCAAGTCATTTTATTGGTTGGATAGTTGTTATTTGCAGTGTGGAGCTATTGTGCAAGCTTTTGTTAATGAAATCAAAGACAATGTTGTAGGCATAGTGTTGAGACTCTAGTGGTATGCCTTTGAGAATTTGTTTTTCTCTATACAATTATAATGTTGAATGTTGTGTTATCCATCTTTCACATATATGCTTCTTTATGCTAAGTCTTATAAGTTTATTTACAAAAATCATACTTTTCATGGTCTATTTTGTATAATATTAACATGAAAATGTATCTGCTCTTCTCATGAATGAATTTAGTTTAATGATCATTCTATCTCCCTCTTGGTTCACTCTATACACAATGACAAATTAATCATGCTTCTAATCTTACCTACCTATCCTCACCCTTACCTCTGCAATCTAAATTTTGAAATCTGATCTAAACCCTAGACCTAGTTTCCTAATTGTCATTCCTATCTAGGAAAACTCCAAACAAACAAAAAACCATAATCTATTGAGCATCATAGCTAGCCTAAAACATTATATTAAGTCATCCTTTTGGCTGCTAAGTGACATCGAGAGAACCCTCTCTTTTCTTGTTAGGGCTAGCTACCTGACCTAAAGGTTGGTTTGTGGTTACCTCCTTCGGTTCCATTTTAAACCTTGGGAAACGAAACAAGTTGCATGAAGATGAGGATATTTTGGCTCCAAAGGAAGAACCTCACGAAATTGTGGAGAAAACACAAGAATAGGAGTAGAGAGTGGAGACACCTACTAATACAGAGACATCCAGAGATGGAAGGAAGAGCACCAGGGAATATGACATGTTATTGCATGATGCTAGAGAGAATGTGGGATTACCCACATCACAACATAGAGAGAGGAAGTCGTTGGATCAGTACATTGGATACATGGCTCTGATGATTGAGCTATTTGAGACAAAACCATCGTCATTCGAGGAAGTAGTGAAAAAACCAGTATGGTTTGATTCCATGGTAGAGGAATATGATTCCATAGTCATAAAAATTGTTTGGGAGGTGGTCCCAAGACTAGGGGATAAGTTAGTGGTAGGTTCGAAGTGGATCTACAAGGTGAAGTAAGAAGAATATAGAATAATTGAGAAACACAAGACCAAATTTGTGGCCAAGGGGTTCTCTTAAGTGGAGGGAATTGATTAAAAGGAGACATTTTCTCAAGTAACAAGGTACTCTTCTATGAGATCAATTCTATCACTTGCAGTGCATATGGAGTGATTGAGGAGGAGGTGTACATTTAACAACCATAGGAATTTGAGACCTTGGATAGATATTCGCATGTGTGTAGACTCAAGCCAATGTTGTATGGATTGAAACAAGTATCCCATGCTTGGTACACCACGATCAACAACTATTTCACCAAGTTGGGCTTCACCAAAAGTGAAGCAGATGCAAACCTTTACCATATTGTTGTTGAAGGTAAATTATTTATTATAGTATTGTATGTCGATGATTTTATTTTAACTGGTAAAGAGAAGTTGATCAAATATTTCAAAATGGATACTACAAGAGAATTTGAGATGAAGGATATGAGACTCATGCATTATTTCCTCAGTTTAGAAGTATGGCAAGGAGATGGAGATTTTTTTGTCTTTTAGGGAAAGTATGCCAATGAAACACTGAAGAAGTTCTACATGGAGAGTAGCAAACCCATGGAAACTCCTGTAGTAGGAAGTTAGATAAATGAGGATGCCACTTCAGCTAAGGAAGTGGAGGCCACTATTTACATGCATCTTGTGGGTTCACTTATGTATTTAGTGAACACATGACCAAACATGTGTTATGCAGTTAACCAAATTAGTAAAGCAATCGTTAATCCAACCAAACTTTATTGGAAGGCATCAAATAATGTTTTGAGATAGCTCAAAGGCACTACTCATTATGGTATTTGGTATAGAAATACAAAGGGAGTGAAGTAGCAAGGTTTCACAGATTAATATTGGGTGGGAAGTCCATCAGACTGGAAGATCACTTCAAGAGGAATTTTCAGTATCGGGTCAGCGGTAGTTTCTTGGTACAACAAGAAGCAGAGATCAGTTGCACTAATTTTAACAGAAGAAGAGTACATGGTTTCTAGTCAAGCATCTTGTGAAGCTACCTAGATGAGGATGATTCTTGTTGGGTTATTTGGTCAGATGATGGATCCCATTGTGATCAACTGTGAAAATCAGAGTTGTATCAAACTATATGAGAATCCAATTTTTCATGATCAATCCAAGCATATCGACATCTGGTATGACCATCTACAAGATTGTGTGTAGAGATGGGTCATGTTGTTCCTACAGAGGAACAAGATGCATATAGTTTGACAAAGGATTTGTCAAGATGAAAATTCGAGTTCCATAGAGGCAAGATTGGGGTATCTGATAATCCCTTTCTTGTTGAGAAGGAGTGTTGAAAAAATGCAGCTAGAATTTCCTAATTTAATTTTCCCTTGAATTAAATGAGGAGAAAATCCAAATTCCACATCACAAGATAACTTGAATGATTCAATTGAGTTGTTATCACCCAGTTATCTTAGTTAATTCAAGTTGAGGGATTAACTTGAGTTGTGTATAGTGATTCCTAAATTTTAGGAGACTAGGTTGAGTTAATTTCAGTTGTAACAATTTAATCCAGTTAAATTGAGTTAGGGTAAGTTAAACTAGTTCCAACTGTTGGACAAACTACTAGGAGGTATACCAGTGGGGTGAAAATTTATTATTCAACCATTTAATTGATCAATCATCCTTAACTAACTCATGCATGCATGAAATTCGAGTTACACATTTTAGACTAGAGTTAAAAGGAAATGTACTATCAGTTGTATAATTATCCAAGTTGTACAGGTGGTGCATTAAATTAGAGAAGGGCCTATAGGGATTGTGCAGTTCTGGATGGGGATTTCCCTAATTAGTAGGGGGATAATTCCTTGAGAAATATTCTAAGGAAATAAGAGCTTGGCAGGTTATTCTGTGAAGCAATTAAATATATTATACTTGTGAAGAGGTTACTCAAGCTCGAGAAAGCATTGTATATATTCTCTATTTTATGATTAATGCAATACAGATAGGAAGGAGTTTTGAGAATTTTATTTCCCATAGATAAATCCTCGTGTATTTGTTTTAAATCATGATGCATTATTTTGATATATGTTCTCAATCGTGAATTTCTTTTCGCAGATGAGTAGAGTAGACACAAGTCTTATGTTTTAGAACATTACATGAGCAGTATTGAATCTACAATTAATTTCTAAAGTGGGATGAGAGTGGTCTGCTCTTTCTCTATTTTTTTGTTCATATTCCTAACGAGGTCACGGTATAAAGAGTTAGGGCTCGAATTTGTTGAACCTTCGTAATACCGTCCCCATTGACCTCGACGGTCTCCCATGGTGGAGGAAAATAAAGCCAAGGGAGAAGGATATCCTTTCAAAATATTTCCTGAAGAAGCCCTCGAGTGACAAAGGAACGCAACTATGTAAAAATTTTCTGAGCTCCTTCAACAGATTCCCATCGACGACACATCTTCATCTAACAGTCACTTTAGAGGTGTCGCCCCCTTCAAGGTACAAGTTAATTTTAGTATTCCTATACTCGAAGGTAAAATAGATGTATATTTTGTAGATAAATGGTTGATTCTATTGGGAGGTTATTTTTCGGTCCATAATTTATTTGATAGGGGAAAATTTCTTTTGCATTGCTCAAGGTTGCCTCCATTTCAAGGACTGGTGGGAAACTTACTTTGAGGAAAGGGTCTAGGAACCCTCTTTGTTTACATTGCCCCCTCTTGGAACTCTTTCAGATACATTTTCAAGGATTAGTATTACCTCGTGGGGAGCTATGAGGACAAGTACATATAATGGACCACACTATGGTAGCAAAGGGATGAAGACGTGTATGAGCTCACTAATTTTTTTCATATTCTACGCACAAAGTTGGGTATCGAAGACTTTGAGTGACATATGGTTCTCAATTACCATGTTTTTTTGTACAAGTACATTAAAAAAGAAATGGAATTCCTGGGCATATCCTTGTTTTATGTAACATACCGATATGCTCCCAAGATAGAACACAAATTTAAATAAAATAAGTGCAACTTTGAATCTGTGAATCAAAAGCAGGGAAAGAGTGCACCCAAATCAAAAAATAAAGGACAAAGCTAAGGTGGAGTGACACAAGACAACCCATTAAATCCAGAAGCAAAGAATGACACAATGAAGACGAAGAAAGACATAGGAAAGTGGTGTGATTTCCATAAGAGCCCCATTCACAACACAAATGAGTGTCACACCAAGCAGTCACTTGTGGCTAAGATGAAAGCTTCAAAGTCTCATACATGTTCTGATTCTAAGCTAGAGCTCAACAAGGGGAAGCTAATTATTGACGTTGAACCCAGTTCCACCATTGCCACCGCCAAGGTTCATAAGAGTGAGCCCGAAGATCCTGAGGAGGGGGAGCATCTCTTCCACTCACTGATGTGGGTGAAGGGTTCTCCACTGCAGCTCATTGTTGACAGTGGGATCCAAAGGATAAACCTCATTTTAGTATAGATTGTGAAGCATTTGGGCCCTCACAGGCCATCTTGTTACCCGTTCCTATGTTTTTGCCATATTGGCAAAACCAAAAGATAAGACAACATCAAACCGCTTTGGGATTCAAGGATCTATCCCTCATGAATCCAAAGAGGGATCTCTGTATGAATGAGTTTAAAGATGTGATCCTAAAAAAGCTGAAATTGTGATATTAGGCTAGTTATGAAGAGCATAGGTTTCGTTTGTTTTTTTTTTGGTTGGGCAAAGACATGGTGAAGGTGAAGTCAGTTCGAAATAAAGGGTGAAGATATCTGCAAGTGAAGGAATGATTTGGCTGACAGAAAAGGCAAAGACATTTTTAACCCATTTGGGCTATGGAGTCATAGGAGGATTTTAATTGGACAGCAAGGTTCAAGAAGGATCCATGGGGCAAGTTACTTATGTCAAAGGATCTCTTAAAGTGATTTTATGGAATGAAACAGATAGGAAGTGGAGAAAAAAACAAATGAAGAAACAGTGAACAGCCTAAGATCAAGTAAGTGCTCTCAAACTATCTTGCTTCGGCATGTACTTAAGGAAAAACATAAAAGTATTCTGAGATCAGGTAAGTGCTTTTAAACTAGCCTGCATTGAAGTAATTTCAGTTAGAAAACACTTAAAATCAATTTGAACAGCTTAAGATCAGGGAAGTGCTTCTAAACTACCCTGCTTTCAAGATATTCTCGAAGGAAAACACATATGATAATCATAAAGAGAAATCTAGATCAGGCAAGTGCTTTTAAACCAACCTGCTTTAATATACTCTTCAAAGAGAATGTTTGAATGAAGAAAACATAGAAATAAATCTTTCAGTAAGATTAGGGTACTGTTGAGGGTAAATCCTAACTCTATGTTTGCTGCTCTTTATCAGAGAAAGTGGACAGAGTGAAAACATTAAAGAAAATAACAATTGACAATGAGGAACACATCACCATTGACATAAATCAGGATCCCATAAATCAACATGCTTGTATTCAATGTTCAAACCAGTTACAATCAGAAAGCCCGGTGGGTCTCTACAACTTCAAACTTCTCATATCAACTTATGTATCTTCAAGTTGCACACAGGTCATCAGTAGCTTCAAAAAACTATTACATGCAATCAGATGTCCAAAGACCAACATTTGCTCATCTTCTACAGAAGTATTTATAGAATAAGGAAGAGATGGGATCTGGTAAAAGATCTCCTGGGTCAATTAATACAGATTGATGACTCCTCGGCCTTTGAGGGGCTCGATGATGTAATTTACAGATGATCTGTCTATATTAAATTGATGTACATTTATGAATTGTTTCAGGAGTTGGAGCCTGCTGACTTTGAGGCCTGCGGGCTTGCCTAAGTAATCTCTGCTGTCGTTTCCTAGGTTCAAATGACTGGAAAAGACGGGTTCAGGCTGTTCTTAATCTTTAAAATAGTTTTTCCGACAATTAGAGATAAGATCTTTGATTTGTATTAATTGTTCGGCTGTCTTTAGGCAAACACCTCGTGCGTAACACTGCTTGATTTCATGAGGCCGCAGTGCTCTTAGAGCCTGAGGGTTCGATTGGCCTTTGCTATTTTTCTCAAAGTGGGGGCTTTCTTGAGATTTGACAGTCTTTGTCCCTTCTTAAAACACTTTTAATTCACTTAGTCTGTTTTTGTGATGTATCACGCCGGTCGTCTTTTGTCTTCGTTCGTATGTTTTGTCTTTGACACCGATACTCTTGTTTCTTTTTATGCATTGTTGTGTCTTGTTGATGTGTAGCCACGCGGGTCATGGCATCAATGCCCTATGAACATCGGGGACGAGACAATAGTAGTTTGAGCCCAGCAAATGGTTCCCTTTGATGATTCAAAGGCACGAGAATCGTCATTCCCGACCTTTAGCCTTTCTTCATTATAATGGACAAACCATTCAAACCTACAAAATACAGAACTATATTAGAAAATCCTACGTTTTTTGGTAAACTACTTCAGAGGCGTGGGAAGAGAGAAGGGTTGTTGGATGGCATCATCCAACAGTTGGGATTAATTTAGAAGAGGTTAAACGAGAATGGAGGAAGAGAATAAATCAGATCCATCTATTGCGCAGAGATTGACGGTGGGGATTAATCGAAAGACATAAAGTGGAAGGGCGAAAGGTGATGAAAGCATGCGGGAAAGATCATGGCCGTCCGATCTGGACACGTGGACAGTCCAGATCCAATTGGAGGATCACAATCGGCGGGGAGAGAAAAAGGGTGCGATGTAAATCGCTGATGCGATTGCGCGATCGGGGAGGGCGATGCGATTAAGCGATGACCGTTGATCTGAGGATCAAATCAATGGTGGGGAATGAATCGGAGGGTTGGCCGATCGGAGGGAACAAACAAACGCGCCCGATGAAACTTTGCGATGCAATTGAGCACAGGTCGTTTGATTAGCTTACGATCAACGGAAGGGATTGCTTGTAAAGCGAACTGGCGGAAAATCTTTGAAACATATGAAAAACCCAAATTTTCAAATAATACAAAGTTTTGGTGGACCGGGGCGGAATATATATATATAACATGGTTAGGCGCCCAATTGCGGGGCCTTTGATTATATGAAATGATAAAAGGTCCAGGGCTTATATATAAAGGGCAAATCGCATTGGAACTATCGACCTCGGTCTTTCAATCAACCCATTCCAAACTTGCGATGCGATTAAGCACCTTGGGACTTTAACCTCGGGTCCCGGGCGTAGGTTATATGGAGTGAAGTGAAGGGGGTGAGGTTTTAATAAAGGGATTCAATCGCATCGGAAATTTTGATGCGGTCTTTCAATCAAACCATTTGGATTTCTCCGATGCGATTGCACTTCGGGTCTTTTTAATCTAACCATTTTTCATTTGAAAATCATTGTATGTGTGCGTTAGACCAAACTTTGGATAAAAATGGTTTTACATATTTACAAAGGAAAAAATGTAACCAGGAATGATTTATACAATGTTTTTAGCGCCCGAATGCGGGCACAAGGGTTTATGAAGTGATAATATGATCGGGGGTTATGACACACAGGGCTAATCGCATCGGAACTTTTTATTTAACCAAAAGACTTGTGCGCTTGGTTTCTTGTGATGCGATAAGTGCCAAAAGGTTTAGCGCTTGGTTCCAGCACCAAGGCGCATGGTGGTGAAGTGGTTGAGACTTGGCCCAAAGGGGCTTAAACCCTTATTAAAAAATGGGATTTTTCATAGATTTTCAATGGTTTTCAAAGGGTTTTGGAGGTTTCGATATAGTCTAAAAAGGAGTTTTAAACTATGCAAGGTGGATTATATGAAGGGGAAATGAGGAAAAATGGAAATCAGAGGAAAATAATGGGGAAAAATAGAGTAAAAATGAAGGTTAGTTTCTGAGTGAAGGAAGGGGAGAAAAGGGATTTTGTAGCAGTCTTTCTCATGGAATTTTCAGCAAAATTTCTGAGTTCTAAAGGGAAACAACAGTGAAGATTTTTAGACATGGGCATGAGATCTTCCAGAGGCTTCAAGAGATAAAATTTTGGTAATGAAACTATTTCTTGAAGGCTCCAACAAATGTTTTGGCCACCTTTTGATAGAACAAATTTTATAGGTGGCCAACAGTGGCTCCACTTGGGGATGGTGCCTTCTTGAAGGCATCAAGAACTTCAGACCTGCATTTATCTGGGAGGCTAATCAATACCTCATCCATTGGGTTGCCTTCTTTGTTGGGACAATCTTCTTTTTTCTGAAAACATATTAGCATCCAGGAAAAACAATGGATCTTCATCAACCAGCTTTCTACCTACCCAATCCTACTGATCTAACATTTTTTCTTCATTAGAGTGCACTTGGATTGGAAAACTCTTTTACAACATTTTATTATTTTGAAAACAGGAAATATAATCTATTTCTACTCCTTATCTCTCCATGAACTCAGATTAAATATTTGATTTCATATGTTTCTCTACCTAATCTACTAATCTAAATTCTACAATAGAAATTTAAAAACAGTCAAGTCAAGATTAAGCTGTTTGACTTGCTGTGATCTATGGCATAAAAAACAAGGTGCACATAGATATTTATTTTGCAGAAAATTTAAATAAAAAAATGGAAGGCTTAAGATCTAAAAGTTTCAAGCACTTCCTTCACCTTTTTACAACACTGTTTTTTCCTCTTTTCTACAGCTTTGCTTTGACTCTTACTTGAGATGTTTTTTCTTTTCCTCTGGTCCAGATTTTGAGTTGATTAGAACCAGATTTTTATATCTTTTGACTCAGAATGTAAAATAGATTTGATTCATCTCTTGCTTGGAAACTTAAGTTCAGGTTTTGAGCTTATTTGAACCTTTAATTTATATCCTAATCTATCTACTGATAAGCCAAGATTAAATAGTTTGGCAAATCGAATTCACTATCCTATCAGAAGTAAATTTAAAACTAATTAGTCAAGATTAGGTTGTTTGACTAACTAGGAGTGTGTTTTTCGAGAGTGGCATTTAAGCTTGCACACTTTCAGAATTATTTCTCTTTTTTGGTATGGGGCTGTACCTTTATTGTTTTTTACAATCTACCCTCTTTTCTTTTTCTTTTTTATTGTTTTTGTATTTTTTATTTTGTGAGACTGAACAAAGAAAATGGTATTTACAATGGGAATGAAAGCTTTAAAATCGAACTCAGCAGTAGTAATGCGTAAGGACCCTGCTATTGACAGGACCCCCAAACAGATCTGTGCCATCTAAATCTTGTAGAAAAAAGGCATTTGGACCAATGGTGGACTGAATAATGTAAGGACCTTGCCACAAACAGTCAAATTTTCCATGTTTACCCTTATCTTCTCTTCTGGAGTCCCACCTAAGTACCTTGTCTCCAATGTTGAAATCAAAAGCCTTTGTTCTCTTGTCAAACAACTTCTTTATGTTCTCTTGCACCTTCTAAGCTTTGTGGTAGACCTCTTCCCTTATCTGCTAGAGATGTATTGTCTGATTGATCCTCCTTATCATGCTGTCCTCTCCTAACTGTATTTCTTGGACTAATTTTATCACTGGTACACCTAGGATGGTAGGACACACTACATCTGCTCCATAAACGATCTGGTAAGGGGACATTCCAATGGACTTATTTGTGGTCAATTTGTCTGCCCACAAAGCATGCACCAACTTGTTGTGCCATGATTTTTTATTCTCCTCAAGCAGCTTCTTGATGATGGTCACCAAAATTTTATTTGATGATTCTGCTAACCCATTACCTTGAGGGTAATAAGCAGTAGAATGACCGAGTGTAATCTGATACCTGTGACAAAAATCAATCATCTTTTTGGAACCAAAAAAAGCAGCATTATTAGTAATAATCTTCCTAGGGCAACCCAATCTAGACAGGATATGGTCTTCAAGAAATTTTACAATGACAGAGTCTATGTCATTCCTAGAAGAGATGGCCTCTATCCACTTTGTGAAGTATTCAGTGGCTGTGAGAATCCATTTGTGTTGGGTAGATGAAGCAGGATGGATTTCTCCTATGAAATCTAGGCCCCACTGTTGAAAAGGAGCTTCAACAGTGATAGGTTGTAATGGTAAAGGAAGGAGTTTTCTTTTGCCCTCAAAAATTTGGCATTTGTGACAGGAAACTATCATTTTATGGACATCTTGGAAGAGGGTGGGCCAATAAGAACCAGCTCTAAGGATTTTATTGGTTGTGGTTTTCCAGTAGAGATGACCTCCACACTCTCCTTCATGGAATTCATGCTTGATCCTCTCTGCATCAACTTGAGGCAAACATTTAAGCAATAAACTATTAGCATTTTTCCAATATAAACATTCATTTAAAATGCAATAGTTCCTAGCTTTCAACTTTAAAAACCTTGCCTTTTTTTTTGATAAATCAGGAGGAGCATTAAGATTTGTAAGTACATACAAGATGTCAGCATACCAAGGTGAGTTTTGGAACTGCTCTTCCACAGTGGGAGCAGATAATTCTTCTTGTTCGTCCAAGGCATCTATCATGTTAATGTCAAGGGCTTGTAGATTAGATTCAACCATTAATTGAGCTAAGCCCTGACCTTTAATGAGTTTTGTGGGTTTGATCTCCAAATCATACTCTAGGATTGCAGCAATCCATTTGCCCCTCTTGCCATCTGGATCTTGAGACAGGATGTATTTTACCACTATGTTAGGCACATAAGCAATGGTGTGGGAATGAAGAATATACACCCTGAAGTCCTTTAAGGCCTTTACCAAAGCATAGGCTTGTTTTTCCATTATGTTATATTTCAAGGGTGCATCTCTTAAAGCCTTGCTGAAAAAAGCAATAGGTTGTTCCTGTCCCTCTGATTTTTTCTGCAATATGACTGCAGCCACTGTATGTTCTGAGGCAAAGGAAAAAATAAGGAAATCTTTTGAAAAATCTGGGCTGATCAAGACTGGTGCCCGGGTGAGTGCATGTTTTACCAATTCGAAGGATTTTTTGGCTTCTTCAGTCCATTTTACTCCTACACTCTTTTTGAGCATATTAGTCATGTTCCTAAGGAGCTCTGCTAAGTTGGGAAGGAACCTCCTCAAGAAGTTAATCTTTCCAATAAAGGACTGCAGTTCTTTTATGTTCCTTGGGTGGCTAATCTGTAGTATTCCCTCAACTCTTTTTGGATCTATTTTAATTCCATTTTCTGATATAATATGGCCAAGGAGTTTACCCTCTTGTAGGCCAAATACTGTCTTTTTGGGATTTAAAGATAGCCCAAATCTTCTGCATTTTTCAAAGACCTTTCTTAGATGTTTAAGGTGTTCTTCATCAGATTTGGAATAAATTGTTATGTCATCCAGGTAAATTACAATGAAGTGCCCTATTTCTTCTGAAAATGCAATGTCCATGGCCCTTTGGAAAGTGGCCCCAGCATTCATTAATCCAAAAGGAATTTTCACATACATGAAAGTGCCCCAAGGAGTGGTGAAAGTTGTCTTGAGTTGGTCTTCTGGGAGTACTAAAACTTGGTTATACCCTGAAAAACCATCTAACAGAGAAATCCTCTTTGAACCAACTACCCTTTGTAGGATGTGTTCCATTTTGGGTAAAGGGTAATTGTCCTTTAGGGAGGCTCTGTTAAGGTTTCTGAAATCAATGCACAGTTTGATTTCTCCTGTTTTTTTCCTCATGGCTACAAGGTTAGAAACCCAATCTGAAAACCTCATAGGCACTATGATTCCTGCCTCATACATTTTCTTGATTTCCTTTTCCAATACAGGCAGTTGTATTGGATTAATTCGACGCAATTTTTGCCTAAAGGGTTTTTTATTTTCTTTCAAAGGGATCTTGTGCTGGATGATTTCTGTATCGTAGGCTTTTAAGTCTTCATAGCTCCAGGAAAACACATCAACAAACTCTTTAAATCAGTCAATGTATTTCTTTTTCATGTTTGCTGGCAAGGACCTAGCTATTTTAATCATTTTAGGCTTATCCTCGGTGCCTACGTTGCATTCCTCGACATTAGACTCTGTGTATTCTACAGTGGGTTTCTTTGCTACATCGTTAAAATCAAAAAGGTCTTCTAATGGTGCTAGCCCCCTAGGTATGTTCTTGTCTTTTGACGGCAGTACCTCAATGTCTTCGTTTTATGTGTCCTCGTACTCTTCAGTATGAGTTCCATGTTTTTTAGTTAACATGTTGATTTTTACGGGACCGGATGGTTTTTCTTCTTCAGGGGGCTCTTTGTTTAGGAAATTTTCATCGGATTTAGAATCTGGGTCAGATAATTCAAAGTCATTCCTGCCAAGCAGGGAATCCTCTATCTGCTTGTCACCTCAAAGACCTAGCAATATTTCTCATTATCTGGCACTGCAGGTATATATTTTGTACGAATGATGATCTGTTTGTCACTAGGTGATTCCTAGAATGAACTAGCAACACAGGCCAATCCGTTTGCAATTATGTTTTGACTCCTTGGGACAAACACGAGTTCATATTTTGTAAACGTTTTCAGGAAATCCATGGCATTATTTTTGTATACCCTTAGTCTAGGATGCTTAACGGCATATTCTCCATTTATCTGTTTGATGACTAATTCTGAGTCTCCCTGAACAATTATCTTCTTGGCTCCTAGTTCTTTCAATAGACGCAATCTTAGGATGAGAGCCTCATACTCTGCGATGTTGTTAGTGCATTTGAAATCTAGCGTGAAAGCATGGCTCTCAGAGTAATTTTTTTCAGTGTCAACCAACCATACCCCAACTCCAGCACTCTTTCTAGTGCAAGACCCATCGAAGTTCATGCACCATAAGGGATTATTAACATCATTTTCATCCATATTGCCTTGTTCATCATTATGTTCTGTTCTGAGATCCGCAACATGTTGTGATGGGTCTCGTTCCTCAGGATTTTCATAGAGTTCAGCGTGACGGGTAGTCTGTTGTTTTCCATCTTGTCTTTGTTCACTCTGGTTTTTTGTTTCAACGCACTGTTCAAAGGTTTCTCTCTTGTTTTCTTCCATATCTAGAACTGCCATTATTTCTAGATTTGGGGCCTCTAACTAGTTATCAGAGTCGTTGTATTCTAGCTCTGGCTTATTGATGGATTCATTATTGTAAAGGATAAACGAATCCAAGTCTGTATGGACAGAGTAAATGGGGGAATTTTCAGGCTTTTCTGGGCTACTGACCATGAATTTCATGTGCGCCTCTCTGTATAGTCTTCTAAGTTGGCTAAAGATAGGGATAGTGGCATATGTCCCATCCATCTGCATTGTACCTTGTAGCTTGGCACCCCATGATCTTGACAACAACATGCCATACTTAGGAGGGACATCAACCACCACAACATCCATAACCATGCACTTGGCTGGGATTTGAGTCAAACTCACACAAAGGTCTTTGATTAGGCCAAGGCACTTCACTCTGCTAGAGTCAAAAGAATATAAATCCTTGTAAGGTCTGGTTATTTCTAGTCCTAGCCTTTCCATTATCACCTTTGGCATAAGGTTGTGTGAGGCTCCAGAGTCATGCATAGCATTATGCAGGATTTTGTCATGGATATTGAGGCTGACATAGAAAGGAGGTACTACCCCTTCTTGAAATTTCCCTTCAATTTTTGGGCCGAACAAGAGAGCTAGTTGCTCATCATTCAAATTGAGGGTGTCACTGTTTTCTCCTAAGTTTAAAGCTTTCAAAATTTGACTCTTATATACATCCTGGGTGGCCAACTCAATGAGAGAGACAAAAATTTTAATTTTGGCAATCTCACTTTCCAAATTAAAAGCAAATTGACTCTTTGAAAGGTTCAATTCTGTCTTGTTGGGCATTGTTTTATTAGTAATCTCAACTTGCTGATTTTCAGTATGTACAATGTTTGAAGCTGTTTTATCAGGAGCATTAGCTACAATGCTAGTGCTGCTAGGTTCTTGAATTGATTTTTCACTGGTTTGGATGTCCTTATCTTTGTTTTTACTATAATTATCAGCTACTGATTTACTGCTTTCAGCAGTCACTTTAGGAGTCTTTCCAGGCTTTTTCTTAATGGTGATTTCAGAGGCCTTTGGTTTGGGATCATCTATGTTCTTTTTTCTCCTGAGGTCATATTGTTCTCGGACCTGCATGATGGCACTTTCGAATCCCAACCTATAGTCCTCATTTTCCAATCCTTCCTCGTTCCAATGTGAGTACGAGGCCTGGTTTTCTTCTATGGGAAAAGTATGATCTGGTTCATCCACATCCATCATATTCATGTCAGTTCCCTCTAACTCCTCTATTATTCCTTCATCCTCATCAAGGAAGTTCTCTTGGAATGGAGGGATGACCTTTTGATCAGAGTCTCTTTGTCTATTTAAGGGGTTATTTCTCCTAAAGTTCTGGTTTTTATTTTGGTTCCTATTTTGATTGCTGACTTGGATAGCCAAGTTTTCTACCATTTTTCCTAGTCTTTCCATGGTTTTGGCTAGTCTATCATATTTGGGATCAGATGCAGAAGCTGTGTTGTCATCCCTATAGGTTACCTTTTTCTCAGCCCTCATCCTGTCTCTTTTCTCAATCAAATTTGCCTCAACACTCACTGCTCCTTTCTGCATGTCTTCCAATGTATTATAATCTCTCTCCCTAAGTTGGTAAGCCATATCAGCATCAAAGCCTTCAGGGTATTTTACTAGGGCCATTCCTTGGGGAGGTTTTGTATGTGGTGGAAGAGCATTGTAGATACTGTTAAATCTTGTAGAATAGTCCTGGACATTCTCTCCTGGATTTCTTTTAAGATTCTTATATTCAGCTAGGATTTGGAGAGGGTTGCTTCTAACTTCCCATTTATTTATGAAAGTTTGATGTAAGGTGGGAAGATCATTAATACTATTAGGAGGCAAAGCTTTAAACCACTTCTTCACTTCTCCTCCTAAACTCTGAGCAAAAATCATCATCTTAATTGTTTCATCCTCTATTTCCATGTAGTCAAAGGCATCTCCCATCGTAACTACATGGTGTTGAGCAGTAGAGGATTCTTTGCCAGTGAAATGAGGAATTTTAGACTGATATTCATTGGGTAAAGGAGCTAAAGGCTAGGGCAGCACCAAGGGAGCATACCATGTTTCCATGATTGGAGGTGGGGGTGGATTCACAAAATATGGAGTAACAAAAGGGACAGTGGATGTTGGATGAAAAGATGTGGATGGAACAGGGATAGATTGCTGAGCCGATCTTGGATGAGAGACACCTAAATTAAGAATGAAATGTAAATCAGGTGGTGTGGTTTCTCTACTACCAGGATGTTCACTTTTTTCCAGGGATGAAAGTGAAGAGTCTGAATCTAGCTAATCTAAATTGTCGAGTGATCGTGTTCTAAATGGATTCCTTAGATCTACTTGTGATTCCTATAGAGCTGCAAGGTTGTCAGGAACTGAGTTAGCTCTCAAGGGTGGTTTGAAAACAGTTGATAATTTAGGAGGCTTCCTAAGTAATATTTCAGGGTCATCAACTGTCTCAGGTGGGTTAGGGTCAGTATAGGATCTAGTGTGAATCTTTCTAGGAGCCACTATGCTGTGTTTTAGACCCAACTAAACAAGAAAAGTTCAACCTGATATGACAATATTTAAGAGGTCAAGTAATCTGTTTACATATATTTTAATCCTACAGTCCTCTAACTGAGTTTGAATGATACTACAATGATAAGAGTTCTTCCCAGTGGAGTCTTAAGGTCTGTTCAGGATTGTGGAGTCACCAAGTGGAACTTTTTAGCTTTTTTGGAGGTAAAAGGTTTATGGTCCACTACCACATTTATTGGATAATCTAAAGAGATCAAGGGTAATACGAGTCTTAGGAGTATTTAAAATGAAAAGACTCAAGGTCCCAGTGGAGTATACATAAGTAAGTTAGCACCCTGTAATTAGCAAGATTGGCAAAAGTCCAACTGCAGGGAGAACATCAAACTGCTTTGGGATTCAAGGATCTAGCCCCCCTGATTCCAGAGAGGGATCTCTCTATGAATGAGTTTAAATATGTGATCTTTAAAGCCTGAAATGTGATATTAGGCTAGTTATGAAGAGCATGGGTTTTGTTTGTTTGTTTTTGGTTGGGCGAAGACATGATGAAGGTGAAGGCAGTTCAAAATAAAGGGTCAAGATGTTTGCAAGTGAAGGAATGATTCGGCTGACAGAAAAGGTAAAGATGGTTCCAACCCATTGGGCTATGGAGTCATAGGAGGATTTTAATTGGACAAAAAGGTTCAAGAAGGATCAATGGGGCATGTCACTTATGTCAAAGGATCTCTTAAGTTGATTTTATGGAATGAAACAGATAGGAAGTGCAGAACAAAACAAATGAAGAACAGTGAACAACCTAAGATCAAGTAAGTGCTTTTAAACTATCTTGCTTCAGCGTGTACTCAAGGAAAAACATAAAACTATTTTGAGATCAGGTTAGTGCTTTTAAACTATCTCGCATTGAAGTAATTTCAGTTAGAAAACAATTTGAAAACAGTTGGAATAGATTAAGATCAAGTGAGTGCTTTCAAAATACCCTGCTTTCAGCATATTCAATGAGAAAACCACAAATAACGATCCTAAAGAAGCGATTTAGATCAGCTGAGTAGCACAAAGCCAACCTTGCTAATACTCTTCAAACGTTCGAATGGAGAAAACATAGAAAATAAAGCTTTCAGTAAGAGTAGGGTACTATTGAGAGTAAATCCTAGCTCTACGTTTGCTGCTCTTTATCAGAGAAAGTGGACAGAGTGAAAACATTAAACAAAATAATGATTGACAGTGAGGAACACATCACCATTGACATAAATCAGGATCCCATAAATCAACAACTTGTATTTGATGTTCAAACCAGTTACAATCAGCAAGCTCGGTGGGTCTCTACAACTTCAAACTTCCCATATCAGCTTATGTATCTTCAAGTCGCAAACAGGGAATCAGTAGCTTCAGAAAATATTACATGCATTCAGATGTCCCCAAACCAACATTTTCTCATCTTCTACAGAAGTATTTATAGAAGAATGAGGAGGTGGGATCTGAATAAAGATCTCCTAGGTCAATTAATACAGAGTAATGACTCCTCGGCCTTTGAGGGGTTTGATGAAGTAATTTACGGATGATCTATCTGTATTAAATTGATGTAAATTTATGAATTAAGTTCGGTGGGAGCCTTTGTTGACTTTTGAGTCTCTGTGTCATGTTGAAGTAACTCTGTTGCTGCTCCCCAAGGCCTAATGATCGAAAATATTTGCTTCTAGGTTGTTCTTAATCTTTAAAATAGTTTTGCCGACAATTAGAGATAATATCTTTGATTTGTATTAATTGTTTAGCTGTCTTCGGGCAAACACCTCTTGTTTCAGATAATGACTAACCCTTCTTTGATTACTATGAGGCTGCAGGTGCCTTTAGGAGCTGGAGAGGGTTCGATTAGCCTCTGCTTAGGGAGATGGAAGCTTTCTCGGATCGACAATTGTCTTCATCTCTTCCTAAAACACCTTTGGAAGGAAGGAATTCACTTTAGTTAGGTGTTTTAGGAAAGATCCTGCTCGTCTGTGTCTTCGCAATGTTACTTGCAGTATTTTTCGTCTTTGACAACGCGTCTCTTTATTTCTTTAATAAGTGATGTCTTTTGATGTGCAGGCCGCGCAGGGCTCATATGGCATCAATGCCTCATGAAACATTGATGAGACGTGGAGTTTGAGCCCTGTGAATGGTCCCTTGTGATGAATCAAAGGCATGGGAATCGTCATTCCCAGCCTTCGGCTTTCTCTGCAATACAATGGAAAACCTTTAATCCCTGCAAAATACGAAAAAATGTTATAAAATCTGTGTTTTTTGGGTATAGCGTGAGCGTGGGAAGAGAGAGAGAAGAGCCATTGGATGGCATCATCAACGGTTTGGATTCATTAGAAGCGATCGAGAGAAAGTGGAGGAAAAGAACAAATCGGATCGTCGATTGCGCGGAGATCGGTGGTGGGATTAATCAAAAAACATAAAATGGAACGGCGAAAGGTGATGAAAACGCGGGAGAGGGGTGATTTTGGGTCGTCCGATCTAGACACATGGATGGTCCAGATCCAATCGGAGGATCGCAATCGGCGGGGAGAGAAAAAGGGTGCGATGGAAATTGCCGATGCGATTGCGCGATCGGGAGGGCCGATGCGATTGAGCGATGACCGTTTGATCTGCAGATCAGATCGACGGTCGGAGAGTGAATCGGAGGGGTGGCCGATCGGGGGGAAAAATCAAATACATGCGATCAAAACTCCGATGCGATTTTGCGCGGGCCGTCCGATTGGTTTAAGATCAACGGTGGATTATGCATCAGCGGAAAAACTTTTTAACACTTTATTAAACCCAAAGTTTTTAATAAAACAAAGTTTTGGTGGATCGGGGCGGAATATATATATGAAATGGCTGGCGCCCGATTGCGGGGCCTTTGATTATATGAAACGATAAAGGTCCAAGGCTTATACATATAAAGGGCCAATCGCATCGGAACTGTCAGGCCTGGTCTTTCAATCAACCCATTCGAAACTTGCAATGCGATTAAGTGCCTTGGGACTTCAACACTTGGTCCCGGGGTGTAGGTTGTATGGGATGAAAGTGAAGGGGGCGGGGTTTATATATATGAGACTCAATCGCATCGGAACTTTTGATGCGGTCTTTCAATCAACCCATTTGAATTTCTCCGATGAGATTTGCGCATCAGGTCTTTTTGATCTAACCATTTCATTAAAAAAACATAACTCGACATATTTAGACCAAAACTTTGGGTAAATGGGTTTTTTGATATACAAAAGAAATAACAGATCGGAGGTGGATTATTCAATGGTCTTAGCGCCCGATTGCGGG